>JBCNJP010000025.1:23835626-23888249 GCA_039602395.1 Deinandra increscens subsp. villosa
TATGTGTCTGTGCCAGAAGTTACTACAACTGTTCAGACTTCGGTGTCTGATGTGCAGGCTGATTTCTTGCGTGATCTGATGAATGCAACAAGATCGACAACTGTGAGCACGGCACCTTCAGCAAGTGCTGGTGCGCAGTTTGTTCCTCAGTCTATGGGTTCTACACCCACAACTCCGGTGTTCTCCACAGCTACAACTACAAATGCTTCTCCAGACATCAACTTCAATTTTGAGCAAGGTTCTGTGTCGTTTTCTCAGGCTAGTATTCTTCAGAGTGCTCTTCAAGATCAGCAACAACAGCTTGATAGCCTAAAGTCTAAAGTTGGTGAGCTACAGGCTAGTAATGAAGAATTGAGGGCAGAAAATTTGGCTAAAGACAAACAAATTCAACGTTTGAGCCTTGCCAGTGAAACTCAGAATTCAATGCTTGTGACGATGAGTGAGCAAATAAAATTTTTGATGGAAAAGTTTAAAGCTCAGGGGGAGATTGGTGATGGATCAGGGTGTCGAGAAGAGTTTATGGATTACTTGAATGATGATCCCGATCAAGATGATCAAGGGAATGTAGGTGGAGGATCAGGCCCAACTGGTAATGTTAGTTCGGGTGCTGGGACATCTACATCCCAGGGGGAGAAAGATTCAAGAGAAGCGATGCCGATATCGTCAATCCCATCCAATCAAGCTGGTACTAGTTTGAAAGAATTCCAGCATATTATTGAAAATTTAGAAGAAGGAGAGATTGCTGGTGATTTAACAGCTGAACAGCTTAAAGCAGTGTTTGAGTTGAATGATGAAGAAATGAGGAAAGTTTCTGAAGCTGAACCAGAGAAATATGAATCATCTGATCCAGAGTCTGATGATGATATTGAAGGGATTTTTGAAGAAGAAATTGAAGTTGAAGACATTACATCAGAAGAATATCCGGATATGTATTCAAATGTCAACAATAATCAGTCTGGTGATGATTTCGAAGTATTTCCTGAAGAAAAGGTTACTGAAGCAGAGGAGAGACTGAAAAAGAAAGAATCAGAGAAACCTGAAGATCCAACGGTCAAGGAGTTTAAAGAACAGAAACAACGTTGGGTGATGGATGAATACATGAAAGAGTTCCATGCCAACTATGTTCCTCCTGCAAAGCCGATTATTCAAAGACCGTATTTTAAATTCAAGGGTCAAGTCTCAGGTAATATAATCAGTTGGATGTATTCTGCAAGGTTGAAGTGTTATGGGGTTAAACGTCAAAATGGTGTTCAATATTTTAAACATGCGAGAGATTTTAGTAGTCTACCAGTGTGGGATGTACGAGAATTGTCTAGAAAGCCATTCTGTAATTATGAGAATGATGGAGTGGGTTTTCATTTCAAGAAGCTGTTAGAGAAAGAATGCAGAGAAGGGTTTAAGTTTTTGAATCCTCAGAGACCTAAAAGACGTCGATCTCGCACCAGAATACATGAAAGAACCGGTAAGAGGCTGATTGTATTGGTGTTCAAGAAGAAACCGGTAGTGATGAAGAAAATTCCTCTCATGCCAATGGAACTTGATTTTATCAAGGACCTGCGTTGGTGGTATTATAATGAGAGTACCGGAGAAGCTATGATAGTGCTGGAGAAGGAAAACCGGGTTGTTCGAATCTATGATCCGATGTGGCTGATCAATTTATCCAAGGCTGATATTGAAGAGCTGTATTACAATCCGATTCTGTATCATCCTGACTACATGGAACTTGCATTGAAGTTTCAGAGGGTGATCAGAGTTTGCTTTGCCTTCAACATTTACGCAGGAAACAATCATGATTTGATTCGAGAAAGAGATGGGGTTGATGCTGATGTTCGAGGCTGAAGACGAAGGGTCCAGCTGTTGCCAAGGGGGAGTTTGTTGGTACATTATATGTGGCAACGGGCTGGATCGAATAGAGTTTTGAAGACAATGTTTGACCTAGTTTTTGTACTGGCCGAACCTTGGCCGAACCCAAGGTTCGGCGGCTCCGAACTCTGGCCGATCTTCAGGTTCGGAGGTCAGGTTTTAGAAATCTATAAATAGGTCTTTTGTCTTGTAATTTACTAGTTGTTCATGAGAGCTTGTGTGTGTGAGAACTAGTGTTTTGTACTCTGAATCTCTTGTAATCGTTCTATTGGTTAATGAGATTGAGTCGTTTTATTTACATTGATTGTTCTCATTGTTTTTCACGTTATTGATGTCGAACTAAACCGATCCACACGCTCCAGCGTTTTCATAGTTTCTGGGCTTTCACTTTCTCCTCACCCTTTTCCCATCTACCCTTTAAACGAACTTCTAGAACATTGCATATCAAATAATTCTATCTCACTATTCTTCCAAAGTTGTCCAAGGCCAGGAATTAAACTTGCACAAGTGGGATTAGTACATACAATCACTCACGATATCTTTATGACAAACAAGTGCGGAAACCTTGTTTGTGAATGATTCGAATAGAAGATGATGAAATAGACTTGATATGAGATGAAGACAAAGCAAATCAATCAAATCTTGAATGAAAACCAATCAATCTTCCATTAACATGAGTTTGCAATCGTGAATACAAGGATGAACAAGAGAAATCGTAATCACAAAAGCTAGCTACAATCATAAACTACTTGGGTATTTATACTACCCATACAAATAACCTAGCTAGGATCATAAACCCAACAAGCAAAACCGGCCCATGAAGCCCAATCGTAAACACACTAAGCCCAAGTCAATGCAAACCCACATGTCTAATGTTCATGCCTCACAATGTATACCCCAACAATCTTCCCCTAGGCATGAACCATTAGACTGTCTAAGGAAGAAGAAAATCAAATTGAAATGTGTGAGACTCCTTCCTTGAACACCATTCGCGTTCCACAATCCGATTTGCTGCTCCATGAAAAATTCCCACCCTTATAGCATTCTCATAATCAAGCTCATCTCTAAGAATAGGTTAGGGGGCCAGAAGTTTGAAATCACGTTCTCCAAACCTCAGCAAATCGACTGGATCTGTCACGACCCCAAATAACCACAAACGAAGTTTATACCGTTAAGGGGTGCACGCAGACCAGGACCACAACCATTAGTTACAAATACTAAATGAACCAGAGTAAAGTTCAAGCATTAATAATAAAAACAGTTTCTAAAATATACGCAGCGGAAAAATAATTGTCTTAGCACTAACCACGTGCTTTACATAAACAAGTCATTGTATCTAAATTCCCAAGTTAAGTTTAATAAAATTTAAGTCTTCACGTGCCATGCCAACCTTCAGCGGATACTCCTCAACGATCTGCAAAAGTGAAAACCACACAAGTGTCAACCTAACGGTTGGTGAGTTCACGGTGGGCATGACATGCATTGGCCCGGTCTCATAGTCGTATGTATCAACATATATAAATAAGTAGTATTATTTTGCAAAACATTGCCAGGTGTTTAATTACCGAATATGCACTAGTTATGTAAAAGTTAAAGCAGTCAACCGATATCGCGGGTAGCTAATCCGGTTTCCATGCACTAAGGAAGTCGTACTAGGGCTGAAAGCTGACGTAACAGAGTTCGGCATTTGCCGATGGTTCGTGCCTCCAGTTGTGTCCCAATAGGGAGGCCCACAACTAACAACAGGCTGATATTGTACTCCGTTCGGCCCCCGGCCGGTTGGTTACACATTTGTGTACCGCGGAGCAGGGTTTGTCAAACCCTCAGTAGATCTACCCAACATCCCCTCGCTTTCCAGATCATCAGTACTAAGTTGAGGTCTTTAAGTTTTTAAGCATCCTTAGAAATCATGTGATATCATTTGGTTTAGACTTTAACCTACACTAGTCATATTAAAATGTTTATTCCGGATTTCATCTGAAATCCCAAAAAGAGTTTAAGTGTCATAATAGTTGTTTCCGGATTTCATTTGAAACCCCAAGGATGGACAGTTGCAAGTGTTCCCCATAAAACACTCCAACCTCCATAACAGGTATCCCATTAGGCAATACCTCAAATTGTCAGCGTTGTTTTCCGTTTAGTATGTTCGTTGTGACCCAAACGGGCTCACAAGTAAAGGGTTTGTGAAACTCACCTTAGGTTGCTCAGCTACACTTGTTAATCCAATTTATGTTTGCTAACGAAGACGGTTGATCGAGGATCGATGGATGCTCTCTACCAACAGTGATGATAGCAGCAAATAGTGATATCTCAGCTGGTCCAGAAATCTCAGAGAGTGTGTGTGTGTTTTTGGAGAAAGGTTGCAAATGGGAGAGCTAGGGTTTATTAAGATATTATATATATCAGGGCCTAATTTCACTGGCAGTTTCGCTGGTCAGCAAAACTGTCTCTGATCACACGTAAATTAGGCAGCTTAGCTAACTACCGGGCGACACTATAATTTCGCTCGGTAGTTTCGCTGGAAACCAAAATCATACAATTTACCACATAATCAAGAATTTACAATTTGTCATGCTATTCATAATATTAAATTATGCATTTAAATCACATTGAACACATAACATGTATGGACGGGTTCGGTGATCAACCAAAGGACGTGGACGTATTCGGTCTAGTTAAGCACTAGTTACTAAGTTAACACTTATAACGTAACTAACGGGGTTTGTCTAACGGAAGTTAACCTTGAAATTCTCGGATGTCACAGGATCATAGAAGCGAAATTCTCGCATCTTCTTGCGAAACCACCACCTCATGAGTTGTTGGATCATAAAACCAATTATCAAAATTTTTCACAAATGTACCATCTTCAACCTCGTCGAGCATATTGAGCACTCGAGTTCTTTAGGTGGGAGGACGCCTTACTTCTCCAGCAGACTCATTTGTGACAGGATCAATTCCAGTCTGAACCCATCTTGTCTGTTTGAGGTCAAAGTTTGCAAAGTTTTCTTCTAAGTGACTCATCAGATTGTCACGAACAAGGTCTCCATGTGCATTCCTCTATCTGTTAATAAAAGGAGCCCTCAACAAATTTCTCATCTCTCTCTCTGTCCAGGAGTGAAATTGACCCCGAGATCTGTAGTACTCGATTCGACTGTACCCGTCTTTTATCACAGCAAACAGTTTCTTCTCTCCATCATAATGCCAACACAGGATAGGTTCACGATTCCCCCTTTTGTCGATTTCACTTTCTACTACATCAATTCCCATCTACCCTTAAACGAACTTCCTAAACATTGCATATCAAATAATTCTATCTCACTATTCTTCCAAAGTTGTCTAAGGCCAGGAATTAAACGTGCACAAGTGGGATTAGTACATACCTTTGTGTTGTCGACCTCGGCTGCAAATGCTTCCTTGTCTTCAACCAGGTTCTCTTCCTTATTTCCTGACTTCTCCTCAGTGACCACAAAGGCATGCTCCTTCTTAGAATCATTCTCCATCTTAGCGATCATAGCACGAGATAGACTAATTTCCTTTGTCTGCGAACCCCATTGATATTCGCCACAATCCTGCACAACCAAAGCCTTTGACTCTGCCTTTCCCTTACCATCTCTAGCGTTCTTTTCTTCTGGTTCCTCCTTCTTTGGCTTGGTACATTCCCTTGCAAAATGCGCGTACTCATCATAGTTGAAGCATCTAAGCTTGTTCTTATCAAAACCCATCCTTATCTTATCCTGATCCTTCCATACATTCTTCCCAGTTTTTGCCATAAACTTCTGGGCGCGGAAAACTGCCATTGCCATTTTCCAGGAAACATCCAACATTTCCACATCTTCAGGGTTAATCTGGTTCAGTTCACCTGACAACATCTCAGTAGGTACCAATGTTCCAGCCACAATAGCATGATAACTATTCATGAATCCCATTCTAAGAGCAAAGTTGGGATCATTTGTAGCATTTGCCTCATCAGGGTTGACCATCCCACTAGAATTAGCTTGGGATCGAGCCACGAATGCAGTTGACTTTGTGTTTGAAATCGAATCATTTGCAGACGAACTTCCAGCCTATTTTGACGCTACTTCTTCAGATAAGAGAGCATGATTGAGTTTTCCTGCCGTACTAAGTGAACTTAGATGATTCAGCTCTCTCTGTTTATCATCAATCAGCTTTGACTTCAGTTTGTTAATTAGCTAATCAACAGATAACTCATCAAGCTTGTTGTTGTCTTTGATTATTGAAATGTTGGTATTCCAGGACTTGGGCAAACTATTCAAGAGTTTCAGATTTTTATCCTCCAGTCAGGGTTCAACGTCATAGCTTGACATTTCAGCAATTAAGGACACAAATCTTTGAACTTGAGCTTCAAAGGACTCTCCTTGAATGTGATTGAACAAGTTGAACTTCTGCTTCAGCATCTGTTTGCGGCTTGCCTTGATATCGGTATTTCCTTCATATGCCACCACCAGAGCATCCCAGAGTTTCTTTGCAGTATTGTATTTTTTAAACCCTTGAGCAATCTCAGGAGTCAATGCCATTGTCATAATAGCATATGCTCTCTCGTCGTTGTTACATTTTTCCCAATCCTCATCCGAGTATTCTGCTTCAGTTTTCACCACTCCAACTTTTCCCGCTTCAGTGTGAGTAGGAATGAATGGCCCATTGACAACTGATCTCCAAAGTCTCAAGTCAACACTTTTCAAATGATTTTGAAATCTGTATTTCCATTCAAGGAAGTTGTCAGCAGATGTGAGTCTGGGAGGACGGGTGGTCGATCCAATCTCAAAGTCCAGTTTTTGATACATACTAGGTTCAAAGTCCATGATGAAATCTTAGGAAAACTTAAGAAACGGATGTCCAAAAGAGTTTCCGATCGTAAACAACAGTTTACAATTTTGACAGCCTAGCCGATCGTAATCTCAGTTGCAAACACCTCCGGGTCGTAAACAAGGTCGTGAACCCAATTTCGATCGTAATCTCAGTCGCAAACACCTCCGGGTCGTAAACAGAGTCATAAACTCCTAAAAACTAGATCTTGAACTCGTAAACACCATTTTCTTAGTCGTAAACGTCCAAAGATCAAATCTTGAAGTCGGAAACACCAAATTCAGCTCGTAAACACAAAACTGATGAAGAACAGGGATCGTAAACACCATCAGATGTCGTAAACACCAACAACAGCCCATAAAACTTAGAAAAACCTCCACTTTTTTTTAGCCAAACACTCGAATCTAATATCGTGGAACCTCGAATCAGATGATTCATAGCTCTGATACCAATTGTTGGTCCCGAAACAACAATCACTCATGATATCTTTATCACAAACAAGTGCGGAAACCTTGTTTGTGAATGATTCGACTAGAAGATGATGAAATAGACTTGATATGAGATAAAGACAAAGCAAAACAACAAATCTTGATTGAAAACCAATCAATCTTCCATTAAAATGTGTTTGCGATCGTGAATACAAGGATGAACAAGAGAAATCATAATCACAGAAGCTTTATTACAATCATAAACTACTTGGGTATTTATACTACCCATACAAATAACCTAGCTAGGATCATAAACCCAACAAGCAAAACCGGCCCATGAAGCCCAATCGTAAACACACCAAGCCCAAGTCAATGCATTCCCACATGTCTAATGTTCATGCCTCACAATGTATAGCCTAACACAGCCTCACCCGCCATTTGGATCTTACATTTCAGGATGCACCGGGCAGCCGAGAGTTGGCCTATCTCAGCATCGGCGGCCATCTTGGCTTCCAGGGGCAGACGCTGTTCGGTGAACTTATGCTCATAAAACAGGGTCTTACCCTTGGCAGTGTCGGCTTGAGCCTGGATCTTCTCATTGGCCTCAGCCAGCTTCTTCTCCATGTCCATGGCTTGGGTGCTCAGCTTCTCAATGCCTTACACAAACAGGAATCTTGGTCAGCAGCTGCAGCAGGTATAAAACTATCATAAGCATTATTTGAGCTTCTTACCAGGTTAATCATGGTCTGCATCGAGAGAATCTTGTTGCTGACCTCGGAGGGAGCAAGATCCTCGAAAGTTTCCAGGTACACAGGAGCCACGGGAGCTTTTCGCTTCTTAGAAGCCGAGCCCTTCGGCCGGCTGATAGGCGACTTGGAGGTGGCTGGCTGCTCTAGCTGCTCCTTCTTGACCTTGAGGAGATTGTTGAGATCCTTCAGAGAGAACGAAGAGCTGGACTTGGGGGCTGTGAAGAAAAACAGATTGTCAACATTCAGGATGCTTGAATAATCATATAGTTCAGGATCCTATAGAAAACTTACTAGACATGGCGGGAGTATGATCAACGAAGTAGCTATGCTCACAGGCAGTTGTTTCCAGAATCAGGGCTCTTTCGGTGGCAGGAATCCGGTAAAGTGCTTCGAGCTTCTGGGGATCCGACTGTTTCTTGACAAGATTCTCAAACTTCGATGCTGCAAAAGGAAACAACAGAAAAGTCAAACGTATATTCAAAATCAGTAACATCAAAAGAAATCGATATCCTACCCTTCTCAACCCACTCCAGTGGTAACTCTGTACCCCCAGGAATCGAGTCTCGTTTGACGAAGAAGAAACGCTTCTTCCAGTCATGGTCATTGTGGGAAGCTCGGGGAATTAACTGAGAGGTGGAGGTGCGAGCCTTCAAAACAAACCGGCTGCAACCATGGGTTCGGAATTGGTATGCTTTACAAATATCGGGGATCCCACTGTCTAGATCCTTGGTTTGGTTCAACTGATCAGGGGAATACAGGATTCTCCAAACCAAAGGCATGGTTTGGGAGTAGGAGAGTCGGGTGGTGGTCTTGAAAAACTGGGTAATGAGCTCCGGGAAAAGAAATGTTATCCCAAGCAAGAAAGGGTAATACATAAAACAAACCCAAGTGGTATGAGGATAGAAAGGTCGGGAAATTGTTCCCAGCGAAAAGATACCGGAATTCTTCAAATCATGTATGTTGCGTCATCAAACGTGCAAGTTTCATCCTCGCCTATCGGAGAGTTTAACGAAGAAGAGGACTGGGTGTTTTTCTTGGTCATGGCCGAAAAATCAGAAGAAAACGGAGAAGAGGAAGGAGGACTGACCTGGAATATCGGAGAAGCTCGAAAGGGTTTGTAAAAGAAGATGGTGAAAATCTTAATTTGGGGTCTCCTATTTAAAGAAAAATTAATGATAACCATCAATCGCTTGGACGCCGAGAAATCAGTCCCATCTTAACAATAATTATCGTGTTAACGCCGTGAAAAAGGCATCTTTTTGAATTTTAACAGCTGTCAAGCTTATCCACATCTGTTGAAATTCAACGGGCAATTATTGAGGGTATATTTTCAGGATGCTCGCAGGAAGCTCATATAGTTCAGGAATCCTAGTACCGTCTGGGAATCCCACTCGTCTAGGTATCCTGATTTGTTTTATTCGACTAACCCTATTAATTGCTACGTGTTTATTTGACCAGGTACCGTTAAAGTCATCAACTACCTCCGAGATTTAAGTTCCAGCTAAATGAGACCGTGGACCAAGTGAACAAAGAGGGCTCTAACGGTTATATTAGTTGGACGATAGGATCCCGGGAATCCCAGATAGTTTGTTATTCTTGTAATCCTTATATAATCAAGGTTTCGATCGACTTAGGGACACACAACACCGATACACTTTAGCTTTGACAGTTTACCATCATTGTAACACTTAGTGTCGATCGATCAAACCTCCAAAACTGTAATTCATTATTTCGTATCAATAATATTGCTAGGCAGCAGGCTCTTTAGGCCGGCTCCCGAGTTTTTTTTGCCAGGATTCCAAGAGAAAACTTGAAGGATTCTGGATTTTCCCTTGTTACATCCTTATGTTCGGTTTTACATTTAGAGCTTATTGACACGCACACTACCTCACATTCTAAGTTTGGAATACAAAATTCCTTTGTGAATTTTTGACCAAAACAGTTAGTGCATCCAGTATACGAGGTCTCATGATCTTTTTCGTCATTTTTACAGTGCCATGTATCATGTCGCTGCTGTGTGAAAGAGTTGCGTGAATTTTGTGCGTGAGAAACTCCACTGCCAATTTTCTACGTGACTACTCTCCACTAGCCAATTATTTTATGACACCTCAAATGTTTTTTCTATATATTAAATTAAAATATTTATTTAAACTGAAATATGATTTTTCTCAAATAATTTTTGTATGCTAACTTTTATAAAAAAAAATCGAAGTCTTCTTTATTTTTATTTTCTAAACATACCGGTAAAAGTTTGAACGAGAACAGACTACTTTTTCTTATAACTACTATTTTGTCTCGTGATCTCTTTTTAACACGTTTTTTATTATTATAGAAGATAATTGTGCATCATCGACATGAATACCTCCCACTTGAGCAATGAGGACTATTTTTTTTACTTTTAATTGTTGTAATTTTTTTTCTTAATTTACTACTTTTAGTATCGTAATGTTTTATATATATATATTCGGGTCATACGTGATTATGACACAGGGTATACACCTTGTATGTGATAATCTTAGTGATTCAGTCATCACCTATGTGGTAGGAATCAAACAAGTCATCACATAGAGTATACCGCATGCCTTTAGTAACCCGTGTAAGAGACGAGTTGTATTTAAGTTCATAATATTAGATAAATACAAAAAAAAAACAGTTAAGTAATTTGAAAATTATAAATGACGTAATTCATTATAAAATATTAATCGATAATTTAATACATTAAAAATTTGTGTTTTTTTATAAATTGTTAAGTAGTTTCCTTAAAAAGACACAGATTATTGAGTAAATTTATCAAATCTACATTAGGTTTGCAAATTTTTTGAAATGAAAATTTAGTTTGGACAAAATTGGTAATTAGTCTTAATTGATAATTTAATAAATTGATAATTGAATGTGGTTTTAATATATATCAGTGCTGATGTTGACTCCTATAAATAAGACATGTGACATCTATTTTATTGTTTTATTAGGATTAAAGATATATTATTTTTTATTTTTTAACAGCAAAATTAGATTCAACGAAAACTAAAGTAATACAATTTATAAGCTACTTAATTCACATCTTGATTAACTTCTATTCTAGTTTATAAATTAATAATCTTTTTAAATGTATAATTTTTTTTAAAATAATAATCATTTTAAATGTATAAAAATAGACAGGATTACTTTAAATCTCATCCCATGTCATTACTCTAATAAGTAAAAATATTTCTTGCCACGTGTCTTCTTCTCATCCCTCTCACGTTAAGAAATTCTTGCCACTCCTCCTATATCTGTAACATTCCTCTCTTTTCGTTTCGCAAAAACCCAACCGGATTAGAAATTTCACGCGTATTCGATTTTTGGTTCAATACTTATCAAGGAATTTTGATTATAACTAAATGGTACTCTCAGATAATAATTTAAATCCAAAAATCATTTTCTAAAATAAAAAATTTAATTGGTTAATTTTTATATTAATTGATTTGTAGTAAATCAAAGTAAAACAATTTATGGATTTCGCATAAGTTCGATAAGTAACCGAAATCCTTGTTGTAACATCCTGAAATTTCATCTTGCTTCAATAGTATTATTTTAATGATATTTTATTATGGGTTTTAGTTGGGTAATCAGTATTAGTAATTAACCCAAAATAATTAGTGAAAATTATTAGTTACTAAGTTAATTTTAGTGACTAATAGCTAAATAAGAAGAATTGAAGGATTTAAATGTAAATAAGAACTTGTGGTAAAATTTGATTATTGGAGCATAGATGAGGGACTGGCGATTCTCAGCGATATCCGGGTTACCAGTTTTAAATTTTAATTAACAAGTAATTAAATAAAACTGATTTTATATATTTCACAAAATTTATATTTATATATAAAACAGAGATACACAGGGGAATATTAATACAACGCGAATACCAAGAAACCTTTAGCGAGATCAGATCTGTACAAACGCAAACACGAAAATAATTAAATCTAACTATCAGGTTTAGTTACACCTTAGTCAGATTCGAACAACCGTTCTAGACACCGGGATTCATCATGTCCTTGCTAGGATTGAACAAAACACTTGACTCAAACCTACGAGACAATTCATTGACGACAGTTAACGGCTGCAACGTTTGCGACGACGGCTTCGTGTCGCGTATCGCGACGCGTTCCGCAATCTTCTCGAGTGGTGCATACGGCGGCAGTGACCCGAAGCATATATTCGGCTAGTCTGCGGCGGTCAGCGCCGGCTGTGGCGGTAGCGATGTGTATAGAGGAGTCAGCCAAGTGGATGGCGGCTGCAGCCCGTGGTTCCGATCGGCAGCAGCGGCAGTGGCAGTTGCACCGGAGGCAATCGAGGGCGGTATCGACATGGTGGAGGGCGACAATGTACGATGGAAGGGGGTGGCGCCGAAGAAGGTTCGCGACTGGGGAGGTCGGTTCGCGACCACAAAAGGAGGGGGGCGAGCATAAACGAGATCGAGATCGAGAGAGAAAGAGAGAGAGAGAGAGAGAGAGTGTGTGTGAGGGTTTTGTGGTGTGTTTTTTACTTGCAAAATCTATAACCCTAATCTTTCTTTCATAGATGTATTTATATACACTCTAAGCAATTGTAGATAGACTACAATTCGTTATTTAATTCCCTTGATTATCCAGTTAATTAACTAACTAATTAACTCCACTGTTATCCATTAGTTAGTTATTTTATAAATAACTGCTTGTCCACAATGATCTAATTACTAAAATATAAAATATATTTAGTAAATAAATAATTTCACCAATTAATTACTTTACTTAGTAATTAAGTTTCGTTCGTAATTAGTAAATTACTTTAACTGATTTGTGACATGTTGACCCCGGTGTAACTCTTACGGGTCAAAGACCGGGTTGGGTACGTAAGATCTCGGGTCAGAACATTCAATATCTAACAGCCTCCCACTTGGACTGATCTCGACAGTTTTTACATATATAGTCAGAGGCATTTAGCTTTGCATGCCTGTACCAACCAATCATGACGCTTTAAGTCGTCAGCCAAGGTATATCTGTTAATCAGAACAAAATACGAAATGGACTTATGGTATTTATAAAGTCATTTGTTCCTTTTTGTAAAAGACATCTGATGAACTATGAGACATGACTCTCATATTATGTTCTATCATTATTTTCTCGATCCAGATTCGAAGTGATCCAATCAAACACACAGTCAATTTGGGTGAGGCCTCACACTTATCACTTGGAATCAAGGTCAGCGCCATGATGTTTAGCTGTTGCAAAATGCAAGAGTACATAATCCCTTATTGCCCGTACACCACTCCCACTGAACTTCAGATCTATTCCTAAAAGCAGCCTTTTGGACTGGCAGATACGCGACATCGGTTTACTACAATCAAAGAATAGATCCTGGTAAATGGCCGTTCAAGTGTACTTCTCAGGTCAAAGGGTAGAATTGAGTATACCATTTAATCATTGAAATCTCTAATCCATGGAGTTTCACGTAATGCGAGTTATGTCCATCATCATTCCCTAATGAGGCCTATGAGTTTTGAAGGTTAACCATTTGAGTTTCAAAAGTCAAAATAATCTTAATTCAGATTCGTTCCCACGAGTCTGATCGATTATGGACTATTTAGAATCTTAGATTCAAGGATAATTAAACGTATTAAAAATGAACACAATTATGTAATTCTTTATTGCATTAACTTATGGAATAAGAATATTTAAAACGATAACCGTTTAAGTTCGTACATGCAAATACTAAATCAAAACATATCGTTAGCCAATTTAAGTCCTATAGCATCTCTATATATGATCATGAGTTGTCACACCCTGTGAAATCCGTGTCAGTCGTGAAATGGATGTATCATAGTCAAGGTTACAAGGAACGACTTCTATATGGTTCAACAAAAAAAGTCGTTTTAAGTTAAAACAAATTCATTTTCGAATTGCAGCGGAAATCATTAGCAGGTTTTGTTTCAAAATGTTTACAAAACAATTGTTCAAAAGATTTTAAATACATCATCAGGATAGACGTTATGCAAAGAAATCTTCATAAGTGTCTTGTCTGGGACTATGACTCCAAAAGATGATGGATGCAAGTCCTAAATGATATGTCATACACACAATGATGTAACAGCCAAAAACCTGAGAATTCATACACTAAAAATGAACAACATAAAGTTGGTGAGTTCACAAGTTTAAATGACTCGATCGATAACAGTTTGTGAAAAGATGATTGATAATTAGTTGATAAACGATGTTTAATAATCAGTTTGGAAAACAGACTAACAGATAAACAGATGATCATTTTGACATTTATTTTGATAACGAATATTATTACCATGAACCTTGAACTCCAAAACTAACTGTTTACCCACACATGGTATTCTGACCAGAAATACCACATGGCAAATATAACTGTATGTACCCTCTTAACTATAGAACGGGAGTCAGGATTAGAGCGACCAATCAGGACAGGGGCGTTAACCCAATAGATCTATTCACGAGTTAATGTTTCTTGTGGAACTAATCAGATTCATTTAATAGTGGGATTTCATCATAACATGAATCAACATGAGACAATAGGGGTGGACGAAAAGCTCATGTAATCAATATATGTTTCAATTATGTACTCTATCAAACATGATAAAAGATAGTGTGAATTCTCCCCCAAAAGTATTTAAAACAAATTCGAAAGATGGGTTGTGAGACTCACCTGAACTTGGCTGTTCCAGCTAATACAAATAATGATGATCATATAAACCTAGCTGTCCTAAATCAAGTATAAGACAATTTAAGGTGTATGAATTGGATTGACACTTAAGTCACTCCAGTTAGTGGGTCAAGTCTTGATGTCACGGTGACCTGATAGTTCTTTTGAAAATCAATTGGCTTAAGGAAATATTTATTAACAATAAATATTTGAGTTCGCAATATCGTTTCGGAAAATAAAGATTTATATATTTATAAAATATATAAGTATTTCCTAAGATATATAGAGGTTTGTGGATAATATTTAACTTAGTAAATATTATAACAAGTCATGGGCTCAAAAGGGTTTACAAACATTGTTAACATTAAAAAACCCCGAAACGTGCTTTTTACCGGTATTTACCAATACACGTTATTTTCTATCTGTTTAGAAAATAAAGACGTACTTATAAAAATAATAATATTCCAAATTTTTCAGTTCAGTAAATTCACTTTCACATGATTGACTTTTAAATATGACAGTTTTGCCGGTAAGAACCCGATTTTGACAGTTTTGTCTCTGCGACTTGTTTTATGACTTGATAAGTTACCAAAACACTTCGTAAGTATATACTAAGTCATTTTAGGTCCATAAAAGGGTTGCAAATCAGATTCGACTATATTTTGCATAACTTTACCAAAACGGAGTTTTCAGGCTCGTTAAATACCCGTTTTTATAGCCGGGTTTTTTTTCCTATTTTTAGCTCAAATTAAAAGGGGTATTTTTAGCCAAGTTTGACCACTCATTTTTGACTCAAAGTTCACCGTTTGAGATTTTGGATTTTTAACAACTTGTTTTGGGGTTTTAAGGCCCTTAAGCTCATTTCCAAGGAAAGTGCCTTCACAAAAGTTGTTTCAAAAGTTTCAAATACAGTCCCTAGGGCCTCGGATCTGTCCAAAACGGATCATGAATTTTGAAAAAAAATCTAGCACGTTTAAGGGACTTTAACCAAGGTTTAGGCTATGTTTAACCATTCCAAAGCAAAAGATCTAAGTTTTTAAGTCACACATCAGTTATAACTATTTCTACAAACACAAAACATCAACTAAATCGTAGATCTAGGTTCTCATGGCAAATAAACTAGTTAATAAACAAGATTAACCATAGTTTAAGGTTTTCTAAACTTTTAGTCACCAATGAACATCATATGTTGCAAGACTTGACATAGGAGTGTCGGGATCATGAATATGAACATAAAAAATTTGATCTAAGAAGTTCACCTTGAAAGAAAAGGCCATGGAAGCTTACTTGTTCTAGAGGTTTTTCAAAAATGAGAAGGAACAGATGATGATGACGCTTCCTTGATGCTTCTAGTAGGCTTATATCACTAGGATTAGGCTTGTACTTGAGAAAAATGTAGAGAGAGAGGCGTGAGTTTGGAGAGGGGAAGAGAGAGTGGTGGGAGCTTCTTTTTATTTAGGATTCTAGATGAGGGAAGGGGAGTTTAATGTGTTTATATATGGGGAAAATAAGGAAACTAGGGTGTGTTTGGGGTGTGTTTGTGTGACCCGGCCAAGGGGAGGGAAGGGTTCTCGGTTTGGGGTTAAGTGAACCAAAGGAACAAGTGTGTTGTTTATTAGCTGGGTAATGATCATGTCTTGTGTGGGTGATTGAGTGAGCCAAAAATCAAAGGGGATGGGGGCGGTTTGGTTGTTCGACGAGACAAGAGGGAGAGGGAGAGGGAGAGGGAGAGTTTGAGGCGATGTGGTGGTTGGTGGTGGAGTGTTGACTTGG
This sequence comes from Deinandra increscens subsp. villosa, assembly GCA_039602395.1. NCBI lineage: Eukaryota > Viridiplantae > Streptophyta > Magnoliopsida > Asterales > Asteraceae > Deinandra > Deinandra increscens. Next base: position 23,851,948 of record JBCNJP010000025.1, read on the forward strand.
TTGAAGGATGATCATGATGGTGGTGATAGTATGTATACGTTGATTGGTTTGAGGGAAAAGGTGGTGGTTGGTGTTGCATGGGCTAGGGTCGGCTAGGAGAAGGGTGGCGGAGGTCGGTGGGGGCTGAGGTGGCCGGTGGTGGTCGAAGATGGTGTCGGGTGGTTGGATGATTGGGTTGCATGCAAAACATGCAAAGGTGACAGGTTCGGTTTTCGTCGCGTTCGGACGCGATAGACGAGTGAAAATATTTCATGAGTCTTTGGTTTCGAAAAAAAGTGGCTACGAACGATGATCGGTGATAAAGTCTAAAATAAAAATGTTCCAATTTTATAAAAAATGTTAGACGTCACGTTAAATAAATATCTAACGAAAATGGTTTAAATTGTGGAGATTACGATTAATATTTTATGTTGGTACATAATCTATGTGTCATGTGAAGTATCTTGAACGAGACGATGTGAAGATTCAAGACAAGTTCAAGCTACTCGCCGAACCTTGTCCAAACCTGAGGTTAGCGAACTTTGTCATGTAATATGTCACACCCTCAAATTTCCACGTGCGGGGTTTATACCGCGAGGCGTGTGACAAACCAGGATCCGCGTCATTAGTCATACTAACCATTAGAACACACCAAAATAGTTTAAGAAATACGGAAGCGTAAAATGTAAGTAGAAATGTTGCGTAAAACACGCACCCTCAACCTAAACACGAAAAATATATAAACCCTAACGTAAAAGATGGAATGCAAGTCAAAATGTTTAAACTGTCATGTGATATGCATCCTAGCGTGCTCGTACCTCAATGACCTGTGAAAGACATGCTATGTGGGTCAGCGCAAGGCTGGTGAGTTCATAATTTCAATGCAAAAATAATAGATGTTTGCAAAATGTTTGTACCATGGTAATCATAATAGTAATTGTAGCTAGCAAGGCTAATAATGCTATCACTATGTGGTTCGCAACTGAAGCATGACTGTTTGTGTTTGTAATGCCTTCCACCATCGCCTAACACAGACGATGATTATACTGTCTAGGCTAACATTACACCCGTTCGAAATCCAATCGAGTTAGAGCTACTAACGCGGGTGGGGTTTATCAAACCCAGTAGTACTACCAAAGATTACCTTGCTTTCTCATAAACTAACGGTTCGAAATGTAAGGACTTGCAATTCGTGTTATGTGTGCACATATGTGATCGGCCATACAATTATATTACCAAAACTGTTTGTAGCATGTTCCTTCTCTAAATGAAATATTCAGAGAAAAATGTTCGAGAACTCACCTTTGGGAGCTCAATAAGAAAGTTTAATGAAAGTTTTGATGAATCCCTATGAATCACCTATATGTTTGTAACTGTGTAAGACTACTGTGTATGAATGACTGTATTGACTCAATCGACCCTGACGACACGTTGATGACTTGTTAACTGGTGTGTTTGCTTGTTTAGTTAAACTTTCCAATTCTGAAAAGTTTCTATTTTTGCAAAAGTTTCCATATATAGCATGTTTCTCGTAAATAGCAAGCAACAAGGAAGCACACGTTATACATTTCTAGCATGCATCCTAAATTGATTGTAAAGCGATTAACAAGAAGCACACACAATTTCATAGTTTAAACATACATAGCACAAGGATTCAAAAATAATCATGCGAGCCAAGTACACACGTTAACAACTTTAATTCACACCAATCACATATTTCATGCAATGAAATTTCCCATTTAGACATGTTCGATACGCACATAATCTTTAATGATTTAACTAAATTAACACGATTCCTAAGATCATGAAATTAAACCACCTTTTAACATGCAAGATACATTGTGGTGCCACTAGATCGTTTAGTAAAATAAATAGCAAGTTATAAAAAAATAATCTATAAGTGTAGTTATATATTTTGTGTGTCATGCTTTACATAGAAGGTAACACTTTTTATGGAAATATAATGTAACACATACATTATTAGAACACTACATGAGATGTGAGGGAGGGCCTTATGAAACAGAATTAAAAAGAAAAGAAGGTGCTGGGCGCTGGGCTTGAACCCGCGACCTTACAGTCTCCTCGCATGCATCTTAACCACTATGCCAAATTTCAATTTTGTAATTTAGTCCTGTTCTTAATTTATTTAACCTTCTGCATCCTGGTGTCATATCCTTTGTCACACCCCCAATTTCCACTAACGGAGTATAACCATGTGGGGTGTGATCCAGACCAGGATCCAAGTATATAGTTACAACCAAGCCATAAGCACAGACTTATATTGCATTTTACAAAATAGAGTTTACATTGAAATTCAACGGAAGCATTTAAAAGTCTACAAAGTTGTTGTTTTTGCCCGAATAGGAAATAAAAGTGATTGAAGTGCATTTCCCAAAATCTTTTACAAAATTTAGTATTGCCTACGCCCGTGCCTCCTTGATCCTCCAAGTGACCTGAAAAGCATCCAACAATCAAGTGTCAGCAAAAGCTGGTGAGTTCACAAAGGCAGTCTACACTTATCTGTGTAGACCAAATATGCATACGAATAACGAAAGACCAATTCGTAAGTTACAAGTAATGTCCATGTCTTTAAGTAGCTAGCCTATGCTTATGTTCACTTGAATGTTCGCAACCGAAGCTGAATACGCGTCACAGGTTTTAGCCTGTGCGATTATCCTTCCCCGTGTCTTTCCCGATCACGATAGTTCTTGTAAGATCTTTATAGGGTTGGTGGCAACTCAAACATAGCATCCTTAGTATTTGTGCTCAAATTGTAAATCTTTCACTTTAACTTGTATTTTGTACTTGGAGCATTCTCTTGACGTTTATGTTAATTATTCAAGTATTTGATGTTTTGTATGATTCATATGTAATGTCATAACTTGTGTTGATCATTGATATTGAGGAATTTGCCCTTGTACATTTCTAATGTGCTGTGAAAGCCTGGATCCATATTCTGAGTCATTTCATGACAATTTACTTGGCTAATGTTAATAACTAAATGTGACTTCATAATAACAAACCTTAATTGTTCAATAATGATTCTTGACATTTTACGAGTGTACTTGAAGATTTTGAGTTAGTCTTGGCGACCTCACCAAGCTTGGCGACCTCACCAGGTTGGCGACCTCACCAAGCTTGGCGACCTCACCAAGCTTGGCGACCTCACCAGGTTGGCGACCTCACCAAGAGCCTTGGCGACCTCACCAAGCTTGGCGACCTCACCAAGCTTGGCGACCTCACCAAGCTTGGCGACCTCACCAAGCTTGGCGACCTCACCAGGAAGTATTGGCGACTTGGTTTAACACTTGGCGATCTGGACAAGTGTTCTTGGCGACCTCACCAAGGTTGGCGACCTCACCAAGTGGCCTTGGCGATTTCAGCATTTGTTCTTGGCGATTACGTTAGTCTGATGACATAATTTTAACTACCTTCAATAACATTCTCTTGATTTCAGTGCTGGGACGTCAGGTGCTCTCTCCAGTATATATAGCAACATGCGAATAACCTAGAATAAACTTTTGGACTGTTGTTTGAAGAGAGAGAGCACCTGTGTGTGAAAACCCACGTGTTCTTTAGTTTCAGACATGAAATATAAGGATTTTAACCAACAAACACTATGATTTGATCATCGATTCATGATTTCCGCACTTGGATCTGTGCATTGGATGAGTAAAGGCTCCATGTTGGTCCTGACAAATGGTATCAGAGCCACGTTCTTCATGTTCTTGAGGTTTTTCTCAAAAACTTGAAGAATCACTCATTCAAGTCATCAAATCTAGTTGATTGTATGATTCCTTGAACCATTTTGAACGAAATTTCACAAGGAATCTGTTGGAATGCTTAGATTTCATCAATAATCACAATAAAAGGGTCAATTTTTGAGTTTTTCAGATTTATGCGAACACAGAGCATACGTGCTGTGCGTTTCTTTTGAAAATTAAAGTCTATCTTTCACAGATTTTGAGTCAAAATTGAACATGCATCCATGTTAGACTCATGATTTAGGGATGATAGCAACTTGAATCATTCAAAAACATCAAGTATTGAAGATTTTAGAGCAAAAATTGTGTTATTGGAAGTTTTTCATAAGGATCATTGTTTGATCCGATTTCACATAGATTAAGTGGTTTTTGGAGTTTGTTGTAGTAAAAAAATGTGTTCCTAATCAAATTCCTAAACTGTTGGTGCAATAAAAACTTGATTTCGTGAAATTTGATTTAGACTCAGTGATTATGCTCAAGATCATGGCTGAAAATTTTCCAAGTCTTGAAGATTTTGAAAATTTCAAATTTCATATTATTGATTGATTGATTAAAACTAAATAAGCTTCACGATGTTTGTTTTGTGGGTTCTGAGCAATTAACCTCAATCTTAGCATCCGTTGAAGCAATTTCTGAGATCTCAACCCGTTTGACCCATTAAGCACTTTTGTGAAGAAACACAACTTGTTTCATCATGTCTGAGTTCAATTCTGGAAACCAAATGTTCCAAGGCCATAATAGGCCTCCAAAACTACTCGGGGCCACCAACTATGATGACTGGGAAAAGAAATTTTAGTGTCACCTCGAGTATCTGGATTATGACCTATTGACATTTGTGAAGTGTGGCCCTAAGGTGTTGTATGTGGATCGTGTTCCTGTGGCTGGTGCTGATCCACCTCCTCCTCAGAGACGTGTAATAAAGAAAGTTAAAGACTATTCACCAGCTGAACATAATCAAATGAAGGTTGACAAACGTGCTCTCGGGTGTATCAAAATGGTAATATCTGATGACATTGCCTTCCACTTCACTGAAGCAACTTCTGCTCGTGAAATCTGGGTTGCACTTGAGAAAAAGTATGAGGGGAATATTGAGAGCAAAGAGAGGAGATTGGACTCTCTCAAACTGCGTTTCAACACTTTTGCTCACACTGCTAGAGACTCATTTGAGACTCATGTGACAAAATTCTGGAGACTTATCTGTGAGATGCATAATAACCAGATCCGACCTGAGATGCCAACTATATCTAAGAAGATTCTGAAGTCACTTCCTCGGGACTTTGCTCCATATGTTATCTACCTACTTGAAAGCAGTGATTTAGCCACTAGTGACTACAAGGATCTCATTGACAAAGTCAGAGGCTATGATATTGCAACTATTGAAAGAGATGGAAATTCACTTATGGGGAAAGTTACAAATAAAAGTTCCTCTCAGATTGCCCTAAATGCTGCTTTCATTACTCCTAATGAGACTGACTTGGAATTTCCTTACTTTACTGGTGGGTCCTGTTCTTCTATTCAAGCATCTGCTCTAGTTCCTGCTCAACAACCCGTCTCACCAGTGATTCAGTCACCTGCTACATACCAATCAGGACCTTCAGCTGTAGGACTAACTGCCAAAGATCAAGAGTTGTGTAATGCTCTTGTGGCATGCCTTGCTTTGAAAGTATGACTTTGTGCCAAGAAGACTTAGGCCAAATTCCTGCTGATGACCTTGAAGAAATGGATATCAAGTGGCAACTTGGTATGATTGTTGCCCGTACAAGAAATTTTTTCAAGAAAAATGGGAGAAAAGTGTTCCAGTCACAACCAGGTGTAACTATTAGTTTTGACAAATCCAAGGCACCGTGTTACAACTGTCAAGGTTTGGGTCACTTTGCACGTGAGTGTAAGAAGCCGAAGCTGAGACAGGTCCCTGTGCCATTTAGGTAACAATAATTCGAGTCAAACTCAGGGCAACTATTCATACCAGAAGTCACAACCTGCGAGCTCATCTCACCAGGGTTCTAGTTCCAACAATGGTAAGCGTGCTGATAACCCAGAAAAGGCACTCGTGTCACTGAGTGATCCGAACTACACATGGTCCAATCAGACTCAATCACCAGCTAATGTTGATTATGCACTATTGGTGAACTCATCTGATGAGTCCAAGATTGAAGAAGACTCTTTCTTTGATCTGCTTTATCCCACCGACTTTGCACTGATGGCTGATGTTGATGAAATCTCTGAAGATGCTGCTTTTGTGTCCAACACTGCTAATGGTACTTCAAAAGGTTGATGCTGAACAAAAGTCAATAAACAGTCAGAAGGATCTCATTCCCGATACGGTAAAATCCAAATTATGCTCAGAGTCCTGTGTAGAGGAAGTTGCTCATTATCGCCTTTACAATGAAGAGATGGTTGAAAAGGCGATAGCGAACGAGTGTCTTGTCAAGTCTATGCAAGCTAAGGAACTGGATTTCCTGGCCAAAATAAAGTCCTTGCAGGATGATATTGAGGTCATGAAACATGCTGAAGTAGCTCTTCGCCCTTAGTTAGAGGATTTAGTGACTCGTTACTCATCCCTGAGCAAGAACTATGTTCAAGCTCGGGAAATTATTGACTTAATGAAACTCAATCCCTCTAACTTGGCAGGTGATGTGGCTAAGGACATTTTTAAATGTGTTCAAAGTTGTTTAGGTTTAACCAGAGAAATTGATGATGCTGCTTTTGAGAATCCTCTCAATCATAATTATTTTCCAATACCTGAACTTACTAAAATAAACTCCCGAAGCCACATCAGGTTTTTGAATAATGAGTCTGTTCCTAGCAAGTCAGAAATTCAGCAAATGGAAGACAAACTGCCTGGCTATGAAAATGGCTCGAGTCTTCCATCTGTTGAAAGTGCATTGAAAATAAATGATTTTGAATCCAGCTCATTTCAATCAGTCGATACTGGCCTATCTGAGGATACGATCAGGCAGAAGGCAGATTCTGAGTTTTTGAAATTAATAACCAGTAATGAAATAACATCTCAATCATCGGTTTTTAGCGAATCACAATCTTCAGTCTTTAGTGAATCTCAAGTGATGTTTTAAAGGAAAATTTGTTTCAAAGAGACCTAAAGCTACTAAGAAGCAAAAGCCCAAAGCTAAAACTGTTAACTCAGATTCTTGCCATACTGATCTTTCAAGTGATCTGGTTTCTGTCGCACTTGATAAACTGAATTTGGGTGATGGTAAACCCAAGGGAAACACACAACACTTTGTCACAATCACTGATGGTGAGGTGATTTCCTCGGCTCCTACACCTGTGATGATCCCACCTCAAGTCACACTGATGTCTTCAATAAAAATGTTCAAGTCATGCAATACCATACCATCAAACTATCAAGATGTCGCGAGCACCTCAAAATCTGTTAAGAAGCCAACAAAGACTAAGAAGAATGAATTTTCAACTGAAAATGCTGTTGCTACTGAGAAGACTGTGGTATCTTAACCACATGCTGCTGAACCTGTTTCTGATGTACCCGTGAACTTGGGAGGAAATAAAGGTGATGGTCAAGTTGCTAAGCAGAAAAACAACAACAAAAGGCAAAATAAGAAAGCTGCTGATCAAAGGGAAGGAGAACCTGTTGCTGAAACAAAGGTCTCTCCAGTTAAAAAGGTGGTTCCAACTACCACCATGAATCCAAGTGGGTCTGCAAACACTATTGGGTGTTTTGTATGCGGAGACACAAGTCATGCTGCTCGGGGCTGTCCATTCAACTCGACAAAAGCACACATGGGGTATAATCCTCCAATGGTTGCTCCCTATGGACCAAGAATGATGAGGCCACCCTTCACTCAACCATGGCCTCAGTTTTATGGTAACTACAGTGAAGAATAATCAACATATGTTCATGCCAAACTCCCAGAATCAACAGTTCTTCAGAGGAATGACCTCTCATGCTCCACGAGGTTTAGGTGCATGTACCGGGTACTTTTAACCGGTAGTCCCTGGAACTGCAAGCAGTCAAACTCCAATAACCTCACGTCCTCGTGCTCTATGGTCACCTCTGGCTGATCCACAAAATCCTTTTGAACAAGTCACCACTCCTGCTCCTCGTCCACCTAAAAGGAAGAACACTAGGATGAACCAAGGTCCTAAACACCTGGGTTCATCTGCGAACTAATCTTTTCTTTGTTTGTGCAGGAAAAATGATAGAAATCAATAAATCTGTGGTACATGGATAGCGGTTGTTCCAGGCACATGACGGGTGATAAGGATCTCTTGCATGATGTTAAACTGATATCTAGAGGAGGTTCTGTTGCCTTTGGTGGAAATAAAAAGGGTGGTCAAATAATTGGAACCGGTCACCTAACAAATGGTGAAGTCTCTTTCGAAAAAGTTAACCTCGTGTCAAATATGCAATTCAATCTGCTGAGCATCTCGCAGATATGTGACAATAAGATGCCAATGTTCATCGACGATCGAGAATGTTACATCATGAAACCTGAATTTAAAGTACCTAAAGATCAGATTATATTTCGGGCTAATCGTAGGGGGAACATGTACGCACTAGACATGAATGCTGCAAAGCCATCGAGTTCAATTGCGTGTTTTTTGGCTAAAGCTTCAGAGGAAGATTCAAGCTCGTGGCATCGACGGATGGGACATGTTAATTTCCGTAACATGAACCGCCTGGTTAGGGGGAAACATATCTTTGGGCTACCCTGTAGGATCGGTGTTAAAAGATTAACTTAACAAGAAACCCTTCTACTTGCAAATATAACCCTGCGGAATTAAATTTATATTTCAGTCTACTTAAGCGTATATTAGTTCTCTTGTATTGATGTGAGTGCTTGATTGCATAAAGATAGTAACAACAAAGTAACAAATACTCGGCATTATTTGCATTAACTCAAAGCTACACTATTACAAGTTGTTTGAGAACTGATGATGTGTAAACTATGAGCTAACTAAGCTATATACTGTGACATCCGAGAATTTCAAGGTTTACTTCCGTTAGACAATTCCGTTAGTTACGTTATAAGTGTTAACTTAGTAACTAATGCTTAACTAGGCCGAATACGTCCACGTCCTTTGGTTGATCACCGAACCCGTCCATATGTGTTATGTGATTATTTATGTATTGTCATTATGTGCAACGTGATGAAAACGCATGATTTAGTATTAGGAATAAAATGAAAATTTGTCTTTCTTGGTTGCCAACGAAACTAACGGGCGAAACTATAGTGTCGCCCGGTAGTCGGTTAAACTATTGGATCTCATGAAATCAGAGACAGTTTCGCCTGGCCAGCGAAACTAGCCAGCGAAACTAGCCTCTGATATAAAATGGCATAAAACCCTAGTTGTCTCATTTGTTGCACCATTTCTCTCAAACACACACACTCACTCTCCTGGAATCTGGTCAGCCGAGAAAACCACCAAAGAAACACCAACTCAGCCTCGAGACAACATCTATTTGGATCCTAGATCGAATCGTGAGTCTCAAAAACCTTTATTTATGCTTTTCTATGTGTTTTTCTAAAAAAGCATGCCTAAACCTCTATGGAATCACTTGATCTGTTAGTATGTTGCTTAGGGATGCTAGATCTGTTATAAAGTTTGTAACTTTACGTGTGAAATCCATCCATAATGAAAATCCATGCTAGATTAGGTCATTTAGGGTTTTAAATGTATTTTGGTGATTTGATGATGAAAACCCATGTTTAAGGTGTTAAAGCTTACTGATTTATGTTGGTAAATGATTATGCATGCTAGATATTGAATTACATGAAATATGAAAGCTGTTAGATTGATTTTTGGGCTGATTTGTGAGTTTTTCGCGACCAGCAAAACTGTACTGTTCTCTGGGCGAAACTATGTATATCTTCATCCAGCGATACTATGAAGCGAAACTGTAGTGTCGCCGGGTAAACCAACCAGACCTGTTCGGACGAAACTACCGAGCGAAATTCCCTGAACGAAAGTTCAAACCAGTTTCGGGCGAAACTAGGCTAGCGAAACTGTGCCAACAGTTTCGAGCGAAACTAGCCTAGCGAAACTGTGTCATCGGGTATTTCCTAGCGAAAGTGCTGCCTGTGCACACAGCGAAACTGACTAGTGAAACTGCTAGCGAAACTGAGACCAGAATCCAAACTTATGCAATTTACTTGAACATTATGCCATGACCTACATGATTTTGCTATGATGAAACATGCTATGATTTCTGTATTTTGTAAACCATTGTTCATGATCAATGCGTTTACCGGAGTAATATATTGGGAGAGAGTTAATGCTGAGGGGGAATTTCTGTGATTGAAGATTTTGAAGATATTGGTTTTCATAAAGATTAGAGCATGTTACAAATTTCTGAAGATTAAAGATTATTATAATATGCGGTGATGTTCGGGTGTCCTTACAAGTTTCCGGGTAACGACTGATGAAGTGAACCATTATCATATATGCCGGTTCCAATTGGATGTGCTGTGCTTGAAGCTGGGGGGAACTTTATTGGTTGTGGAGATTGTACAAGATTCGAACTGTTTCCTGCAAACCTGAAGGTTCAGTCCAAGGGGAGTTTGCTGAAGTTCAAGATTTCAAGATGTAGCAAACTGACTGATGACGATTGCTGGAAAATGAAGACCTACATTCGACAGTAACGTCCAAGGGGGAATCTGTAAGAGCATGTTCCTGGTGTGGTCGTTACTGTGCGAATATTTGTCTACATTGTAAACTAGGCTAGACTGCCACCAGCGCTCCAGTGGCGGACCAGATGGTCCGCCGGACCATCTGGTACGTTGGTTAGTTGGTCCGCTGGGCAGGTTGCCTATAAATAGGTGAAGTCTAGTTTGAAATGTTTAGATTTCTGGTCATTTGTATTTATGTTGAGAGGAGAGGTCTGTCCAACCTCTCCCGAGCTTCAATGATGTAAACTCCTTCGGTGTAATCATTCGACATAATAAATGATTAGATTTCTCCGTCTCTATCATTCTATGATCTGGAAACGATCCGTATATGGTTTTTTCAACGGTAAACGCATATCTCGTTGTAGACTGGAACTTCACCAAGTCTTTTTCACAACTCAAGAAAGTATCGGGCATATGATAGAGAGTTCCAAACTATAACCGAAAACCTTGAACACATCCGTTCGCACAAACATTAGAACACACTACCAATTCATGAAGATCTCAAATCATGATCATCCCTGAACTGATTGCTTTGAATATTCACATTTTCCGTTTCCAGCAGATAAATCTCTTTGAAATTTTCAAGGGTCTCAATTTTCCCCCTAAACATGTGACATATTCAATTCCTGATTCCAACCCAGCAAGCAATATGTTCTTCAGGTAGCTTGCAATGGAATCACATTATATCTTTAGTTTTGTAAGTAATCATATCCATGTCTCTGAATCTCTGTCCATCATCAGAAACAAGTGTTCATGAATCTCTGTCCATCATCACGAACAATGAATACCCACAAACATCTTTTTCAGAAATTCGACGACTAATTCTTGATAAGCATCGGAATCTGGTAAATCTTCAATCATAATAACCCACAGCTATCGAATCAAGGGTAAACTCGATAACTGATTTAAATCATTGAAATTCCCACGACCTCTCCCCATACCCGAAAACAACCCCCAGATATTGATTACTGATTAACGGGGGTTCGGGGGTAGCGCCCCCGAGAAGCGGGGTCCAAGGGGCGGCAGCCCCTGGCGGGGTCCAAGGGGCAGAGCCCCTGGCTGGGGCCGTGCTGAACAAAATTGCTTTACTAAAAATGCATCCGAAAATCTGCGGCGGATCAGAAGCTTCAGCGGACCAAATCATTATCAGCGGACCAAAATCCGGACCAACTTTACCAGCGGATCAGACTCGTACCGGCGGACCAGGTGCGGACCAGATATGGTACGGCGGATCAGATGTGGTACGGCGGACCAGATGTGATACGCTGAACTGCTCCGGACCACGTTGAAGATTGTCTTCCTGACCATCTGATCCGGCGGATGAATCAATTGATCCGGCGGTTGAATATTGCCTGGCGGATGAGCTGCGGACCAGCCGCGGACCAGACCTCAAAAACGTGAAATTCTCAAATTTCACTCCAGATTCTTCATTTTGTCGAATTTCTTCACACAGACACTCAATTTAGGTGCGAAAATGACTCAGAAAGGTTCGATTTACCAGAAATCGATCAAACACTCGAGGAATCTCACCTAAATTGACTTTTTAACGTCTCACAACTTCAAAAACTCAAGAACAAGATCTGAAAATTGAACCAACGGCTCTGATACCAGTTGAAAAACCATATACGGATCGTTTCCAGATCATAGAATGATAGAGACGGAGAAATCTAATCATTTATTATGTCGAATGATTACACCGAAGGAGTTTACATCATTGAAGCTCGGGAGAGGTTGGACAGACCTCTCCTCTCAACATAAATACAAATGACCAGAAATCTAAACATTTCAAACTAGACTTCACCTATTTATAGGCAACCTGCCCAGCGGACCAACTAACCAACGTACCAGATGGTCCGGCGGACCATCTGGTCCGCCACTGGAGCGCTGGTGGCAGTCTAGCCTAGTTTACAATGTAGACAAATATTCGCACAGTAACGACCACACCAGGAACATGCTCTTACAAACTAGATATAGAGAAATACCAAACCCTTGCCTCTCAGAAGTCTGTCCTGTATGACAATGCTAAGTTAGAAATAGTTGAGCTTAGGAAGCAGGTAGATGAACTTAAACATCAGAACAATGAGATGCAAGTTAAATTAGATGTGAATCAGATGAGAAACAAAAGAATGCTCCAAGCTGGTATGGCTTTGTCCACCTGCCTAACTGATGTTCGATTTGGTAAGGATAGAGGAGGAATAGGAATTAGCTCAACTAAAAAAAATAAGAATGGTGTTCCCCAACCTGTGTCTAGAGATATGATAGGTATGATTTATGAGGAGGATCAGGTAGATAGATCTGAATCAGAAATGCATGAAGCAGGACCTCCCATATATAGTGTTTTGGTTGGTGTGAAACCCATGACTGAAGGGGAGTTTGAAAATACAAAACATATGACCTATGGTTTGGGTAATCAAAATAAAACGGTGACATTCACTTGTGAACCGGGTCCATCCCAGGAATCATTAAACGTTAATGTTAGTTCTTCTGACGATTTTGTTTCATGTGCGGATGAAGTAAGGATCAAAGATGTTTCTAGGAAGGATGTCGAATGCTTGAGAGTCAAAGAGTGTCATGAGTCTAGTAGTTTAATTTTGGATTTACCTAAGGTCGATGTTCTGGCATCTGTGTCTGAACTTAAGGCGTCCAAGTCAAAACAATTGATGTTGTCTATGTCTTCAAAACATGTTTCTAACTCTAATGAAGTAGTTAATGGTTTTAAAATTCGTGTGCCTAATACTAAAGTTGGCCATGAGTCTAAACCCAAAGAATTTGTTCCTTATCCCCAGGTTGTGTCTACGTTTAACAGAACGAACAAATCAAAATCAGAACAGTTTTGTTTAATCACGCAACCAGAAAAAGTTACAAAACATTTCATACACAGATGGGATGATAAGCCTGAATGAAAGTCATCATACCCAAGACGTTCGTATGTTTGTAGTCATGTGAATGGGCCTAGACTTATGAATTGTTTCCATTGTGGAAAACCAGGGCATTTCGCTGCAAATTGTTTGAATAGACCTTATCAACCATACTATCCGCAAAACCCACGGACTAGTATGTTGCAGAAGATGATGTCAGGTGGAAATAAAAATCAGAAACAACAAGCTTTGTCTCATGGGAAGCAGAGTTCAAAACCAATGAAGACACAACAGTCTAAAGTTTTAAACACTAAAACTCCAGTGACAAAGCCTGTTGACGAAAAATGGAATGTGGCCAAAACTCCAAAACCAACTTACAAACCTAAAGGAGTTTACAAAAGAAAAGACAAGATGAAACCTGAACTTGTTGAAAAACAGGTACCTAAAACAAAAAGGATTTCTCAACCTAAAGGTAAAACAAAGGTTAAGAAACATGTTTCTAAATCAAAAAATGTTTCTCAAACAATAAAAGTTGTTCAAACAAAATTGAAACTTGAGTGGACACCTGTCCAGGAACCTGCAGGTAAAAAGGTCACATCTCCATGGAAGAAACCTGCAGCTATAAAGAATTCAAACAAATGCGTCAAAACCGCAGAAACACACTTTTTGGAAACCAAAAGTCAACGCTCAAAGTTTGAGTGTAACTGAATCAATATCAGGAATGTCCCTTAAATTAGTCAACTACATTGACTCTAAGGGTGTGCCCAGATCTGTTATGGCCTGGGTACCCGACTCTAACTGATCTTTGATTCATGTAGGGACAGCCAAGAAGAACCGTCAAAAATCTCTGGTATGTTGGTTGCTCCCGACATATGACCGGAGACTTATCACATCTGGAAGAGGTTCAAGATTTCAATGGAGGAGGTGTGTCATTTGCTGGTGGAGTAGGTGGCAAGATCAGCAAGAAAGGTGGTGAAGAATGGCAGTTTGACGTTCTCTGATGTGCATTATGTGGAGGAGTTGTCACATAGCCTGCTCAGTGTTTCGCAGATTTGTGATCGAGAATATTCTGTTTTGTTCAATAACAAGGAATGTATTATTCTCAAGCCTGGAGTCAAGATTCCTGAGGAGTGTGTCTTGATGCGTACACCAAGAAGAGGATTTTCTTATCTTCTTAACATGGGTAATCCTCCGTCGTCTGATGTGGCCTGTCTTATTTCTAAGCAGAATGAAAATCTGGCATTATTATGTCATCGTCGTCTAGGACATGCCAACATGAAGAACCTGACCAAACTGGCAAAGGGATAGCATGTTAGAAACCTCCCTATCAAGGACTTCACTTCAGTTGAGAAGTGTGTTGCATGTGCTAAGGGGAAGCATCACAAGTTACCACATCGTTCTAAAATGACAAACTCTATTTCGTCAGTGTTGCAACTACTTCATATGGATCTCTTCAGCCCAATGCAAGTACAAAGTATCAGCAAGTTCTCATATTGTCTGGTGATAGTGGATGACTTCTTTCGGTTTACTTGGGTTTTCTTTTTGTCAAACAAGCATGAAACTCCAGCACTTGTAAAACAGTTTGTTACTCTCATAGAGAATCAGATAAACAAGAAAGTGAAGGAAATAAGATCAGACAACGGAACATAGTTTAAGAATGTTGAATTGAATATGTTCTGTGGAGAGAAAGGTGTAGAAAGGCAATACAGTGCACCGTACACACCTCAACAGAATGGTGTTGCTGAAAGAAGAAATAGAACACTCATTGAGCAGCAAGAACTATTCAGTGTGAAGCAAGATTGCCAATTTTCTTTTGGGCCGAAGCAGTCAACACTGCTTGTTATGTGCAAAATCGGGTACTTTTGAACAAGCGGCATGAGAAGACGCCTTATGAGATTATTTATGGAGAAAAAACCAAAGGTGGGGTACTTTAAGACATTTGGGTGTCCTTGTATAGTTCTAATTCAATCTGATGTGGGGAAATTCGAAGCAAAGGCTGATGAATGCTACTTTGTTGGGTATTCTGCAAATAGTGCTTATCAAGTCTACAAAAAAACCACCAAACTGATAATTGAGGCCTTCAATGTAAACTGGTTGGAAGACAATCCTACTGATGCTGGAAATGGGCCAGACTGTATCTTTGATTATGGGTCATTGTTTGAAGGTTTCAATTTCTCAAATATGTTTCCTAGTCTGGGAGAAGAAGAAGACATTATTGCTCCAACTCCTCAACCAAGGCCATCTGTGGAAAATGTTAGTGACAATGTATCAGCAGCAGCTCCTAAGGATGATAATGCAGATGTTCCAGAATCTTAAGGAACTCATGATGATCAGAAGGAGACAGAAACCCAAGGTATGAATGATAATATTAATGATACTAACCTGACTGTCTCTGTTTCAATACCATATGTTCAAGCAACAAGAATCAACAGAGATCATCCTCTTAGCAATGTGGTTGGACCAGTGTCAGCAGGTGTCATTACTAGAAGCCGTATGGGTGACATCAACTTCTGCATGTTCTCATGTTTTATCTCCTAGATAGAGCCTCCAAATGTGATGGTAGCACTTAAAGATCCGAGTTGGATGGAGGCTATGCACGATGAATTGAATCAATTTTCAAAACTAGGAGTGTGGCATCTAGTGAAAAGACCTGAAAATAAGAAAGGTATACCCACAAGATGGTTGTATAAGAACAAGAAAGATGATACGGGTGCGATTGTGAGAAACAAAGCCAGGTTGATTGTTCAAGGTCACAGACATGTTTACGGGATTGATTATGATGAGGTGTACGTACCAGTGGCCAGGATGGAAGCAATTTGAATATTCCTTGATGTAGCAACATATCTCAACTTCACAGTGCATCAGATGGATGTGAAGACAAATTTCCTCTACGCTGAAATGAATGAAGAGGTTTATGTGGCTCAACCGCCATGGTTCGTAGATGAGGAACATCCAGATCGTGTGTATCTTCTGGATAAAGCTCTATATGGTTTACATCAAGCTCCACGCACGTGGTATGAGACTCTATCAAAGCATTTGGTGGAAAATGGTTATACAAGGGGATTGGTTGATCAAACCTTGTTCAGAAAGAATGTGAAAGATGATATCATTATAGTGCAAGTTTATGTGGATGACATCATCTACGGGTCAACAAATGAAGAGTTATGCACCGAATTTGAGGATATCATGAGAAAGAAATTTGAGATGAGTGATCAAGGGGAGATGAACGTTTTCCTGGCATTACAAGTTAAACAAGATGAATCTGGGATTCTCATTCATCAAGCAAAATGTGTGAATGAAATTCTGGAAAAGTATAAGATGCAGGACTCCAAGCCCATCTCTACTCCCATGGCATCACGGCCTCTACATACAGCAGATGTAGATGGGGAATCAGTTAGTGAATTCATGTATCGTTCAATGATCGGATCACTCATGTATTTGACAGCAAGCAGGCTAGATATCATGTTTGCTATGTGTGTGTGTGCACGTTACCAGGCTAATCCTAAACTCTCTCACTTAACTGCTGTTAAACGTATTTTTAGGTATCTAAAGGGCAGGCCTCGGCTTGGGCTTTGGTACCCTAAGAATACTGATTTTCAAATATTTGCATTTACTGACAGTTATTATGGAGGTAGTGATCTTGACAGGAAATCTACAACTGGTGAGTGTCAATATTTGGGAGACAGACTCATTTCATGGTAGAGCAAGAAGCAGGATACCGTTTCTAAGTCAACTGCAGAAGCTGAATATGTGGCAGCTTCAGGTGGATGCTCGCAGGTAGTATGGATTCAGAATCAGCTCACTGACTACGGTATGAAATTCCTTAATACTCTATTTTTTGTGATAATATTGCTGCTCTGCAAATTGTCAAGAATCCTGTTCAACATTCCAAAACAAAGCACATAGATATCAAGGTACATTTCATTCGTGATTGCTATGATAGGAAGTTGATTCAACTCGAAAAGGTAAACTCCGATCAAAATGTTTCCGACCTTTTCAAAAAACTCCTTCCTCGTCAAAATTTTGAAATGTGTGTTGAAGGCCTGAGGATGATTGCCTTAGAGGAATGACCTGATTAAAACTATTTGTACATAGTTTTGTTTTTATTTTTGCTTTGGTGTGATTTTTAATTTCTTTTGGTTTAATCAAATAAAAAAATGTGTGTTTATATCTCAAAAGTCTCATAAAAACAGGGGAAGAAATGTTATAGTTTCAGAAAATCCGAAAATCTGTTTGAGGTTTTTATGAAGTCTTTTGTGTTTTTCTTGAGTTGGTAGGAAGTAATATAAATGTCCAATACAATCGGAGACTGACACATGTAAAGCTGAGGTGAAAGATTGCTCAAAGATGATATGTCGGTAAGCTCAACCCAAAACTATGATCATCAAAGTAAGTGCAATAAACCTAAAATCTATATATGTTTAGTTTCCCTTCCTAGTTTACATGGTTTAAAAAACTGAGTCCCAGCAAAAATTGGTTGAGAGTGGTAATTATACCTAGTGTTCACTCTCTCACACGCCATGTTTCTGCTGTTATGACATCACCACAGAAAAGAAAAAGAAAAATGAAAAGAAAAAGAAAAAATAATAAAATAATTATTTTGTTTGGTATTCTTTGCGTGCTTATGCGGCCGACCTGATCACCAACTGATGATTAACAAAATAAGTGGTAGTCATAACGGTGTTGCATGGTTCCTCAAGTTGGGGGGTTTGTGAATCCTCAATAAACTCTGAGGTTGGGTAGGTTTTGCTATGATTAATTGTGGGTGGGGACGATTAAACATGATGGTAATATTGTACCATAATCAAGCATTTCATGACTGGATGTGAGTTTATGCGGTCAAATATACTGATAATCATCTAGAGCGTCAAGAAACAGAAGCTGAAAAGGGTTCCTCAGTCAAAGATAAGCTTCAAGGCAAGTATATATTTAATTTCTGTATTAGGTTATCTTTGGTTTATGTTCTTCCTTTTCCTAAGTTTCTGACTGACTAAAATTTCATTTTTTATGATCAAGATCAGGTTCTCAGGGTATGAGTCTGAGGGGAAGTTTTGTAGTTCTCAAAATTTCAAAATTAACATTTATTTGAGTGATTTTTTGATTAAATGAGGTTTGGGCACATTTGAAATAATTTGAAAAATTAGAGGGTGCGTTATGAAACTTTTTCTTAACAAAACCACCAAAACCCCTCATTTACGATCCCCATCCTTTCTGCGTTTACGATTGCCGCCTCCCTCTTCCTCTCGGTGTTTACGATCCCTTCATCAGAAACTATAACCGCCGCCCCGTTCGCCGGAAAATCGAATTCTGGCTACCTCCGACTGTTCTCGGTTGAAATCGAGTGCTAAATCACCTTCACCTTCACATTCCGACCATAAAACTCACTTCAAATAACAGTTTCCTCTTTGAATCTTCTCTGTTCTTGTATTTCTTTTCTCTCGGTTGCTACTCTTCTTTTTCTCCGAGTTTTGCTTCATTTTCTCAAGACTCGGAAACGATTCTGTGTTTGTGGTAGTTAAAAAGGTAGTGCTTAATGTTTCATTTACACTGTTGAGTATATTTGATGTGTTTGTGAAGATTTGCAGGTTCATCGATGGTGGATTCCTGCGTTTACGATCGTCGTGTGGAAGAAGACGACTGTTCGAGTATACGATTGAAAGTGTTTATGATTAATCCATGTTCACGATTGACGGCGTTTACGATCATATGGTGTTTACGACTCCATGTGATTACGACCTGATGGTGTTTACTATCGGGCATATCGTTTACGACTGGACTCACTTAACCTAATCGTAAACCCAAATTTGGATCGTAAACCCGTTAAGAGTTTAATACGATCGAATAATCATAAAATGGTATTCAAATCTCATTTAAAATCGTAAACGATCGTAAACCCGTTAAGAGTTTTATTTAAGAGTGTATTTTGTTAATCTTGTGGAACAAAATCTAATTTCTGTTCAAGATTTGATTTGGAAGATTAGAACCAATAAGAATGATGTGATTAAACCTGATGCACTTGTCTCGGTTTCTCAGATGGCAGAAGAGATGATTGAGGAAGAAATTCACTTTGAGAGAGATCATTGCATACATGCTTATCTAGATGACCCTCCAGAGAAACACGTGCAGTTGTTCTACCCTCTAGTTGCAGGGATGAATATATGCAAGATCAATCATGCTCTCAGGGAGCACGTGTTGATAGATGAACAACTGGTGAGAGAATTTTGGGGAACTGCCAGGGCAAACGATGATAAAACAAGGATCACTGCAACTGTTCAAAACCGCAGAATTGAGATCCTTGAAGAAGATATTCGCAATGGGTTGAACATTAATGATAGAGCTGAAGATAAAATGGAATATTCTAAGAATGAAGTGTTAAAGGGTGCACGTCTTTTGGGATATGAAGGAAAATTCCCACCAATCTTCAAGAAGCTATTGCCACACTACTGGAGGTGTTTGGCACACTACTTACAGAAATCATTTATGGGAAGAAGAACAAGCTTCGATTAACTGAACAAGGTGCATGGCACAGTATTTGTTGCACTTGCGTTGGATTGGAAATACAACTTTTCCAAGATGGTGCTCTTAGATTGGGTGGGTAATGCTGACTTGAGTGCTAGAGAGCAATTTCTCATGACTCCAAGATTTGTACACATGGTGGTGATGAAGAAGTATCCAATGATACAAGAAAGGGTTGAGAAGCTAGATATAAAATTCATGGATGATGGTGTGTTTGGTCTACAAACTCAAGATAGTAAGGGAAATAGCACTTTTTAAGGAAGGCTTGAGTGGGCTAAAAGAGGTGCTTTCCCTGAGGTTGCAAGGGAACCAGATCCATAAGCAGATCCACAACCTGAAGAACCTGCAGCCAATTCTTTTGTTGCTGAAGATCATGATGTTCTAGTGGCTGTCCAGGGGGAACCAGAGAATATACCTTCAGATGAGGAGAATGTGATGGATGATATTTTCCCAGAGGATGAGAATTTGGCAGATGACATTTATGGAGATCTAGAGCCAATTAGTAACAAGAGAACAAGGGATGACTTGAGCTCTTCTTAAAGTGGTGGAACAATCCCACAAGAGTTAAATGATAATGTTGCTGATGATGATATGTTTGCAGAACCTAATCCTGTGGCTGAACCCTCACCAAGGATGAAATCTGATCCGAGATCTAGCAGGTTCAAGTTCCAGAAGACAAGCTCGAGCCTGATGGTGTTTGAATCATCAGGTGCAAATGTTCAGAATAATGAGGTGTCTGAGCCTCCAAATGTTAAGAGCACATTTCAGGTTGTTGACCAAGTTGATGTCTAAGAGCCAACTCCGACTCAAACTGAAAGCCCTATTCTGAATGAACAAAGCCCAGTTCATGAGGAAAGGTAATTCTTTGAAGTTGAAAGCTCGTTTGTTGAGCTCAACCCCGTAAGGATAATTTTTTCTACTGAATCAAGCCAGCCCCCAATCGTTCCAAGTTTTCGTCCATATCAAACACTTTTTGGGGAAAATGTTCAAACTAGTGATCTCCCTGTCGACCTTTGGATAAGTGCTGATCCTCAAATTAACTTTCTTTTATCTCAAAACAGGAAGAGAGAGGGTGAGATAAAAGAACTTAAGGAACAAAACAAGAGATTGAAAGAGAAGGGGAGTAAAAATGAAGCAAGTATTGGGTATTTGTATGCAGGGTTTCTTGAATTAATGAAGAGTTAGAGGAATTAAAGGAGACTGGTAGCTCAAATGCTCAAGGTGACCCAGGATAAAGTTCGTCTCAAGGTGCCCAAACTGCTGATGTAGAACCAGAAGATGAAGGTGATGACTCCATAGAGATCTCAGATTATGCTCGAGGAGGAAGATTCATCTCAAAGGCACCGGAAAGTCATGATAATTGGTTCAAAGACTTCTTTCAAGGACCTCCCCCTAAGCTGTACTCAATTGATTTAGGAGAAATTGAAATCGACAAAAGGGGGAGTCGTGAACCTATCATGTGTTGGCATTATGATGGAGAGAAGAAACTGTTTGCTGTGATAAGACACGGGTACAGTCGAATCGAGTACTACAGATCTCGGGGTTAATTTCACTCCTGGACAAAGACAGAGATGAGAATTTTTTTGAGGGCTCCTTTTATTAACAGATGGAGGAATGCATATGGAGACCTTGTTCGTGACAATCTGATGAGTCACTTAGAAGAAAACTTTGCAAACTTTGACCTCAAACAGACAAGATGGGTTCCGACTGGAACTGATCCTGTCACAAATGAGCCTGTTGGAGAAGTGAGGCGTCCTCCCACCAAAACAACTCGAGTGATCAATATGCTCGATGAGGTTGAAGATGGTACACTTGTGAAAAATTTTGATAATTGGTTTTATGATCCAACAACTCATGAGGTGGTGGTAGTTTGCAAGAAGATGCGAGAATTTCGCTTCTATGATCCAGTCGATATGCTGAGGTTTGGAGAACGTGATTTCAAACTTCTGGCCGCCCAACCTATTCTTATAGATGAGCTTGATTATGAGAATGCTATAAGGGTGGGAATTTTTCATGGAGCAGCAAATCGGATTGTGGAACGCGAATGGTGTTCAAGGAAGGAGTCTCACACATTTCAATTTGATTTTCTTCTTCCTTAGACAGTCTAATGGTTCATGCCTTGGGGAAGATTGTTGGGCTATACATTGTGAGGCATGAACATTAGACATGTGGGCTTGCATTGACTTGGGCTTGGTGTGTTTACGATTGGGCTTCATGTGTCGGTTTTGCTTGTTGGGTTTATGATCCTAGGTAGGTTATTTTTATGGGTAGTATAAATACTCAAGTAGTTTATGATTGTAAAAAGCTTTTGTGATTACTATTTCTCTTGTTCATCCTTGTATTCACGATTACAAACACATGTTAATGGAAGATTGATTGGTTTTCATTCAAGATTTGATTGTTTTGCTTTGTCTTCATCTCATATCAAGTCTATTTCATCATCTTCTAGTCGAATCATTCACAAACAAGGTTTCTGCACTTATTTGTGATAAAGATATCGTGAGTGATTGTTGTTTCGGGACCAACAGGCTAAAGCGGCTGGTTTCCAGGTGCCCGACTGGGATGTCGCAGGCTAGAGGCTGGTTCTGGAATCGTTGGGAGGAGGAGATGGTGACATGGCTGGAACATGGAAGGATGGGAATGATAGTGGCTCCTCGAAGACGGTTTCGGATTCTATGGTGGCGATAAAAAGGGCTTATGTGCTGGAGCTGGGAGAGGGCAAGAAGCTGGAGGAGATGGAGAAGCTAGTGGAAGAAGGGAAGGCAGTGGGCGATGAAGATAATGCAACGGTCTGAGCCCAGTTTTTATATTTTTAGTGGTTTTTGGTGAAACAATTTGTGGTTCCTGTAATAGAAAAGTAACAAACAACAAACAATGGTAGGGATCCTGGTGGAGGGATCTTCTGTTTACAAGACGAAACCACGATTCCTAAAAACAAACTTTTGACCTCTGAGCTTCTCAAGCGGAGGGATCCCGAGGTTTTCAAGATGAAACTTGGGAAGCTCAAAAACCTTTGCGTATGTTAATAATATAATTATCTTTTGGCTTCTCAAGCTGTGTTTTGCATTGAAATCTTGTAGATAGGATTAGTTATGAAATTTATCAAGAATCTTAAAAAAGACTTGTATATTGGGAAATAGTTTGAGATTCAACAATCGAATAGGTCATAATCTGAAATAAAATAATAAGAACTTAAGTCACCTGACCTCCGAATTTTACCTTAGTCGACTTGAAAGTGCGTGAGTGTGCGGATCTTCTACTTAATCGTAATGAAATCAATGTAATACGAAATGAAACACAAAGAATAAATACAACTGAGCTTTGTATTGACCACAGAGACCCATAGAGTACACAGAGAATATTTGATGCGGAAGCTTAGACCATTACTAAATACAACACAAGAGGCACATATTTATATTAGAGAAACCCGCTGGTCCGAACCTTAGGTTCGGCCAAAGGTTCGGCCATGTCCGAACTCTAGGTTCGGCCTGAGTTCGGACCTCAGCAACCTTGTGATCCGTCTTGTATTCGATACTCCACATAACGATCAAGGACCATGTATCAACAAACTCCCCCTCGGCATGTGCAGTATCATCTCCTCTATACAAACTTGTATCTTGTATCTTCAATCAAACTCTTCCTCGATCTTGACGATGAGTTCAATCTTGTATACTTGATATTGCATCGTGTGTAATCTCTTTATCAACAATCTTCAGAAGACTTGAAGTTGTGATGTTCTCTTCCCACTTAGAAACCTGCTAACATAAATAATCTTGGTGCAAAATGTCTCTTTGAGACTCCAAGATAGTTTGATTTTGAAAATTGATTTTGTATTTCGTGTTGATCAATCGAAAACAAATAAGAAACAAAATCTTTTGGCTTTTAGAAACTTTATATTAAAACACACCTAAAATCTTTTTGGTATTTTCTACTAAGGAATGTAAATGCAAAACAGAATCAGAAACTATTTTGGGATCATATCGGTCATAACATGCTGAACTACATTTCAATTTCAGTTATTGAAGCACATAAGCCATGCCGATTGTAGATATAATTTGTCTAACTTTAAACTCTGGCAGAATCATACTCATAACATCTGGATATGTTAAGATATTGATTAAGTTTGCATTGACCAGTGTACCCCACACTATCAGACATACTCAGATATGTTTTCACTTATCACATTTTGTGATCTCATTTGTGATTTTAATCACATAATGATTGTAACCATGATATAGTCAACTGTGTTCCATGTAAAAGAAATAATAACGTTAAATCGTCTACCTTAAGGTCCATCTTTCGATACGCAGATAAGGCCTCGGATTTAACAAAATATGAAAATAAAACAAGTTGAAGTTGTATAACTCAACAACAATCAGGTCGGTACTCCCGTACACGCAGAGAAAGTCCGATGAGTTATACGAAACACTAAAGAAAATAACGCAGAACATCAAACGAACAACAATCAGGTCGGTCTTTCGACACGCAGAGAAAGTTCGATCGTTTGACAAAATAAAGAAAATCAAACAAGTTTAAATCTTTGCAAAATGAACACATGTATACACAGTGACTTCTCATTTTTCTTTTCACATATTTTTATCTTGATATATCATGAGATATTCATCAAGATGTTGTCCACTATGTCAAGCATCAGATTTAGTGTATATCACATTTGTATACTTTCTGATTTGCCGAGCCTACCTTGCACATCGATCAAATGATCTTATGGCTTTTTCATCTACTTTCTCCATGATTCAGACACTGTCAGCCAATGTACCATCATTTCCCAATCATGTTGGATACAATTTCTCATTTGTCAATGTTTTTGGCTTTTTGAATTTTTCAATGTTTTTGTCTTTTTCAAATTTCTCCCCCTAAAAATGACAACTCTGAATATAGATTTTCATTTTTACTAATTGAAATTTTTGCAAAAACAAACTCCCCCTCAAAATGAGACATAGTGAAAAACAAGAAAAATGATCAACCAACACGAATACTAGCAGATTAGCATTTTGAAAAACAAAAAGGATTTTGAAATTCAATTTAATTAAAACAGATATTTCACAATCAGCAATTTTCCAATCACCGAAAGGTCTTCCTGAAACACCTGCTTGACACCAAATAAAACATTAGTTGTGTTGGGATCGACCCGAATCAACAGCGTCGGGTCGCCCGGTGTCTGCCACAAAGTACTTGTTGGCCTTGGAAACAACTTTTGGTTTCCAAATTTGTAAAAGTTTTAATTTTTTATCAGAACCCGAATCAGATTCAACTGACGTACTCGATTTAGACCAAGACGATTTACGAGTTGATTTAATCTTTGGGGACCATGGTTCATCAAAAATTTGACCTTTGTTATCCACATATTTGGCAGTTTTGTGGATATATGCAGTCGTTGGACAATCAGTAGCTAGATGTCCCGGTTGACGACATACATAACAAAGTCTTTCTCTAAAATTGTTTTGATTTATGAGAATTGGATGAATGTTCAGATTGAAAGTTATCAAAGAAACCATCAGAAGAATCATACCTAGGAGATGGACTCCTTGAAGATGAAGATCTTCCAAAATAATAAGAAAATGCCTTCTGAGATGGTGATTTCTTTGTAACTTTTGTTGTAGGAACCTTTTCAGCCTTCACTGATTTCTTTGGTTGAACCGGTTCTTCCAACACTTTGTAACCTAAACCTTTGTGTTTAGATCCTTGAGTCTTTGAAGAATTGGACGAATAACTTGAAGCAACTCTTGACTTAGCATCACTAGTGAATTTGGCTTTGATATCCTTCAACTTGTTCTTTTCAATTAACCCTTTTTCTTCATCAGTTGCGGAAGAAGAACTGGAAACAACCTTATCAAAAACTTTTTCATTTTCTAGCAAAACAGACTTTGACACAAATATTGGAGCTTCACCCAAAGACTTTTCCTTCTTTTTGGACTTAGACTTGTTCTTCTTGGGTGGAGTGACAAATTTTGAGTAATCATGCACCTCAGCTTTAGGATCAAACGGAGCAGAAGTAACTTCACTTAAATCCACTGGTTGAGGAACCAAGTGAATATCATCTTTTTTAGAACTTTTCAAACTCTGATCCTGCTTATATAAGAAGTTGAGCAATGTTGGTGACAAATTGCAGTTCTTCACTTGCCTTTTCAATTCCAAAATTTCCAATTTCAAGTCAATAAGTTTTTGTTGACCTTCAAACACCTCTTGTTGTGACTTGATGAATTTTGCATTGAGATCATCATACTCATAAGTTTGTAACTTCCGAATCTCACATTCAGCATATAATTCTTCAAGCACATTTTCTCTCTTTTGTTTCTAGATCTCAACATCTTTTGTTAACACTTCATTCTTGTCTCTGTAAAGAACATTTTCATCTTGAATCATAGAGATCTTATTTTGAAGCTTCTCAACGGTAACAGCAGTTTTTTCAATAAGAGCAGTAGCCTCTTCATATTTTTGCTGAACCGGATAACTCTTCTCAAACAGATATTCAAAATCTTGAGTTGCGTCTAACGCTTCAGCTTTGGCTTTCTCACACCCTTCAGCCAATTGAGCCTTTTCCTTCAAAACATCTTCATAAATATGAACCAACTCATAATATTTCTTTTGAAAATCCTCCAACTCTTTCTTTAACACCACAATTTCTTCAGTTGAAATTTGACGATGTTGTTCAAAACTTGCAATTTCCTTGAGCAACTTCTCACATTTATAACATTTAAATTCGTCATCTTTTTAATTCTCAGAAATCTTAGGTAATTCTTCTTGAACCAAAGATACGCTTGAAGAGGAACCAGACTCAGTTAAAAAACTGTCATCATCAGCATGTTGAACAGTTAAAGCAACTGAGATTGGAGTATGATTCTTTTTAATTGCTGAATCTGCATTCCAAGAAAATTCATTTGAATGTACAAATGTATCAGTCCAATCATGAGCAAGAGTAGCAGATTTCTTCTCAACCTTTTCAACTTCATTTGATGGATGAAAAACTAAATCTGCATGTTGACCAGTCTTCAATTTACTATCCGTAGATCTTGGACATTCTCGAGCAAAGTGACCATAAACTGAACACTTATAACACTTCACCTTAGACTTGTCCAAACCAATCTTCCCTTCCTGATTCAATCTCTTCTTACCAGTTCTATTGAAAAATTTCTTTGTTCTACGAACCAACATAGCATATTGCCAATTTAGATCCATTTCCTCTAAATGATCATAATCAATCTGATCGTAATCTTCATTTGCTAACTCAGCATTACTCACAGCACCAATGATAACACCAAAATATGAAGATACCAATGCAGACCTCAACGCATTATGTTCATCAACAGTTTGAACAGACAATGCACTTTGAGTCGAAGAACTAGGAATTGACACAGTACAACCAGTAGATGAATAACTTGGAGTTTCAGATTTACCTGCCAGAAATGTTGTGGGAGGAGCAGAACTAAGAATATTAGATTTTCCAGCATTCAAAGTTGAATCATTGTTGCCATACTACACCGCAGGATTCTGAATTTGCTCAGGAAGTGACTTGTTTACTTTTAACTCCATATCCCTAGCTTGAATTCTTTGAATTAGATCATTAAAAGATAACTTTGGATAATCCTTATCATTAGTAATCATCATCACATAATTTTCCCACTTCTCTGGTAGAGCTTCCATAATCTTTTCTTTCCTATCTGCTTCATCTTTTGTAAGATTCACCAACTTCATTTCACTCTTTAAATGTGCAAACCTTGCAATCAGATTTGGAATCGATTCATTTTGATAATGCTTGAAGCTATAAAAATCCTTCTTCAACACCTTTTGTCGACTTTTCTTATACTGGTCATTGCCTTCACATCTCTTTTCTAGAGCATCCCACAAACTCTTTGCAGTATAGTTGCTTGAAAATTGATGTAGTAAATCAGTAGGCAAAGCCATTGTTAAAGTGCCATAAGCCTTTTTCTCAGCTTGATATGCTTTCTTTTGTTCACCAGAAAGCTTCCTTTGAAGAATTGGTTCCCCGTCCTCACCCTAAGGATATGTATATTGTTCAGAATACGATAACCACATATCGATATCATTTGCGGAAACAAATTCTTCAAATCGTGTCACCCAACTATGATAATCTTCCAATTTGATTAATTTGGGAACTTTCTGACTTGTTCCGATTTCATTATCATAGTTAATCATTGTTTGCATCGTTGCCTGAACCGAATTTTGAATAATCCCGAACGCTTGAAAATCCGACATTTTTGAAAAACTGGTTACTGTTCACTCCGAACCTTGTCCGAACCTCCTCCGAGCTTAGTCCGAACCTAGCTACGCCAAACTCTCTCCGAACCTGACCTTCGGACGAACAAAAACCAAACAACTCCGAACTAGCTCCGAAAGACCACCGAACTCTCTCCGAACCTAGACCGATCTCTCACCGAACCTAGATAAAGACCGAACTTCGTCCGAACCTCGAGTTTGGAGCGGTTACTCCGAAGTTGTCCGAACCTCAGACGAGACAGATTTCACTCGACGTCATTTTCTCGATTTTCAATTTTTTTTACTAGAATTTTCGACAGGAATTCAAGCAAACTTGATAGAAACAACTAAGGAAAGAGTTTTGAATGAAAAGAACACTTAAAACAATCAAACGAACTCAAAAATGATTGACATTTTCGCAAAAAAACATGAATTTGAACTCAAAACTCCGAGAAACACTGATTTCCGACTAGTAGAGCAAACCAAATGCTCTGAACCACTTGAAAGTGCGTGAGCGTGCGGATCTTCTACTTAATCGTAATGAAATCAATGTAATACGAGATGAAACACAAAGAGTAAATACAACTGAGCTTTGTATTGACCACAGAGACCCACAGAGTACAAAGAGAATATTTGACGCGGAAGCTTAGACCATTACTAAATACAACACAAGATGCACATATTTATACTAGAGAAACCCGTTGGTCCGAACCTCAGGTTCGGCCAAAGGTTCGGCCATGTCCGAACTCTAGGTTCGGCCTGAGTTCGGACCTCAGTAACCTTGTGATCCGTCTTGTATTCGATACTTCACATGACGATCAAGGACCATGTATCAACACGACTTCTCAATTCAAACTGCCATTTCTTCTTTTATCTCATCAAGGATTCTGGTAGTGAAAAACCGTATACGGATCGATTCTATGGATGAGACGGAAGTTTTGTCATTGATTCATGTTGAATGATTACATAACGAAGGAGTATACAAACGTTTAAGCTCTGGGGGAGGTTGGACAAAACCTCCCCTCTCAACACACAGACACAAGACAGAAACTTACAAAGAAATACAAAGACGAATCTATTTATACTTCTTCATTTTGTCCGAACTGGGTAACCTCCGAACCTGCTCCGAGCTTCCTCCGAACTTGGAGTTCGGACCACCTTCGGACAACTCCGAATCTGGAGTTCGGCTGAGGTTCGGACCTCAGTTCATGTTTCAGACAAATCAGTCTGTTTGACAATTCGAACAGTAACGGCCACACAAGGTTCATGCATCAACAGGTAGGAATCCTGAGGACACTTTCTCGGATTCATCTCAACTTCCTCGGGAATCTGAAACGAATTTAATAAGTTTCCTGGCCAGGGGCCGAAGGAAATCCTTCTGAAAATAGATAGCAAATTTAGAAATAAACTAGGGATAAACCCGGGATTCTTGGTACTAAGTGAAATCTGGGGTCAAGCCCTGATTTACTTGGGACTAAGCCAAAACTGGGGTCAAGCCCATTCATAAGTGACATAAATATGTCAAAACCTTAGATAACACGTTAGTGTTATAAACCTTGAGAATCCGCCTAGCAGCTTCCAATGACAAGATTGTCAGCCACCCGTGGGATGGACTGGTCCGGCCATCTTAGGCATACCGGGGGATAACGTGCGCTCCTGGAGAGGGTCATGCACTACTGGAGATTACCCAAACTTAGGAGAGGAGTCAACCTCTAAAACCTTAGAAGGTATGCAGGATACCTTAAACGTAGGAGAGGTGGCCAACCTCCTAACTGGGGATATACCAAAAATACTTAGGATTCTTGAAATCTGCAAAACACTCAAAACTTGGTGAGGGGTGGGTATTAGCTTAGCTAACACCACTCCGATGCTTAAGTCAGTATCATGTGATAAAATTAATAAGGATGGTATTGAAATTGGATTAGTATACATACCTTGTAGTATTTTGGTAGTGAGGGTCCTTGGGATTCCAAGAGGATTCCAATGGGATTCTTACATAAAACAAGCTTTGAGTTGTATGGCATTCCAGGATTTTGGTAGGGGTTCTCCTTCCATGTTTACCAAGCGGTATGTCCCTTTTCCTTCTTCAGAGTCTATCAAATATGGGTCTTCCCACTTTGGTGCCAACTTTCCATCGGTCGGGTTGGTTGTATTCTGAAACGCCTTTCTCAACACTAAGTCCACTACTTGAAATCTTCTCAACCTGGTATTCTTGTTATAAGACTTTGCCACCCTCTTTTGATAGGATGACATCCGGATTCTGGCCATATCTCTGAGCTTCTCAATTATTTCAAGGTCCTGAAGCAAGGTCTGGCCATTGGTTTCAGGATCCTGGCAGCTGATCCTAGCTGTAGGTGAAACCATTTCTGTGGGTATCACAGCCTTGGCTCCAAACACTAATGAGAATGGAGTTTGACCGGTTGCATTCTTGGGTGTTGTCCTATCTGCCCAAAGAACACAAGGCGGCTCCTCAGCCCATTTGCCTTTTTTGGAGCCCAACTTCTTCTTAAGGTTGTTGATGATGATCTTATTGCTGGATTCTGCCTGCCCATTAGCCTGAGGATGGACAGGTGTTGAAGTAATCATTTTTATGCCCCAACTTGCACAAAAATTTGTTGTTCTTTTGCCGATAAACTGGGAGCTGTTGTCACATATGATCTCTGCCGGAATCCCAAATCTGGTAATGATGTTTCTCTTGATGAAGGATATCACATCTTTCTCTCTCACTTGGATATAGGCTTCTGCTTCGATTCACTTGGAGAAATAGTCTGTCATTACCAGCATGAATACTTTTCCTCCAGGAGCCTTGGGCAGCTTGCCTACAATATCCATGCCCCACTTCATGAACGACCATGGGGATACTATAGGATGCAAATGCTCGGCTGGTAGATGCAGAATGTTGTCGTGCCTTAGGGAGGCATCACATTTTTGTGAGTAGCTCATGGCATCCTTCTTCATTGAAGGCCAATAGTAGCCGAATCTAAGAATCTTGGAGAAGAGTGCTCTGCCCCCAGTGTGATTTCCACAATGTCCACTATGGATGTCTTCAAGCACTTCAACAGCTTCTGGTTTCTCTAAGCACCTCAAGTAGACACCTGCAAGAGATTTTCTAAATAATATATTATCTAAAATAAAGTAAGGTATTACCTTGGCACGAAAAGCCCTAGGATTTTCACCCTTAGGAATCTCCCCGTTTTTGAGATATTTAATAATCGGATAAGTCCAGGATTCTTAGGTATCTTTGGGATTCCCAACATCTGCTTCTTCATTGTCGTTGATAGTGTGAGCATCCTGTTATGCTATTGCCGGCGTCAAGATATGCGTTATGGGAATCCTAATATCCTCAGGGATCCTTAGTGATGAAGCCAAGTTTGCCAAAGCATCAGCTTCTGAATTGTCTTCTCTTGGGACCTGTGAAATGTTAAAACTTTCGAAAAGCAAAGACAATTATTTTACAATGTCAAGATACTTGATTAGGTTCTCCCCTCTCACTGCATAAGAGCCAGTAAAGTGGTTAGTCAAAAGAAGAGAATCAACAAATACTTGAATACACCGGATGCCCATATCTCTAGCTAATTGCAACCCAGCAATCAAAGCTTCATATTCAGCTTCATTGTTGGTAGCCCGGAACTCACAAGATATGGATAATGGTATTATGTCCCCCTGTGGCGATTTTAGCAGGATGCCCAGTCCTGTTCCTCTAACGTTTGAGGATCTGTCAGTGTAAAGGATCCAGTCTTCTTCGAGCTTCTCAAGCTGCTGGACTTCCTTCTCAACTTCTGGCTCCACGTTACTGCTGAAATCAGCCATAAAGTAAGCCAACGCTTGGGATTTGATTGTTGTCCTTGGCTCATATTTGATACCGTAGGCACTCAACTTGACAGCTCACTTAGCCATTCTACCTGATATTTCCAGCTTCCTGAGAACTGCCTTAATAGGATAGTTAGATTTCACAATTATAACATGAGTTTCAAAATAATGTCTAAGTTTAGTGGAAGCCATTATAAGAGCTAAAATTAATTTTTCAAGGTGAGAATACCTGGACTCTGCGTCTAGCAGAGTTTTACTTACGTAATATAACGGATCCTGCTGACCTTAATGGTCTTTTACCATGACTACACTGACTGAGCTTTCGGAGATAGCTAGATATAGATATAGCGGCTCCCCATCTTTTGGTTTCATCAATAATGGGGTTACTGACAGGTAGTCTTTCATGAAACTCAGGGCTTCCTCATGCTTCTCAGTCCATTCGAACTTCTTAATTTTCCTCAGGATATCGTAGAAATCCTTAATTTTTTTTCTGAGGATCTTGAAATGAACCTGTTGAGTGCTGCAATTCTTCCTGTCAACCTTTGTACCTCTTTTACATTCGATGGGGACTTTAAATTTAGGATCGCTTTGATCTGCTCTGGACTTGCTTTGATCCCTCTTTCGGTGACCATGTAGCCTAAGAATTTTCCATCTCGCGCCCCAAAGTGGCATTTGGAGGGGTTGAGCTTCATGTTATACTGGTCAAGGATGTCGAAGGCGATCTGGAGGTCCCTGACATGATCTTACGCTTTCTTGGATTTCACCACCATGTCATCTATGTAGACTTCCATCATGTCCCCCAGTTGCTCTTTAAACATCATATTGACGAGCCTCTGGTAGGTAGCACCTGCATTTCTTAAACCAAAAGGCATAGCAATATAACAATAGATACCTGTCGGAGTCATAAATGCCATATGCTCCTAGTTGCATGGTTCCATCTGAATTTGTTGGAATCCTGCTGAGGCGTCCATGAAAGTGAGCATCTCATGACCAGCTGTGGCATCCATCATTGCATCGATATGGGGAAGTGGAAAAGGATCCTTAGGACAGGCCTTATTCAACTCTGTGTAATCAACACAAACTCTCCACTTTCTGTTCTTTTTCTGGACCACCACCACATTTGCTAGCCACCTGCGATATTTGACTTCTCTAATCATCTTGGTTCTGAGAAGCTTGTCAACTTCCTCCTGGATGATTACATTCTTTTCTGGAGCGAACTTCCTCCTTTTTTGTTGTATAGGCCTGAAAGAAGGATCTAAACCAAGTTTGTGAGTAATAACATGTTTAGGGATACCTGTCATATCATCATGCTTCCAGGCGAAAGTAGAGGTTCTGGCTTTCAGAAGATGAACCAATTTTTTTCGACACCTGCTGGGATGCCTGTTCCGATGAGCACCTTGATTTCATGATTCTTAGGGTCTAGGAGGACTTCGTTGACATCAAGCTCCCTGTCCTCCTGAACTTCAAGTGCCCTTTTCTGTAATTGCTATCCCTTCGTCACCTTAGTGGTGTTCTTCATTGATGTTGAATAACAATTCTTAGCTTCCTGGTGGTCAATTTCAATCCTTAAAACTCCCCAAGGTGTAGGAAGCTTGATGCATTGATGATAGGTTGAAGGGACCGCTTTCATCTTGTGTATCCATGGCCTGCCAAGAATTATTGCAACCTGATATCCCCAATGGTGCTTTTAGTTTCACCACTGAAGCCAACCAGGACCGAGGATCTTGCAACTATTTTAGTTTCTGCAATATGTAATGACGAAGTAGAAGCTGCATATAGGCACTACCATTGCTATGATCCGGGCATTGACGAGATCAAGGAGGAACCCCCGCCGTCTGATGCAAGTCTGGCTGAGCAATTCCAGTTAGATGAAATTAAATCTCACTCTGCCATCTCCTATAATGCCCTTTCCGGTGGGTGCACTACGTCTACACTTTGTTTCACCGGCACTGTTAAAGGGAAATATGTCCAAGTTTTGCTCGATGGTGGTAGTACCCACTGTTTTGTTCAAACTAGGGTCGCCAAATATTTGTCTCTTCTCGTTCAGACGATTCCGTCCTTCTCTGTGTTAGTGGGCAGTGGTGAACGGCTTCCATGCTCTGGCATTGCTAAACATGTTGAATTAATCATTCAAAAATCATTATGTTCTCATTGATTTTTTTGGTCTTACCCCTGCAAGGTTGGGACATGGTTCTTGGGGTTTACAACTCGTTAATTTAATCGAGTGATAACGTATGAGGTTAATTAATTAAGTGGACAACCTTACATCTAGGTCGACGGTGGCAAGAATATATTAAATAATTAATTAATTTATTTTCATGACAACGCAACATAATTATTTATTATAATGAAGTCAAATAATAATAACTAATGATCATATAATCTTAATATGTCTAATAACATGATTTCCATGTATAACATGTAATAAATATAAATTTAGCCTTTTATAAGAAAATAAAATTTACATCTAATAAAAAATACTTAGTTTTTTTAACAAAAAAAAATAGATCTACACATCGGGTTTTCAACATCTCATGGCATATTCCTAGATCTATGTCCAAGATTATATTTTCATGCAAAACCAATACTCTAGTTCAACTTTACCATGATCTAGCAAGATCTATTCATAAGAAAAATCAAGAAAACACATAAAAAACATAATTTTGTTTATAAAACCCTAGATCTATGATTGTGATGGTGATTCCTCTATTCCAAACCCTAGATATACCTTCAAGATCATGTTTTTTTTTTAATCAAGATCCAAGCAAGGATGACCAAGCATATCCAAGATCTATAAAGATCCATGAAGGAAATCAAGAAAAGTAGACTTTTTAGCATAAAATTCATGTTTTCATCAAGAACACTAGATCTATCAAGCATGATGATTCTTCATGATGATTCATGCATAAAAATGCAAACTTTAACAACATTAACCTAGATCTACCAAGATCTAACAAGATTTCATCATAAAAACCATTGAAGTTCCATAAAAATAAATTAAAATCATATCTTTTTGTATGGAATCACTAGATGTATGAACTAAGACCTAAATTATGACTAAAGCCTTGTTAAAGATCTGATCTTGATCATAGCATGGCAAGAGAAGAAGAGGGTAGAAGCAAAGATTGAGAAAAACACACAAAAAAATGAAAATCAACACTTTTCTTTACTTGATTTCACTAATTAGAGCTCTAAACCTTCAATCTTAGGGTTCTTGAAAGATCACAGCCGTTTTTAGGGTCTGGGGTTCTAAAATAATGAGCATGGTGGCTAAATGTAAGAAAAGATGAATTTATACCCGTTTTTAGGGTTTTGGCCGACGATTGTTCGGTGGGCGGGCCGCGAGACAAGCTTGTTTTCACGTTCTGAGTCCGATTCGACCTTCGTTTTCTCCTGTTTTCTCCATTTTAAGATTACCATCATATTAAACACATTCTATCCAATTAATTTGATATAAAATATGTCACATAGCGATTAACGGTTGCTAAAATAATGCATATAACGCGTTTTAGGTCGGTTTTGTCGTTTTATCACTCCTAAGCAAATCACCAGCGTTTCGCGACCCGATCAAGTGTGTGATGACTCATGACATGTTTTATGATCATATGACTCATAAAAATGATAAAATTGATATATGAAAAAAAAAACGTGATCTCCCGGTTAAAATCGAAATCGTGCGGGATTTACCAAACTTTTGTCGTTTGCGTTCTAAACCGTGAATTCTCACCAACCTACACTTGTATTTACTTCTGTGTGTAAATAGTATTACACACAAGTGTCATACATGTTCAAATTCCCGGTTAAACGCTAATTAACAATACGTTCGCGTAAAATCCGAAATAAAGGCAAATTGAACATTAAATCGATCGATAAACGTGATAATGGATCCAAACACATAAAAATTAAGATTAAAACATCATATTTGAATGTAAATCTTTATTCGGTTATCGATCACGGGTTTGGGTTACAAAATTAGGTCAACTGGATAACTGAAAAAGCTAAAATGTTGCACTTACTTTATACCATACTAACCCTAATGATTCATATATATGCGATAGAACTTAGTCAATTAAGGGAGAAGAAAAAAAATCTAGTGTTCTCAACTAGCATAGGCTAAAAAAAACATGAACACATTTCAAGAAGAATCTGCTAAAAAAGAACAAGCTCTGCTATATGATAAGAAGACCTTGAAGAGGACATATGAAATCCTTAAAGATGAGAAAATCTGGATGCTAACACATGGAGTAAAGAGAGTTGTTGACAAGGTATTTACACGTAAGGCATTGCTCATTGCTGTTGAAAATCCTTAAAGATGAGAAAACATGCTGCCGAAAATATATATTTTTAGAAAAATATCACGGTTCACGAGTCATTTAATATTGCAACTAGTCAATTTGCAATTGTAATCTTGTTGTCTTTATTGCTGTAACATTTATCAATTTGTCACCGTCATCTTGTCATATTTCCAAGGGCTCATTTTCACTTCACGT
>JBCNJP010000025.1:23888749-23960162 GCA_039602395.1 Deinandra increscens subsp. villosa
ATGTGAAATTTTATTTAAAACAGTCCAGAAAAATCCAGCAGTTTGCAGGCTCAAAAACTCGTGGAAAGATTCTTCCCCAATTCTCAAAGCCTTATGCAATGTTGTATCCCTATGTCTTGGTAACCTCTAGAAAAAAATTCAGCAACTTTGTAATAGGAAGTCTCTGAGAAAACTCATTTTCGTACAGGCTGTCTAGCAGTGATGGAAATCGTGTATTCTTCAATTCCATCATCATCAACTTGAATCTTCATCTCGATTACAATATTATAAACAATTACAACTAGTCTAATATGTACTAATCTAACAAAATGCCAAAACAATGGCTACAATGATGAAAAGAAACACATAATACAAAGCTAAAAATGGCTACCAAAGAAAAAATCCCAAACATCACAACAATTCAATCAAGACAAAATAAAACACATCAGGGTCAAGGTTTTTATTGGTTTTGAACATCAGAAATAAATATATATCTACTGTAACAACCCGTTATCGTGTAATGGCTCGTTACGCAACACGAAATCCCGAAACAACTCGTTTTCGTCAGAACGACCCTTTTCGATCTGACATCCGCAATAAGAAAATCATGTTTATTGCGGATCCGCTATTAAAAAATAACGATTTATTTCAGATTATGGTTTCTGTAAAAACTCATCTAATCCATAATCGATTAGGGTTCATCAAATGTCGATATGATGGCTCGTGATACCAGTGTTAGTGTTGTTAAGGTTTCAAAAACAACGCAACGGATTATAATCAAAGCACTAGTACCATGATCAACATATTGCTTAGATGATGAACATGAAATCAAACTACAAGGACTACCTTTAGAAAATTCTTGAGATTTGATGACAAAACCAAGTTTTGATCGAAGAACTTCTCTATGTGATGCACACACTACACATCCTCGATCACCAACCGGATGCTAGTCCTTCTTCCTTGATCAAATTACAAGAACCAAAATTCCCAAAGAGAGGGGGAGATTTTGGCCAAGACTTGGAGAGGGTAAAAAAGAGAGACTAGGGTTTCTCCTATAAGGATATTATATAGTATCCTTATTTAGTAGAACTTACATTTAAAACCTAGACTCTTTCTTATTATTTAATTGGACCAAACTATTATATTAAACTAGTTAGGCTAGCTAATTATTTAATGTCCTAGATTAATTATTAAGTCTAGCTCAGTGATTAATGTTCGTTAAATAACCTCTTGATCTTAGGCGTATATATAAATAATGTAAATACAACTATATACATTAGATATATGTATGTATGTATCGTTGGTATCTCTGTGTATATGTGTGTAACCTTATAGACTCATGTGTGTCTAGCCATATGATTATATATTATGACACGAGCATATTCCATCCTCATTTGTGTCCCCGGCGACGACGCAAAAAATCTTGGTGTGCGTGTGGTGTGTATAAAATATTTCAATATTAGTGACACCACTTTAGCATTTAAGCTTTTAAATTTATGAAAACATAATTTACTTAGACTACTACTATTTCACCACAATCATGGGCAATGGCACCCATTGTGGATTAGTATAGTAGTGGTAAGTTGAAAACAGATCGTTCATGGACACAATGGAAATGAGGGTTCTTGATACTTCATCGTTGCTGACGTCTAACCTGATCATTCTTAAAGTGAAGAATTAGTAATATATATATACTAAAAAGAAAATATATTAATACTAATAAAAAGGTGTGTCTTGGTAAAGTCGGTCGAAGATAATATCATTTGGGGGACTTATCAGTGGGGGTGTTGGTTTCCAAGAGATCATATATATTCTTCCCGTAAGATTATTTACTATCAGGCAACTAGACTGCCTCTCAGCCTCAAATCTAGTATCACTACTCTCCCAGGTGATCGTCCATGGAAGGTACGAACTCCGGGGAACTATGCTGATAGTAAACAAAAATGTGTTGGTAATGCCACTTAGTTGTAAGGCTCCTTAGTCGGACAACCGTTACACTCGACGCGCCGTCATGAACCAGCAGGGGAATAACTTTGCGTGCCGGATTATTTTATTATAAAAACTATCTTTTCAAGGGACTAAGGCTCGTCTCATCCATGCAACGCTCTCGCCCATGCATTTATGTCGTAACCAGAGCCAAGTTCACAAACACGTACGACTTCCGTGAAGTGAAAAAATATTACCAACCCTTTTCCCAACCAAATACTTTCATCCTACACACGCGTGTCAACCGGATTTGCTTACATAGACATAAGGACCCCCCAATGTATCATGTAGCATGGGGCGCGAGTCACCCGAAGGATCATGCATCATCCCCCAACCAGGTGTCACAAGTCTGGTTGATGAGATTTTGACTCCTCAAATGGTCTGTGATACACGCTTGTTCTAAAAAAATTGATAATAAACTTCCAACTAAAAGAGTTTTTATAAAGTCATTAGCTCCACCTTAAGGCAAGAGTATAAAAACAGTTTACCAGACCATCAAAGATATGTTTATTCGTAAGTGAGTGTAAAAATTTGGCCAGTCATGGCTAAAATATTTTCTTAAGAGATAATGAAAAATTCGTATACAAATACATTTCATTAACTACAAAAGTTATAGTTCTTACAATCTTGTCGAGAAGACACAAGAACATGAAAACAAATGGCTCAGAAGAAAACATGATATAGAACTAGGTGAAGGAGAAGTGAGCTAAGCTCTGAACGAGTTGGAAATAGATCTTGAGCCCCCTTTTATAGGCAAGTTCGGAGGTCGGAACGGGGTCGTGTCATGTTAGGGTTGGGGGCCGTGCTGGTCAGAGAAGAGAGAGGTTCTTCAGCTTGCCAGCGGCGCGGGCCGTGCTATGTCAGTGGCATGGCGCCGTGCTGATGGTGTCATATGGGCACGGGTCGTGTCGTGTCAGGAGCATGGGTCGTGCTTATCAGTGCTGAAAGAGGATAATTCCAGAGATGGGACGAGGTCATGCCAAGGTGGGCACGGGCCGTGTCAAGGTCCAAATTTCACACTTTTGCTCTTTTTTATCTGATTTTCTGCATCTCTTGCTCCTTTTGTGATTTTGGCTTGAATAAACTTGAAAAAGTAAAAAGAAGACAAAACAATTGTATTATAGTTAGTCAGTTTTATCCCGTTCAGCAGGGGTTATTTGGCTAATAAATATGTACATTTTAGGGTACATCAGTACCGTAAAGGTACTGTCTCTAAATTTTCAAGGCAAACACGACCGCACCAAGCTCGAGATCGTGCGTCGTGTAATTTTACTCATGGATCTTGAGTTACCTTGATGCGTATGCGATCACCTTTCCTCGTTGCATGAGAACGCAACTGAGGCCCTGATTCAAGGCATCGCAATATACCACAAAATCGTCCTTTCCGTTAGGAAGAGTCAGAATAGGAGCATCACACAACTTTTTTTCAACGTGTGAAATGCACTTTCCTGAGCAGGACCCC
Source organism: Deinandra increscens subsp. villosa (assembly GCA_039602395.1). NCBI lineage: Eukaryota > Viridiplantae > Streptophyta > Magnoliopsida > Asterales > Asteraceae > Deinandra > Deinandra increscens. The sequence goes on from JBCNJP010000025.1 coordinate 23,892,177, forward strand.
ACTCGAATGGTCTACCTTTCTGCGTTAAGGTAGTGAGTGGTACGGCGATACGAGAGTAATTAGACATGAAACGCCAATAAACTAATCCAAGGAATAAGCAGACTTTGGTAGGTGTAGTAGAGGTACACCAACTTTTAACAACTTCAATTTTGGCAGGATCAACCTGGATACCCTTTTTAATTGACGATGTGCCCCAAAAATTGAACCACTTTTAGCCAAAATTCACACTTGGAGAACTTGGCGTAAAGCTGCTCTTTCTTCAGGAGTTCCAGCATCAGACACATGTGAGATTCATGATCGGATTTTTACTTTGAATAGATCAGGATATCGTCGATGAAGAAAATGACAAATTTATCAAGATAGGGTTTACAAACGAGATTCATGAGATCCATGAATACATCACAGGCGTTTGTCAACCCAAATGGCATAACTACGAACTCAAAATGACCATAACGAGTGCGAAAGGTTGTTTTATGAACATCCTCCTCCACGACTAGAAGCTAATGATAACCGGAACGAAGGTCATTTTTTGAGAAACATGAGGCTCCTTGAAGCTGATCGAAAAGGTCATCAATACGGGGCAAAGGATAACGGTTTTTTATAGTGAGTTTATTAAGCTCATGATAATCGATGCACGTACAGAGTGAACCGTCCTTCTTGAAAAATAGAATAGGTGGTCCCAATGGTAAGGAACTCGGTCAAATGAAACCCTTATCGGATAGTTCCTAGAGCTGCTTAGACAATTCCTGCATTTCCGAGGGTGCGAGGCGATATGGTGACTTTGCAACAGGAGTGGCACCTAGAATTAAATCAATACGGAAGTCGACTTGGTGAACGGGAGGAAGACCTGTTATATTATTAGGAAAAACTTCAGGAAAGTCTCGCATGATGGGGATGTCTTCAATTCCCCTTTTTTTTCTTGAACTTCCATGACATGAGCTAGAAATGCCGGATACTCATTATGCAAGTACTTCTGGGCCTTTATACAAGACATAATCCTGAGCCCACTAGATGGTTTATCTCCATGAATATTTAGAAAATGACCATCTAGACGAGGAATGCAAATAATTTTATCAAAACAGATGAGTTCGGCCCGATGATAAGACAACCAATCCATGCCAACAATGATATCAAAGCTTTTTAGATGCATAGGAATAAGATCAATAAAGAAGATATGGTCCTTGAAGTCCAATTTACAGTCACCAATCACAGAATCGAGAGCTATCCATTTTCCATCCGTAATTTCAACTATAAAAGGATAATCGAGCGCGGTAGGAGGGTAGCAAGTAAAGGCTCAAACTCTAATGATACAAAGCTAAGATCCTGAAACATAGAATTGACCACCTCCTGGTTCACCTGATCCTGAATCGCATTGATGTTAGAGCATTTTGTGTTGTCTAGTGCTAGGTCTTGATAGTTTGAATATGTAAAGTTATATGTTTGTGTTTTATAGATCCAGCGGATCAGTGGCGGATCAGGTGGTACGCCGGACCACCTGATACGCTAGTAAGTTGGTCCGCCGGATCAGTCTCTATATATAGGTTTCAGTTTGATTCAGAGAGTGTGAGTGAGGTCTGAGCTTTCTTAAGTGTGTGTTTTACATGGTGTAACTTGAATACTCAGTGTTCTCTCTGTTTACAAGCTGTGATCAATATAAAGAAGATTATTTACCTTGTGTGTCCGAATCCGAATGTAATAATGCACTAGCAAGATCGATTACGTGTTTTACAAGTGGTATCAGAGCAGGATTGCTCAGTTGCTGCGAGTTACAGTTCGGTTTTGGGTTTTTAGAGAGAAATTTCAATTTTGGTAAAATTTTGATCAATTCTTCTCAGTTTTTCGTCAAGTCAGTAGGTTTTCTGCATTCAGATTTTCTAGTTCATTTTCACTGAGTTGTACATCGAATTCAAGCATTAAAAGTCAGAAATTATGGAAATTATTTGTTTTTAAGCTGTTCCGCTGTTGATCCGCTGGTGATCCGCCAGTTAAAGCTTCTGATCCGCTAGTATAAAATCATAAATTCAGTGATCCGCTGAGTTTGATCCGCTAGGCAATCTTCAAACACTGATCCGTGGCGGTTATTGTTTGATACGCGGCAGTTTCAGCGTATCAGAGTAGCAGCTGAAAATGCGTGAGCATCGGATCGTCTACTCGATCTAGCTAATCGGACATCGAAACATAATTAACCGATTGTTTTATTGATCAAACAAGAACAATTACAATCAGTAAACACTCAGAATCAGACTCAGAGAAACACACTCAGAAACACACACTTAACAGATCTCGCACGCTCAGAAGTCCTGAAAACAAAGACCAAACTACTATTTATACCCGACTGGCCGAACTCCCTCCGAACCCCAGGTTCGGCCGGTCCGAACTTCAGGTTCGGACCAGGTTCGGCCAACCCTAAATTGGCTTGAACTCGGTCTTCATTTGATACTTCACACGACGCACATTTCATGTATCAACAAACTCCCCCTCGTCGTGTGCAGTATCCTCCTCTAATTTCTTCAACATCATCAAAACTGTATCTTCAATCAAGCTCCCCCTCAAATTACGATCTCGTTCGTCCAATGAGATGAATCTTCGAACAAACTCCTCCTCAACTCGATAGTAGCTCAATCTTGAATACTTGATGACATTCTGTTTAACTCTGGTCTTTATCAACAAGCTTCAGAAGACTTGAAGTTGTGATCACTTACACTACATCATCCTGCATCAAACTTAAATAATCTTGGCGCAAAACGTCTCTTTGAGACTCCAAGATATTTTTTTTTTTTTTGAAAATTGATTTTATATCACGAGTTGATCAGATCGAAAATAAAGCAAAAACAAAATCTTTTTGGTTTTTTGAAAAGTTTATATCAAAACAAACCTAAAATCTTTTTGAGTTTTCAAAGTTAGGCTAAAACACACCAAAAATCTTTTTGTACTTTTCTTGATATGAAGTGAAATTGCAATAAAGAATCAGACACTATTTTTGGTATGAGAAAGATCACTATACGGGATCATATTGATCATAACGCACTGAACTATACTTCAATTTCAATTAATTAAAGCACATAAGTCAAAAAGATTGCTGGTATAATTTGTCCATCTTAAGCTCAGACAGAATCATACTCATAACATCTGGATATGTTAAGGTATTGATTAGATTTGCATTGACCAGTGTACCCCACACTATCAGACATATTCAGACATTTTCTGTTTTTCTTTCCTTTCCTTTTGTGTGATAGCATTTGTGAAATTTCACAACGCATAATATTTTTCATGATACAGTCAACTGTGTTCCATGCAAAAAGAAATAAGAACGTTAAATCGTCTACCTTAAGGTCGATCTTTCGATACGCAGATAAGGCCTCGGATTTAACAAAATAAGAAAAATAAAACAAGTTGAAGTTGTATAACTCAACAACAATCAGGTCGGTACTCCCGTACACGCAGAGAAAGTCCGATGAGTTATACGAAACACCAAAGAAAATAAAGCAGAACGTCAAACGAACAACAATCAGGTCGGTCTTTCGACACGCAGAGAAAGTCCGATCGTTTGACAAAATAAAGAAAATCAAACAAGTTTAAATCTTTGCAAAATGAACGCATGTGTACACAGTGACTTCTCATTACTCTTTTCACACTTATTTTTCTTTTTGTGTCATGACATACGCATCAAGATGTTATCCACATGGTCAAGCATTAGTATTTAGTGTATATCACATCTGAATACTTTCTGATTTGTCGAGCCTACCAAGCACATCAAACAATGATCTTATGGCCCTTTCATCTACTCTATCCATGAGTCAGATACGTATGCCAATGTACCATCATCTCCCAATGATCAATTTCTCACAATTTTATATTTATATTGTGCATGTATTCACCTTCCTTCCTTATATATTTTGCATGTATTCACCTTCTTTCCATGACATGCTCAATTACTCCCCCTTACTTACAATCCCCCTTAAAATGAAAACTCTATTTTTGGATTTTCATTTTACACAAAAACAAGACTCTATTTTTGGCTTTTTGGAGAAAAACTTGTAAACAAACAAAAGTGATCAATCAACACGGATATTTTGCAGTGTTAAAATTCAGAAAAATTTGCATGTTAGAAAATTATAGCATGAAATTTAAGTTAAGCAGAATACTCCTCCATCAACAACTTTTCAATCGTCGATAGGTCTTCTAGAAGTACCTGCACACTGGACAACCCGATTAGTGCACAAATGACCCGAAGCGAATCGCTTCTGGTCGACCAGTGTCCTGATTTTGCTTTGAAACCACCTTAGGTTTCCATTCCTGTTGTTTTGGTAATGCAGTTTTTGATGAAACAGTCACAGGTGACTGTGATGATGAACCTACATTTAGATCCTTTGAAAACTTTGGAACAAAACGTTTTTGGTTATGATAAAATGTAGGCTCAACTTCATCAAAAACCCTGCCTTGTTCATCGAAGAACTTAGTATTGGCAAATTTACAAAAAACTGGTTTCTTTTGAAACCTTGAATTGGATTCAGCAGAAAGTGGACAATCTTTTGCCATGTGCCCTCTTTGACGGCAAACATAACATAAACGTGTGGATTTGTCCCACTGTTGATGTACCTGTGACGAACACACATGAATATCTCTAACATGATCAGAAATAGAATCATATACCTGATGACGATGATCATGCACCCATTTAGAAGTTGGGCTACGAGATTGAGAACTAGATGAAATATCAGCTTTCACAAAAACTTCTGAAATCTTCCGAGCATCAACGCAATGAAGAGGAAATTCTGTGTCAGAAAACAATTGATCAGAACCCTTGAGTTTATAAAACTGCTCGGGTTGAACTTTGTCTGCTTTGAAGACATCCTTCTTTACTTGCTTTATTTTAAGTTTCTTCAAACTTTGTGCTTCAGATGCTGGAACCTTCTCAACTCGAACCTTCTTTTCATGAAATCCCAGACCAACTTGTTTACCAGATATCTTCTCCTCAGAATTTGAACTCTGATGTCCATTCTTAGCCAATCTTGTGAATTCAGCTTTCATATTAGTGATTTTCTTCTGATCATAGAAAATAGTCTCATCAATTTCAGGTTGATACTGAATCTTGTCACTGGATGTAGCCGACTTCTCATTATCAGCAGAAGATGAACCAGAAACAAATTTTGGTGCTGGAGGAATCTCAGATTTCAAAACCTTTTTCTTGTTCTTCTTGTTTTTCTTCTTCTTCACAATCTTTGCTTCTTCAGAAGTAGCAGATGATATCTTTGAATAGTCAACATCCTCAATATGTTCCTTCACTTCTTTGAAAGCTTCCTTAATATGAGCAGGAGGTGATGCAGTTTTATCAAACATTCTTTCAAAATTTGCATCATTTGCTAAGAAGCTTGTGAAAACTTGAGAATTTGAAACATTGTTGAGAAGTCTTTTAGCATCAAGAACTTGAATTTTGAGATCAGAAATTTGCTGTTGAGCTTCTGCAAATTCCTTTTCTTTAGCAATCAAACGCTTGGCAACTTTGTGAGTTTCAAATTTTTGTAAGCGAAGATTATCAAGTCCTTCATGTAACTCCTTCTTCAATTTAGCTTCATTTCTCTTTTGAATTTCCAGATTTGCAGTTTGCACCTTATTAACCCTAACCAACTCTCGCTTCTCATCTAACAACTTTTCCATATCAACTTGATATGCTTTAATCTTAGTATCAGATTCTTCAACACTTTTGGTAAGTAAATCAAGCTTGATCTTGGATTTGTCAAACAAATTCTGGAAATCATTCGCGGCATCTTCTGCCTCTTCCTTCCATTTCTTCACTTCTTGCATCAATTCATCCTTTTCTTCACAAATCTCAGCTTTTGAAGTTTCAACTCGTTTCTTATCTTGCTTCAAAACATCTATTACTTCATTCAACATTTTGATTTCGGTAACCAAACCCTCATTCTTCAAAACCAACTCTGTTTCATGTTCTTTAGAAATTTTCAATTCAGAATTAATCACATCAAATGTCTCAGACAATTGTTGAACCTTTTTCATCAACAAAGCATTTTCCTTCATTAGACTTTCCAAGTTTTCAGCAGATTCATAAGAACTTGGAATGGAACTAGTATCAGAACTAGTATCCGAACAATAATCTTCTTGTAAATCATGAGTAACTATTAAGGCTGATGAATCATATCCAAAATGTTTACCCCAATCAATAACACCATCTTTTTGAACTGTCAAGGCTGTTGTCTTGCCTGTGTTACTTGTAGATGGTTGAGTAAAACCAGGTTTGGATGATTGTGGAGTATCAGATTTCTGTTGACATTCTTTGGCAAAATGTCCAAGTTGTTGACACTTATAACACTTTAACTTTGACTTGTCGAAACCCAACTTGTCACCAGAAATACGTCTTCCATGTTTCTTGAAAAACCTCTTTGACCGTTGACATAACATAGCATATTGCCACGAAACATCCAATTCAGTCAATTGATCATCATCAAGTTCATCAAGATCCTCACTAGTTAACTTTGCATCAGCAACATTTTTGAGAATCAAACCAAAAGATGATGAAATCAATGCAGAAATCATTTTGGCACAATCCTCCGTTGATTCAGCCGAGAAAGCACTTTGAGTTGAAATATTCGGAATTGTGAAATTGCAACCTCTTGAAGAATTATTATCAGAATTTCCTGAAGCTCCAGCTAGAAAAGCAACACTTGGTGCAGAATTCAAATTTGGTTTAGCTTTAGCATTTATGCTTGCTGAATTTTCACCATGATACAATTCCGGATTCTGTAAAGTAACACTTGACTTTTTGTTGTTTAACATTTCCATTTCCCGAGCATGAAGTTTTCCAGTAAGCTCGTGGAATGTTAAAGCAGGATAATCCTTGTCATGAGTAAGTAGCAAAACATAATTTTCCCACTTTTCAGGTAACGCTTCCATGATCTTTTCCTTTAAATCTGCATCAGATTTTTCAATTCCAACAATCTTCAATTCACTAAGCAAATGTGAAAATCTTGAAACTAGAGCAGTGATGTTTTCATTGTCATAAGTCTGAAAATTATCGAATTCTTTGTTTAAAACTTTCTTTCGACTCTTCTTATAATCAGCATTCCCTGCACATCGTGCGGATAGAGCATCCCATAATTGCTTAGATTTCTTGCAAGTGCTAAATTGATGAAGCAATTCAGTAGGTAAAGCCATAGTAAGATAACCATAAACTTTCTTTTCAAGCTCATAACTTTTTCTTTCAGCATCATCAAAATCGTCAATTTCCTTAGATTCTCCATCCTCTTTTGGTTTTTCATACAATTTCCTAATTGGAATCCATAAGTCAATATCATTTGTGCTGATATACGCTGAAAATCGTTTCTTCCAATTCTGATAATCTTCTAGTTTCAACAATTTGGGAACTTTCTGACTTGTTCCGATTTCATTGTCATAATTCATCATGGTCTGCATAGCACTTTGCATTGAGGCAAAAGCTTGAAATTCCGACATCGTTGAAAAATTGAAAAATTCTGATCTGTCCGAACTGCTCCGAACCTATTGTACCCTCCGAGCTTCCTCCGAACTAGTCCGAACTTCACCGAACTACCTCCGATCTCTCACCGAACCTCAAACACCCCGAAGATCCTCCGATCCAAGTCCGAACTCTCACCGAACGAACTCCGAACCTATAAAAACTCCGATCTAGACCGAACTGCCACCGAACTCTCGCCGAACACCTCCGAGCTACCTTCGAACCTCAAGTTCGGAGCGGTTACTCCGAGCTTGCCCAGTTACCTCCGAACTTCGAAGACATTTTTCGAAAACTCGCAAAAACGGTCTGATTTTGACGAAACTCGATATGGTGGATCAGAAAATTCGATAGAGAACAGTTTAGGAACAATTTTGACACAAAACACATGTCAGAAATGATTGAAAACACGTAACGAAACACGAGATCACTTCGAAAACACTCAATAATCCGAGAAAAGCAACCACAGATCAGTAGAGTGAACCAGAAAGCTCTGATACCACTTGAAAATGCGTGAGCATCGGATCGTCTACTCGATCTAGCTAATCGGACATCGAAACGTAATTAACCGATTGTTTTATTGATCAAACAAGAACAATTACAATCAGTAAACACTCAGAATCAGACTCAGAGAAACACACTCAGAAACACACACTTAACAGATCTCGCACGCTCAGAAGTCCTGAAAACAAAGACCAAACTACTATTTATACCCGACTGGCCGAACTCCCTCCGAACCCCAGGTTCGGCCGGTCCGAACTTCAGGTTCGGACCAGGTTCGGCCAACCCTAAATTGGCTTGAACTCGGTCTTCATTTGATACTTCACACGACGCACATTTCATGTATCAACAACAGCGTATCAGATTAGTAGCGTATCAGTTTAGGCAGCGTATCAGTTTAGGCAGCGTGTCAGTTAGCAGCGTATCAGTTTGATCCGCGGGTTATTTTTGATCCGGTAGAAGAATTTTGTTCCGCAGGTTGAATTTTGATCCGGGGAATTTTATTTTCTGGTCCGTTCACCTAAAATTTGATCCGGAGGTTTCATTTTGATCCGGGGTTCGTTATTCTGGTCCGCTGAGTACAGAATTAAGGTTTTGTTAATCATGGATCCGTTTCAGGCTTTTGCTGCTATGTCTACAACTGTTCAAGCATTGTTGAACTACGATAATGAAATAGGAACTACGAATAAAGTTCCTAAACTGATGAGATTTGAGGATTTTCATAATTGGAAAACACGGTATGAGTCATATATCGGTGTGAACGATGTTAGTGTTTGGACTCCTATGCTTGATGGGTATGAGATTCCAAAATTCACAACTGGGGAGTTTATTGGTCAAGAGAAGCCGTTCAACAAGATGAACGATGCTGAGAAAGAAGCTTTCAAACTTGAAAGAAAAGCATGTTCCAACTTATCAATGGCTTTACCTAAGGATATTTTGCATCAATTTAAAATGCATAATACATCTAAGAAATTGTGGGATGCCTTATGTCATCGATGTGAAGGTAATGCACAATACAAGAAGAGCAAGAAGAAAGTGTTGTTACGAGAATATGATAATTTTGCTCATGTTCCGAATGAAACCATTAATGATCTCATTTCAAGGTTGTCTCATTTGGTTAGTGAACTTGATATTGTTGGAGTAAAGATTGAAGCTGGAGAATTGAAAGAAAAGCTATTAGATGCTTTGCCTGAGAAATGGGAAGCTTACATTTTGTTGCTGACTCATGATAAAAGCTTTGATGATCTCACCTATGATGAACTGACAAGGAATTTACTAGCAAGGGAACTGGATATGATGCGTGTGAAAACTTTACCATCTCAAGTTCAGAATCCCGATGTCTATTTTGGTGAAAATGCTTCTACCATGCATGCTAAAGCAAAGGCTAGCACAAATCCACCATCTACTGCTTTTTATTTAGAAAATACTTCAGGTGGTCATGCAAATATGTCTAGAGGTTCTTCCAGTGGAAGCTATGCTAGTAAAGCTGCTGTAACATATCCTGTGTATTCACATCAGTCATCTTCTGCTTCAAGTCACAATCAGAGTGTTTTTCAGCAAAGACTACAAATGACTTCATGGCTTTATTTTCAGCAATGGTTTCGTCATATGATGGAGTTGTTGCAGGAAAGTTAACTAGTGCTGAGTTAACTGATGAAGACTATGAACAGATTGATCCTGATGACTTAGAATTGATGGATATTAACTGGTCCATGGCAATGCTTGTTCGCAGAGGCAAAAAGTATATGCGAAGAACAGGTCGGAAGGATTTAAATCCTGAAGGAAAACTTGGATTTGATAAATCTAAGGTTCGTTGCTACAATTGTCAGAATTATGGGCATTTTGCCAAGGAGTGTACCAAGGGAAAGCAGCAAGAAACTTCAAAGTTGTATCAAAAGTATGCTGCACAGAGTAATAAGCCATCAGAAGCAATACTAATCCTTCAAGTTCAAATGCAAATGCCAGTGGCTCAAATTCAGACAATAAAGCGTTGGTTTCACAAACTGGTGAAGGATATGATTGGGCTGCTGATTTTCCAGATGAATCTGCTTTTCTGTGTACTGAGGAGAAGAGTGTAAAGATTGAAGATGATCCTGATCTTCCTGGTGAAGATTTCTTTGCTGAAGGTCAACATGCATTTATGGCCAACGTTCAGGTTAATTCTACTTCTTGTGAACTTTGTCTTAATTCTGCTAATCAGTTGAAGGAAGTCTCTGCTGAGAAAACTATGTATTTTGACAAATACTCATTAGCAGAGGAGAATGTCAAAATTTACAAACAACGGTGGGAAGCTGTTAAAGCTGAACTGAAAAGTGAACATGCTGTGGTTCTGAGCACAAAAATTGAGCTTAATAACAAAACAAGAGATTATATTTTTTGTGAAAAGAAGCTTGCTGAAGCGAATGCTAAAATTTCCGAATTAAACATTGAAATTTTGGATCTTAACAAGCAACTTGAAAATTTCAAAAATTCATCTTCCTTTGCAAGTTTTCTTTGCAAAGATGAAAATCTAAAAGATTTGCTCAAAGAATCCGGGTGTAACTCAGTTCCTCCACCCATTGTTCATGGTTTAGGCCCAAAGGAATCTGAGACCAAAGTTATGTTTGATTACTCAATGTTTACTGAGGGATCATCTGATAAATTCAAAAGCACGGATAAGAAGAAATCAGGCAAACATGTTTCCAACCCTAAGGTTGAGGTGTCAAAACAGGTTGAGTCCAGTGATTCTAAGGTTGAAAAACCTGTCACTGAGGTTAAGCCTCAAAGTGTCAAACTGACACCATTAGAGGCTGCTCAGAAAATTCTGGAAACTGCAAAAACAATGAAAACATTTGAAAATTCACAATTTGCTAAAGGTCCAGATTTGTTTTTTGAAAGAAATGATGTTTCTGTAAGTAACACAAGTACACCTGATGTCAATACTATACCAGAAGCACCTGAAAGAAGTGCAAAATTAAATGGTATTGGGTTTGGACAGTTTGCTGGAAATTCTAAGGTCAATCAAAAGAAACCTCAGAAATTTCAGAAACGTGAAAAGAAATTTGCCACAAATGGTAAGTTTGATGAAACTTCGAAAGGAAAATCTGTTGATGGTGATACGTCTCAGAAATTGAGAATGTATAGTCTGAAAGGAAGTGAGTCAGTGTTTTCTAATTTAGATTTTCCTTTAATTTGTGTTGATCCATCACGGGTTGCCAAAGTGTGGTATGTAGAACCTTCTGAGGTGGTTAAGTCAGATGTTGTAGACGAGCAGTTCATTGTGTTGTCTGATGTGCCGTCTGGTTTAAATGATCAAGCATCATCCTCCAACGCTCAAAGGCTTTCTGAGAAACCAAAGTCATCAACTGGTCAAAAGTTTAAGACTAAATCAAAACAATCATCTTACTCACCAAAGAGTTTTTATAACTCTGATGGTCAGTATTCATCAGAAACTAATAGTTTTGATTATGAAGCGTTTGGTTTTTGTGATGATTACAATTTTTATGATGATTTTGGTACATTTGAACAAACCAAGACCACAAAGGTTAAACCTAAAGGATATGCTGATCGTTGTGGTGTTGATGACTATGGGTTTTATAATGAACATGGATACATTGGTCATTTGTTTAAACCTTTGCCAAACTCTAAAGGGAGAAGGTTTAAAACCAATGTTTCTAAACAAGGTGAGAATGGTGTTTCTAAGGATGTTGTTGATCCCAGAAGGTGTTATTGTTGTTTTGAAATAGGACATATCCGTAGTCGGTGTCCCGTTTTAGCTAGAAAGAGGGCTTCAACGTATATGAAATCAAATTCAGATTCGAAATCTGATACAAAGCCCAAGATGGATGATGAAAAGATTGTTACCAAACAACATTTTAAAAGGAGAAACTTTTTCAATAAATCTTACAAAGTTTTTGGTAATAATACTACTTCAGATTATACTGCTGATTCATCTATTCCATCTGTCAGGCAAAAGTGGCTGCCTAAAATGACTTCAAAAGCCACTGAGGATTTTTCAGAAGATACCGGTCGACCCAAAGCTGAATGCTTGGGTCCAGATACTCACTAATTGCTTGCTACTATGTGCAGGGTGCTCGAAAGCCAGCTGTTAACAACTTTTGGGTCGTTGATAGTGGAGCATCCAGGCTCATGACGGGTAATATTTCCTTGCTGTCTGAAGTCAAACCAATTTAAGGAGGAAATGTTACTTTTGCTGGCAATAAAGGTGGGAAGATAACCGGTGAAGGAAAGTTGGGTAACGAGAAGATTACTTTTGAAAAAGTCCAATTTGTGCAAGAGTTGCAGCACAACTTGTTAAGCGTATCTCAAATTTATGATAAGCAGTACACAACTGCTTTTACAAGTTCAGAATGCTTGATTTTGAAACCTGGCATTCGAATTCCTGAAGACTGGATTGTGATGCGAGCTCCCAGATTTCGGGACTTATATGTGTTGAATATGAATCAGACTTCATCTGCTGTATCTGCTACATGCTTCATCTCAAAAGCTACTGAAAAGGAATCAATTCTGTGGCATAGACGCATGGGTCACATCAATTACCGAAAGATGAATTACTTGGTCAATCATTCGTTGGTAGAAGGCGTTTCTAAGAATGTTCATAGTATTGAGGGTAGTTACTATTGCTTAGTGAGGGTAGTATTGAGGGTAGTTACTATTGCTTAGTGATTACGGATGACTTCTCAAGATTTTCATGGGTGGCTTCTTTGGCGTCCAAGGCTGATACTCCAGATTCAATTCGGAACATGTTGTCTAAGTTTGAATCGTTGTACAAGCATAAAGTTTGTCGAATTCGTACTGACAATGGTTCTGAATTCAACAATGCCAAGATGAAGGATTTTTGTGATTTATTGGGAATTTATCATGAATTCAGTGCGCCGTATACTCCACAACAAAATGGGGTTGCTGAACGAAAGAATCGAACATTGATTGAAACGGCTCGAACGATGCTAGCGGATGCACAGTTACCAATTACGTTTTGGTCTGAAGCTGTTCATACTGCATGTTATGTACTCAATCGTGTTCTGATTGTTAAAAGATTTAACAAGACGAGTTATGAATTACTCCGAGGTCGAAAGCCGAATTTGAATTTCTTGGAACCATTTGGGTGTTCATGCACGGTTCTCAAGGCAGGTGGAAAGTTTGATGCTAAAGCTGTTGAAGGCATTTTTGTTGGATATCATCATCCAATGAAAAGGGTTTATTTTTCATCTTCAAAGACCATTGAGAATCATATGAATGTGGATTGTCATCGACATACCTTTCTACAACCTAAATCGGTTGATTCTCGAGCTTTTGATTATAACTCTTTTGTTGATTCGTTCTCGGCTGCACAAAAGAGTTCTGCTAAAGAAGATGAGTCTGAAATCTTATCTGCTGCTATCATGTATACTTTGTCTACTCCTGGTTCTGGGTCATGGATTCCTAAGCTTCCTAATTCATCGGTCACTACTTCGTCTAGTCAGGATGTTTCTAGTTTGGAAACGATGAGTTCGTCTGACGATGATGATGAAAGTTCGTATCATGAAGCTGAGTTAACACCTGTTGACGATCCAATATCGTTACCAAGTACAAGTTCTTCGGTACCTGTTTCTTTACCATTAGATGATCTTTCAGGAACAGAAGAAGCAGATGCAAGTTTACCTAATAATTTGGCAGATGATATTCCTGTTGCTGATTCAACTACTTTGAGAATACACACCATTCATCCTCAAGAGAATATCATTGGTGATCCGAGTTCTGGAGTTCGCACACGTAATCAACTAGCAGATTCCGTTGATGCTTTGATTGCTGAAATCTGGGATTCAGGAGTTCAGAATGACGTGTTTCATTCTTGTTTTCTGTCTCAAGTTGAACCAGCCAATGTCAATCAGGCGTTGGAAAATGCTTCTTGGGTTGAGGCTATGCAAGACGAGTTGCAACAATTTCAGAAATTGGGTGTATGGTATCTCATGGATTTACCCGCTAACTCCAAAGAACCATGCGGTACTAAATGGGTATTTAAATGCAAGAAAGATGATCGACGCATAATTGTTTGAAACAAGGCTCGATTGGTGGTTCAGGGTTTCTCACAGATTGAAGGTGTTGATTTCAATGAAGTTTATGCTCCTGTTGCAAGGATCGAGGCTATCAGAATCTTTTTAGCTTTCGCGGCATATCATGGATTCAAAGTGTATCAAATGGATGTCAAGAGTGCATTTCTTAATGGGTTGATTCGTGAGGAAGTGTATGTGAAGCAGCCGCCTGGTTTTTATGATCCCGATTATCCAAAAAAAGTGTACAAGTTAGACAAGGCGTTATATGGATTGCATCAAGCCCCGAGAGCTTGGTATGAAACTTTATCTACGCACCTGCTGGAAAACGGTTTTCGGCGTGGAAAGGTGGATTGTACATTGTTTTCGAAGAAGTTTGGAAAGGATCTGTTGCTTGTCCAAGTCTATGTGGACGATATCATTTTTGGAAGCACAAATGACGCGCTATGCAAGGATTTTGAACGTGTGATGCAAACCAAGTTTGAAATGAGTTCTATGGGCGAGATGGGGTTTTTTCTAGGTCTTCAACTTCATCAATCGGCCAAAGGAATATTCTTACACCAAACCAAATATGTGTCTGATATTTTGGCAAGGTTTAAGATTGGCGATGTTCGGGTTCCTAGTACACCAATTCAGGTTATACATGGTTTAGCACCAGATGAGACTGGTGAATCTATTGATCCCACATTGTTTAGGGCTATGATTGGTTCGCTTATGTACTTAACTGCATCTCGTCCTGATATAATGTTTGCTGTGTGCATGTGTGCTAGGTATCAGGCAGCTCCAAAGGCTTCTCATTTGATGGCGGTAAAGAGGATTTTTGCTTATTTGAAGGGTCATCCGGATCTGGGGATCTGGTATCCTAATGATAATAAGTTCGAGTTATCAGCATATTCTGACTCCGACTACGGTGGATGTAAAATCAATTTCAAATCTACAACCGCAGGATGTCAGTTTTTGGGAGAACGACTGGTGTCGTGGCAATGCAAAAAGCAAACTTCAGTTGCAACGTCTACAGCAGAGGCAGAATATGTGGCTGCTTCTAGTTGCTGTTCACAAGTCTTGTGGATACAACAGCAGTTACGCGACTATGGTTTGAATTTTCTTACTACTCCGATCTTTATTGATAACTCGGCTGCCATATCCATTACTAAAAACCCAGTTCAGCATTCTAAAACTAAACACATTGAGATTCGATATCACTTTATCCGTGATTGCTTTGAAAAGAAACTAATTGATTTGCAGAAAATTCACACGGATTTTCAGCGAGCTGATTTGTTTACAAAAGCTTTTGATAAAACTCGATTCCAATTTTTGTTGAAAATCAATGGAATTACTAAGTTAAATGTCACATGATTCGGTTCAGTTGATCGTTTTTGCTTTTCGTTTTATTTTTCTGCTATTGTTTTCTGCTTTTTAGGGGGAGATATATGAAAAATACAAAAATAGTGTGTTGTTTTGTGTACTAGAAATGAAAAAGCATAAAAAATTGAAAAATGCAAAAGTATAAAAAAAAATTTGGAAAATTAAAAATTTGAGAAATGTGATCCAACCTCGTGAGAAATGATAGTACATCAGTGAATGTTACTAACCATGGATAGACTAGATTGAAAGGCTGTAGATACTTGTTTGTTTCATTGAATGTGCCACTCATATCTGATACATGTTAGTATGATATTAAGATAATGCTTGTCTGAAATCTGTGGCGAACCATGATTCTTGTTTTTGTTTAATGCTGAGCTTATGTGAAAAATCCAAAAAGAGAATAAGAAATGGTCTTAGTGTATGCATGCTTTATTTTGCAAAGATTTAAACTTGTTTTATTTTCTTTATTTTGTCAAACGATCGGACTTTCTCTGTGTATCGAAAGATCGACCTGATTGTTGTTCGTTTGACGTTCTGCTTTATTTTCTTGGTGTTTAGTATAATCCATCGGACTTTCTCTGCGTATCGAAAGATCGACCTGATTGTTGTTGGATTATACGCTTTCTGCTTTATTTTCTATTTCTTATTTTCCTAAACAATCGGACTTTCTCTGCGTGCCTGCCAGCCGACCTGATTGTTGTTTGTTTAGGGTTCTGCTTTCTTTTTGCATGAAACACTATGAACCAATTGTCTCTGTAAATAGATTCTGTGATGAATCAGTGAAAAATCAAAGATAGAATAAATCAGATTATCAATTACTTGAGTTTGTGGGTGCCATGTTTTTTGTACTTGATAAACATACCTAATGCATATCAGAAAACTGTAAAAATTGATTTGAATTGGCTGAAATAAACATTATGTGTTGTATTCGTGGACAACTTGATTTGCATGCTTATTAGGTCGAAATTTAAGTGTGTTAAGTGCATCTCACTGGTATGATCTCATGTTGCGATCTTTCTCACAAAAATATAAATTATGATAGTTAGTTGTTTGATTACTGTTTTTCTTTGTTCTTCAGAAAAGATCAAAAAGATTTTAGGTGTGTTTTAGCATAAGTTTGAAAAATCAAAAAGATTTTAGTGTGTTTTGATATAATTTTGTCAAAAATCAAAAAGATTTTCATTCTGCTTTATTTTAGATCAACTGAATTTCAGAATCGACAATTTGTTGTTTGATGAACCATAATCGAGGCTAAATCAGATTATCTTGTTTGAAATTGAAGAAATTGCACGGTTTTAATGAAAAATGAGAAATTTAATGATAAAGGGCAATGTGGTCATTTTTCTGATCCGGCGGACTAGATGATCCGCCGGCGGATCAAAATGGGTATAAATGGCTAATCTGATCCGCGAGAGCTCATAACTCGCGGATCACTTTACTTTCACACAGAAACCCTCAAAAACCCTTGCAGTCATAGTTTTCTTGATTTCTCAGTCGATAACGAAGCTCTGCCCGAAATTTTTGTTGCTACAGGTAGGTGGATTGATTGCGCACAGCTTGATGGTTTTAATTTCTGAAATGGTTGTCTGAGTAGGTTTAAAATTGAGAATTAAAATCTCGGTTTTTGAGAAAACCGACTGAGTTTTTGTTTAATCGTTTTTAAGCAATGTTTATGTGGATAAAACACATTGTGTGGGTCGAAATATACTCTAGATTGAACTCTTGTTCCTGGATTTCAAAACAAACACTTCAAAAGTGCACAAAATTCGAAGTGACTGTTCGATAAACTGATCGTCCGCCGGATCAACTGATCCGCCGGACCAGATTTTCAAACTGATACGGTTGACTAATCTGATCCGCAGTCAACGAATTTGATCCGCCGGATCAAGTGATCCGCCGGATCAAGTGATCTGCTGAATAATGTGATCCGCAACTGGTCCGCCGGACCAGGTGATCCGGATGCACAAATCTGATCCGGGGTTGATCCGCTCATAAAGTTTTTCAAAAGTTATTCGTTTGAGCGATTTACTTAATATCAGAGATTGTCATTGGAAATTTTGATTATATTCACTGATTTTAATGACAGTTTGTTTTGTTGATGTGAACAGATATGGCAGATTTTAAATCAATTGGAGAACAAAACGTGTGTGCTTTTCTTGATGTTGCAGAAAAATGGAGGCCACACTTTCTAAACATATTTGAGTTCATCCGACGATCGAGGATATTCTTTGCTGCTACTCATGAATGTCCACCATATAAAGACTTGTTAGTCATGTTCTGGAATTCAGCACAAGTAGATTGTTCGGTGACTCCATCTGTAATACGGGCACAGATACTTGACACTGATGTCGTTATTTCTGAAGATGATGTGCGGAGAGTTCTTCGGTTAAATGATCAAGCTACTTATCCAGTTGAATTTCCTGAAGAGGATTTGGTAGCTTTGTTAAAAAGAATTAAGTATGATGGACAATTGTATGTTCCATGGTATCTTAAAGCAATTTTGAGTCCCCCGTATAAATACTTGATGCACGTGATTATCAAGTGTTTTGGAAACAGAACAAGAGGTCAAGAAGAATTTGATTTGAAGGTGCTTTCGTTCTTTTATGCATTGGTGCTGAACAGAGAATTCAATTTTTCTGGTTGGATTTTTAACTACATGAGAGAGAATATTCTGGTAAAGCAAGTGAGGAGCATCATGTATCCGAGATTTATACAGATGATCTTGAATGATATGCATCCGAACCTTCCAAAGAATGCTGCTGCTATTATTGATATGAAGCACATGAATAGAGTAGCTGTTGGAAAGATTCCAGTATACTACAAGCGAAAAGGAAATGTCGTTGCTCCACCAACTAAAAGGCTGATTGGTCATCTTGCTAATCCTGATTATAGAGCTCCTGAGAATGGTGCTGCTAAACATGATGACAGTTCTGATGATGAACTACACTATGATGATAATGGCTTTCCAGCTGTGATTGTTGACGATGAAATTGAGCAACCGGCTAATCAAGAACCTGTTGTACAACAACCTGTTGTGCAAGAACCTGTTCAGCAACAACAAAATCAAGAGCACGTTACTTCTGCAGCTGTCAATGAGACTGAACGGGTGATTGTTCCAGATGATGTTATTGGTAGTTCGTCAGAAACTGAATCAGATTCTGGTGAGTATATTACCATTTTGCACAATACAAGAGAAATTCCTGTAAGGAGAGGTTCTAAGGCTCATATTGCTTATCTAAAGTCTCACAATCAAGATACCTCTGTCTTTGAGTCTAGAACTAAACAGGCTGATGATACTGAAAATGATCCATCTTATACTCCTGGTATGGAGGAGTCTATTTCAAAGTCAAAGTCTGTGGATAAAGGCAAGGCTCCTGCAGTTGCTACTGGCAAACGTTTTAAGTCTGTGGCTGTTGGGTATAAAGGAGTGAAACCTGGTTCATTTCTTGCTGATGCGAGAAAATCTGGGCAAAGTCCTCCCAGCAAGAAGCAAAAGGTGGCTACGTCGTCTTCTATTCCAATCCAACCAACCACCAAAACAGCTGATGTTCAAAGTTCACAACAACCTTCAATCAGAAAGTTAACTATCAAAAGACCGTCAACTACTGGTTCTGCTTCCACGTCTTCAACTACTTCCACAATTTCTTTTGTTGATTTAAAGCTCGCATTGTTTCAAGCTCGATTTGAAAGAGTAGAACATACAAACAAGGTGCAGGCTGAAGAGATTTCTGGGCTGAAAAATTTGTGTAAAGAATTGGTTGCCAGAGATCAATCTCATACAAAGGAACTTGCTCGATTAAAAGCTCAGGATGAGGCAAAAGATCGAGAAATTGCTCAGTTAAAGCTATTGTCTCTGTCTATGGGTGAGCAGCTTAAGCACGTGCTTACAGCTTTAGCTGCTCAGGGGGAGAAAAGGCCAAATCCTGAAGAGACGTGCAGAGAAGAAGAGGATGTGATGAAGTTTTTAAACGATGATCCTGATAATCCTGAAGGTGGGGCTAGTGGTGCTGGTGCTGGTACTGATACAGCAGGAACATCATCTGCTGCTGCTGGTACAGCCACGACATCTCAGGGGGAGTCTACTGACAAAGAGATATATGATGTGACTCCTATATCAAGGGTTGAGATGAAAGAGGGAGAGTTGGTTCATCTTTTTTCTAAAGAGCAGCTGGCAGCAATATTTGCTCTAAATGTGGATGATGTTGAGAATGTGCCAGTTGCTGAGCCGTATCAGGAAGATGATTCAGAAGAAGAGGTGGTTTTTGAAGATGAACATGTGGAAGTGGAAGATATGATGGCAGAAGAATATCCCAATGATTCAACGATGTATGGGAAATTTTCTGATAACGACTATTCTGAAGGTTTTAATTTCTTTGGAAAAGACAGTGAGGATAAGGTTGAAACAGAGAAATCATCAGAACAACCTGAAGCATCTGAATCTGTTAATATGTCTGAAGAAGAAGAAAAGAAGCTGTTATTTGAAGCTTGGTTAAAAGATCAAAGGGCTAAGAAACTTCCAGTTCCAGTCCATGTTGAAAAGTCTTCAAAACCTGTTGATCAGAAAAGGTTTTTTGATAGAAAAGGAAGACAAGCTTTTGGAAAGATTATCAGCTGGATGTATGATTCTGAACTTAAATGTTATGCTATCAAGAAGGAGTTCGGGATTGTATATCTGAAGAATGCTACAAGGTTCAACACATTACCTGTTTGTGATGTGAGGGACTTGGCTAGAAGTCCATTTTTGAATCCTGGAGGAAATATGTTGGCTGCTGTGTTTAAGGAGAAGTTAATTGAAGAATGTCAAGGAAGATTCAGGTTTTTGACTCCTCAAAGACCAACTTACTCTGAGCATCCAACAGATATCCATCCTATCACAGGCAGACCAGTAGTGATTCTGAAATATAAGAAGCCGATTCAGCTCAAGAAAATACCTCTAAAAAGGCGTGAACAAGATTTCATCAAGACTTTGAGGTGGTGGTATTATGATGAGATGTCTGGTGAAGCTGTTATTGTGATCCAAGAAGAAAACAAGGTTGTAAGAATCTATGATCCGATGTCGTTGATAAACTTGTCAAAGAATGATATTGAAAAGCTTCATTCTAACAAGATTCTCTACAAACCTGAATGTTGTGATCAAACAATGCAATTTCAGAGGGTGATAAATGTTTGTTTTGGTGGTGGGATTCATGCTGGAAATAACAGAAGACGTGATTGGAAGAAGACAGAATCAAAAGCTTCTGAAGACTAGCACAAGACAAGGGGGAGTTTGTTAGAGCATTTTGTGTTATCTAGTGCTAGGTCTTGATAGTTTGAATATGTAAAGTTATATGTTTGTGTTTTAAAGATCCAGCGGATCAATGGCGGATCAGGTGGTACGCCGGACCACCTGATACGCTAGTAAGTTGGTCGACCGGATCAGTCTCTATATATAGGTTTCAGTTTGATTCAGAGAGTGTGAGTGAGGTCTGAGCTTTCTTAAGTGTGTGTTTTACATGGTGTAACCTGAATACTCAGTGTTCTCTCTGTTTACAAGTTGTGATCAATATAAAGAAGATTATTTACCTTGTGTGTCCGAATCCGAATGTAATAATGCACTAGAAAGATTGATTACGTGTTTTACAATTGACCAAGCATGTTAGTGATAATGGAAACGTTTAACAGAAACTGAATGCGAGATAGAGAAGAAATAAATCACAAACCTGATTAGCATTGATATTGAAGGCACGGGCTGGGGCACCACGATTAGCATTAGCGGTAGGAGGGTTAGCAAGTGCGAGAGCAGGGCATGCATTGCGTAGATGGGTCGTGGAACCGTAATTGTAGCATGCCCAAACCTAAACCTGAACGTTTGGTTCCTGGGCTATCATGGGCTGAGCATGATACTGGGCCATAGGCTGGGCTATCAGGGGCTGGGCTCGGATAGGCTGGCGACAGGTATTCATGAGATGACAAAGGCGGCCATAGTTGTCACATTACCAGCAGGGAACCAGATTGGGCTGATGACGGTTACACCGGTTGCACAAAGGATGGGGTCCAGTGTAGGTTTTCTTTGTTTTCTTTGCAGGAGGTGCAGGAATAACACGTGCAACTGGTGCTGCAGGAGTAGCGGTCACAGCAAAGTTTCGGCCATTTCGCTTGTTTTTATTGACTTTAGTAGTAGAGGACTCAGATTTGGATTCCTTTTCAACCGCAGACTCGGCCTTATCAGTGCCCGACTCCTTTTTTGAACCCCCTTCTTTTTAAAGAACCAGCCTTCACATGGATATCAGTTAGACAAGCCACGAGACGAGTGGCGCTGTCAAGGGTCACATGATTGCTTGCACATGCGGAATCCTGATTGATCATAGGTAATCCACCAGTATACCTCTCAATAGCTCGATATTCAAGAGTAACATTTCAAGCACCAGGATTTTCAACTCATAAAAGCGGTCAGTATACTCCTGATTTTCACCACTGACCTATTTTAGAGCCTAGAAGTCATCTTCAAGCTTCTTCAGCTCCCTGTGGGGAAAGTATTTTTCCCTCATGATTTCCTTGAGTTTAACCCATGATAAAGCTAGGGCTTCATCAACCCCACGGATCCTCTTCTCACCGTTCTACCAGGTAAGGGCTTTTTTAATTTGGGTGCTAGTGGCACGAGGAACTTTAAGCTTATCGGTGCAATCACTGTTAACAAAAGGGTTCTACATCCCCTCAAACCATTGAACCAATCCGATGGGGCCCTCGATGCCCTTAAATTTAGGAGGGTTGCTTGAATTGAAATGCTTGAAGCTACAAGAAGCAACATCAGTAGCATTGGCGGGGTTAGCAATCAGGCCCTGGTGGATTTGGACCATAATATTAGGGATAATCTCGGCCATTTTTTTAATGATCACCAAGGCCATCTTGTGGCTGCTAGCTATCACCTTTTTGGCGCCCTTTGAAATGAAACGACATGCTGAAAAGAAAAGAAAAACATTTATGAGACAAAACAGAGATGTAATCGATAATCATATTTAGAGGATATGATGTTCAGTGTAAAATATATGTGTTAGTGAATCATGATATAGTGTAACTTGGATCATCATAGTTTATCAAAAATCATTTTTTAAACATAATCGCACGTAAAATTGTGAAATCGAGAACACCTCAGAAGTATCACACACAAGTCAGGGTCTGAAAATATTGATTAAATGAAAATCAGTGAATTACGTGAAAAGCGGTATGTGAATTTAGTTGCTTAATTAAAATTGTTATACGACATGTTGATACTTGATTTAGTTGGATTCGATGCATTAAAAACAATGGAAAACATTAGAAAAGCCAAATCCTTGAAAAACATGGCTAAACATCAAAAAACATGAAAAGTCAACAAAAGTCAACAGGGTTACCAGACGGGAAGCTCAGGCATATCGCCTAGGGCCTATAGTACCTGTAGGCGATACGCGTATAGCTGCTTTTCTAGTAGAAACCCTAATTTCCACTATTTAAATAGTGACAACTGCCAAAATTCCCAGGTTAACTTCGTTAATTACCTGTCAAGTGTGTTAAAGTTGTACTAGTCTTTTCGTGTCATCTTTATGTCACGTGCACTCACGTTACCAAGTCTATCCTGACACTTTGGTTTATCACCAATTAAATATAGACAAAACAACAATCACACCTTTATGACGATTCATGATTATCTGTAGTTATCTGTAACTTTAGAAAAACAATATACATGACACACATTACTTGTTTATATTACGTTACGTGCTTATTGACAATCTATATTCATTTAATACGTGTTAGCAATTTATACATGTTAGAACATTCGTAAATAGAAAAAATCCCGACTACTTGTTATTTTCAAAAACACAAAATTTAAATCACTTGATGCTCTTTTAGTCCCTTCATCTATTATAAGGGTCGGTTTTAAATTCCTTTCTCCCCCTTGGCCGAAAATTTCACTCCATATGGAGCCTTGGAGTGCAAGCTACTCATGAGGGGAATTAGGAAAATTTTATTACAAAAAAATCTGCCCAAATCTCCTCCCCCCCCCCCCCTCCTAAATTTCGTGCAATCTCATTCCCCCTCTCCCTCTTTCATGAAATCAGCCACCTCTCCTCTCTAGTTTCGAAAAAGATAACCCTAGCCACCACACTGTTTTATTTGAAGTTATTCTAAGTGGATTCAAGAATTCAAGGCCCTTCTTCCGCTAGCATCTTGATTTTCTTCCTCATCTAATCTTCAATCTAAGGTAAACTCTTGTGAACTTAAGAATTCCATGTGTTAGTAGATTTACTCTAAGTATTTGAATGATCCATGATTCGGTTTATCGTGTTTCTTGAGTGATTGGACTATGTATGCATCTTGACATGCCTTGATCTTCATGATTTCCCGTGTTTAATTGATTGTTCTAAGGTTTATATGAAACTGATATATTCTGGACAATTGATGTATGAGTTAGTTTGGTTCTGACATGAGTTTGAATGGTTAAAATATTAGTCAAAAACATTTTTAAACACACAAATGACAAAACTCGATTTTGACAGAATCTGTCAGGAATTTCTAGTCATTTTGAAACGACCATAACTTGGTCAATTTTTATCGAATGAACATGATTCTTTTATAATAGGAACCTACTTTGTCTTAGCTTTATTTGGCTATTTATACGCCTTATGAATCGATCGTTTGGTCACTAATTTTCACAATATAAAATGAGTGTGCCATTCTGTCCAGATTCTGAACCATTAACTTGTTGTAAAATTTTGGATATGATCCCTACGTAATATGGGTGGGAGTTACAAATGAAAAATGTTATAGCCATTATGAATTGATGATCTGGAAAATTTTATAATAAGAATCTAAATTTTGAACAAGTTATGAGTCGGATAAGAGGTCACTCTCAAATTTACATAACAGCACCACTTCAGAATTTTAATCAAGTTCCACACTTCATAACTCACTCAATTTTTACTCAAATTGAGTGATTATTTTTGCCAAATAAAATTTGATGTCTTATCTTCATTTTGGATATAATTGAGGGTCCTGAATCGCCTCTTTGATCACTGACTCGGGGGGTTACAAAATCAGTGCGCAGATGACCTTATTTCCGAAACGTGTGTACTTGTGCATTCTCATGCTCCTTGTATGTTGGGTGTTATCCATAGATCAAAACATGAAATTTGTATGTATTAGGTTTTTCTAGACCTCTTTTGAAATTCATGGACCAACCCCACTGATAGGTCGTGTTAAAGACCGCCTTACTTGACCAGATAATTGACTGGTTACTTAATAGTTAATAACATGATATGATGCATGCTTTGTTTGTTTATCACAGTTGTGTGTTGTATACGTGCTCGGGTTAGCTAAGACCCCTAGGATATGATAACCATGCATATATATAGGTCCTATGTCCCCACTTCGTGGGAATGGCAAGATTGCACGAAGTTGATCCGTTGACTTCGTGCTGTAGGGATGTAGTCTCGTTTGCATAGCCCTACCCTATTTGCTTATGTACTCTGCTATGACCTTAGTAACATGTTACTAGGACTCAATCATGTGCATGATAGCTTGAACTCAATCAACCTATGTAGGTTCACCAACATGATCAACCAATAGGTCTTCGAGTCAGTATGTCGGGTCAATGTCTATTTGCTATGTGTTAGGTCATAGGCAAATCTGTTAAACACTAGTACACACAAACGATTTTTCCGTGGGACACGAACTGATTTTTAGACAACGTATATGTTAGGTGTTTCTCAAACACAAACACGAAGCACTTGGCTCAAGTTTAGTCTCTTGTTGCAGTGCCCCCAAATGTGCGTACATTTCACGGGTTACATGGTAACCTGCACAACGCATGTTAAATATTGATTACACACATATCACATGTATCTAAAATAGCCTACCTACTTTTAGGTCCTTACACTCGGACCATTAAAGTAAATTAGCATGGTGATGCTTAGTAATACTACTAGGGTCTGAAAATCCCGCTCAGCGGGCACGGGATGCCCACCCGACTGGCGATCAGACTATGTTAATGTCAGCCAAAACTTATCGTGTTCAGGTAGACACGCAGAAGGCGAAACGTGTAGGTTTACCTACATGTATTTAGTCAGTCTCGGTTGCGAACTTTCTATAGACATGGGTATAGGCTAGCTACGTACCTAAGATAGTGTCAATATTGTAACTTACACACTATGTATGAATATACTGTTTATATTTGTATGTCGGGTATAATTTCAGATTATACTACGTATGTGAACTCATCAGCATTAGTTGACACTTGCTCTTACCTTCTTTTTACAGGTCTCTAGGCAAGCGTTGTTCTTGGAATGTAAGTGGGCACCCCCACCCCCCACCCCCCTTGGTCTTCACAAACATTATTACTTTTCATTTTTGGGAGTTTTAATTCAGCTACTTATTTTAAAACTTAGTAGTGTGTTTTTACTGGTTTCTTTACAATAAGGCTTCCTATTATGGCGAGACTAAAACTATGCTTCCGCTACGTTTTTCAATCATGAAATGTATCGTTGGCAATGTAACTAATGACTCGATTCCTAGTCTGGATCACACCCCACACGGTAAAACTTCATTAGTGGTAAATTGGGGGTGTGACATAAACCCACTTAGCCTCCACCATTTCATTCCTACCACCCCCACACAACTAGATCTGTATTTTTCGTCATTTTGAGTATTCTTCATCAAGTTTTAAGCTTTTTGGTGATTTTTGTTCAAGTTTCAAGTCCCGAATCATCCTAGTTTCATCGTGTATCATTGGTATGTGTTCTTTTATGTTTTTTGTGTTTTAGAAATGATCAAGATTTAATTTTTACTTAGGTATTTGGCTGATTTGTTTAGATCTTGCATTAATATGAGTAGATCTAGTGTTTAAAATCATAAAGTTTGTGTTTTTGAAGCAAAAAATGTGATCTTTGAAGTGATGGTGATGGTTCATGCTTAGATCTAGGGTTTTTCATGATAAATCATGCATGTGGTTAAAGCTTGATGATTTGTTTAAGATCCATGTTGTGATGACTTGAAAATGTTAGATCTAGGGTTTCTACGATATAAATTTATGATTTTTACATGAAATCTATGATGGAAACTTGATTTCGGTTGCACATGATTTGTGTTAGGGAAATGAATGAATATGAACATGTGGTTACTTGGCTATGTGTTTGCATGTTATTAGTTAAGTTAATTATGAGTTATACAGGTATACAAGTCCCAAGTCTCCTACATCGGTTGGAATGACAAGACTTTGTGTGATTGTTCCGTCGATTATACATCGTATACACGATATAATGTCATAAGTAATCGTGATGTATATGTGTTTACCATGTAACGTGCTATATGTGTTATACATGTTAGGATACATATAGAAAACATTTATATGATCACTAATATGTCGGTCAAGTCCACTTATCAAATGTTCGCGTGTAGTCGAACGGTCGGTCAACACTTACACTGTTATGTGTCTTCGGTGAAGTCTAGGAGATCTTCTAGCTTACGTCGGTTGACAATTGGAATAGCTAATTGCACCCTAAGGTGAGTTCATAACCCTCTTTTTACTATTTTTAAAGCTTTTGGGGGAGAAGACATACGGTAACTCTACTTTTACGATTTGATTTAATGTTATATACCAAAATATTTTATTAACCATGGAGGAAACGTTTTTGTTAAGTCCTTCCACAAGGTGGCCCATGAACAGTTTATAATGGGGAATAAAAGGTAGATCTACTGGGCTTGACAAACCCCACTCGACTGTTGGGAGCAGGGCGGGTGTTATATTGTCACTAGTGCGGTCAAACTTGCAAACAGTTTGGCTGGAAGGCATGCGTTTTGGTCAGTAATGGTGTCACGAATCCTATGGATTATAAAAAGTCTTCTGGGTTCGCTACCCACAGGTATATAAATCTGTTGTTTCCAGGGTGGTCCCTGCTTGGGTTATGCTATTCGGGGGTAACTTACTATTTAACTGTTTTCTGATAAATGTTATTTATCTACTCAAACTTATGAACTCACCAACATAGCGTTGACACTTTTTAGTATGTTATTCTCAGGTTCATAGGTGGTCAGCTAAGGATGTATGTTAGGATCCTCGTTTAATGGTTTGCATGGTTTGTAACACTCTAATAATATTCACCACGGTGAAGAGATCAACTTTAAAATCTTTTTATGTTTGTCGCTTCCGCATACGTAAAGTTCAACTTTTAAAAAATGCGTTCGCACTGTTTGAAAATTCTTAACTCTGATAAACTGTTTTAGAAAACCAAAACTGGTCTTGTGTCAAGCATATAGAAATTATGATGTGTCTGACGACTCAGATCCTGGTCTGGCTCGCGCGCCCGTTTTGGGCATCCGCGGCAGTTGGCGCGGGTGGCCTCGGGGTGGGGTGTGACAGATTGGTATCAGATCCGGCAGTCATAGCGAACTTAGGATCACATTAGATCCAACTATGACTAGAGTCGGTTAGACACACACATAGATGCACGTATACGCGGTTTGCCTGTTTTCCACTTACTAATGTATATGTATGTATGTATGTATATATGTAATTACATGATTACACGTATTGAATTCTTGCTGAGCTGTTACTGTTACTTCTATCTCTCTATCACATCATCGTATCCACTTTCGGTAGTACTTGTTTGAATTAACTTCTTAGTTATTCAAAAAGTAGCTACTGACCAGAATATACATGGGATGTATATTGCAGACATGGAGTCAGGAAGTTCGTCATCATCAGAGGCGAGAGTACCATCATCACTGGCTAGGGTTAGGAGGAGATGGCCACTTAGGGAGTCCAGCTTGTCTATGTCGACTGTCTCAGAGAAGAGGATGAACACTAGCAACTGGAGGACTTATTCGGCTCACGTTGACAACATGCTGAGGGTCCACAGAGTACCGACACCTGCTGCGGTACGTACGACTGCACGCTTAAGGGTTGCGCCGACCCTACCTTCTTTACCATGTACCATCAAGCGAGTCATGTCAGCATTGATGGCCGACTACTCAGCGCACCAGGATCATGTTACTCATGCTAGGGGGATATCACTGACTTGCAGCTGGGAGCAGCCGAAACCGATCGCTAGTTAAGGGAGGATGTTGCCCGATACCAGCAGAGTGAGTAGAGGTTGGCTAGGCTGACCCAGAGCCACGAGGAGTTGTAGGCGAGATTATATGTTCATGCAGCGATGGTGGACGTTCAGGGAGGTCTCATTCAGCAGTTACTTCTTCACACACAACAGCTATCTGCTCGAGTTGTAGCCATCGGGGCAGAGTTGGAGCTGCAGGAGGAGCCTGCAGTTCCTGATCCCGAGCCAGCACCGGCACCTATGGATCAGGACGGTATGGAGAGTGAGGGTTCTGTTATTTCTGGATGAGACTTTGGTTGGTTAGTGTATATCTAGTAAGTATCTTAGTTCTATGTTTAGATGCTCCGTGAAGCGATGTAAGAAGTGTAGTAGGTTTCTATCTATCCGACATGTAAACATTTGACCACGATTTGAACTAAATGAAATTTTGCGAACCAAGTGCAATTTTATTTTACTTTAAATTGGTTGTTGAGTTTGTTATATGTTCTCTTTTGCCATTTGATATGTACTTATACTTAAATGATAAATACGGAGGGTATTAATTATTAGTGGTGTATTGTGAATAAATACGACAATGGGAGAGGTTTATCAAGAATCAGATGGAACACTCCGGATGTCAGTCGAGGACTTGGGAGCCGTTATTGGGCAAAGTGTGATGGCAGCTCTTGCAACTCAAGCTCAAGTGAATCAAGTCAGCCAGGAACGAATTTTAGGGATTGAAGACTCCGAGAAGAGGCTACTTAGTCAAGACTCGAAGGATGGTTACCAAGGAAAACACCCGAAATGTCGCAAATGCAAGTATAACAATCGAAGTAAGTGCGAACAAGTGACATGTAACAAATGTGGAGCAGTTAGACACATGGCAATGCATTGCAGAGTTAAAGGTCAAAAGAGTCAAGGTTCAGACATTCTAGTTGAAAGATACTAGGGAACATTTTCCAAGTGTAGCAAGTGTGGTTCCCATCACAAGGAAAGTTGTAACAACATAAAGTGTCACCTGTGTGGCGAAAGTGGCATAAGGCAGGAAATTGCAGAGAAAGGGTAAAGAGAAAGCAAGGCAACTAGGTGAATCAATTGGGATGCTTTAAGTGTGGCTAAACGGGACACCTTAAAAGAGATTTCCCAAAGCTAAAAAGATGCATCTATACCGGCAACAAAAGTGGTGGAAAAATCCGTTAGCATTACGAATAGTTCTTTAGGACTCGAGTATCCTTTAGAATATATGCGCGGTAGGAAATTGGAGTGGGCTATGCCATCTGAGGTGCCGCATTAAGACGTTTGAGTCCTTATATTAGCCTGAAATCGCTATTGCTACCTGTATGGAGCTTTGACGAAGTCGTTCAGACTAGTCAGCCATCACAATGAGAATAGGAAAGTACGACAGTGGAACGTATTTAAATAGACTCGGTGTGAGAAATGGCTACTCGAACATTTCGCTGAGAAGAACCCTAATCGTTTAGAAATCCTTTGGGTGTGTACCGTGAGGCTTGCTAGAATCCCTCTATTTTCGTAGTCGGAAATTTGGTTCGGTATGGCAAATGGAGCAACGCCAAATGCTCAAGCGCCCTATCGACTCGTACCAAGTAAGACGTAGAAAGCGTGAACTCGAATCGACAGGATTATCGGGAAAAAGGTTTGTCTTTCATTCGTTAAGATGAATGGTGAGATTCTTTAAGCGTGCACCGTTGACAGAAAATCTCAGAGACGTGATTACTAGGGATCAATGCTCTCTGTTGTGTAACAATGGTCTGATACCAGCATCAAGAATCGAACTGCTAATCCGGAAACACACTCGGGAACAAACATTCATGGGTTGGGGGTCCAAGAGGTACGTACGTCGATGTCCTTCCGAGACTCAATCCGTGTGTTGTGAGTATTCGTGTGCTTTGTAAAGCAAGTATGTGTGCGGTATTGCGGTTAGGTTGTCATGTTGCTGAGAGAATGACTTCTGAGGCTGAGAAATTATGTAGTATGAACAATATTCAGGTTGAGTCTTTTATAAGACAAGCATTCAAGCGAATTGTCGAAGGAATTAAGGCGATTAAGAAAATGGCTTGTACCAAGACGCTGACCGAGTAAACCAACTCTTCGGTTTATCGGGCAATTACTGGTTAATGGTAGAGAATTCTTTTCTCCAAATCGCTCAAACTTTGATCGTTCTAACTCGTGAGGGAGCGGCATATCCACAGGACGGGAACCAGGACAAGGGTACGGAGATCTATCTTCAGCATAGGAGGTAAAGGCACTGCAACATGCTCATCTGATTTTCATTGAGAGAATGCTAGAGTGTTAACGGTAGATTGCAATTCCTCCATTCGGGGAGAAGATGGATGTCGCGTCATGTGATGGAGTTGTCGATTACAAGATAGCTTAGGAAAAGGGCAAGGAAAGAGGTGTAACTCATGAGTTGGAGTTTGCAGCTTGGATTTGTAGTAGCATATTTCGTGTTGAAGATCTAGAGATATTCCTTGGATGGTATCGAATGCGAGATTTAGACAGATCACAAGGATCTTCAGCGTATCTTTGACAAAGTAGAAGTTATTCATGGAGTACCATCAACAGGTAGAACTATTCAATAATTGGGAACGTGCCATCAGACGTTATCCAAGGAGGGCTAGCGTAGTAGTCGATGCCCTTATTAAGAAAGGCTAAGGCAAGTTTGTAATTTGCAGCAGAGGAATCATTTCGAGTTGCCAAGTGAGAACGTGGATGTTCGGGTAAGGCACCGAAAAGGAGAAAACTTGGGACAGGAAATTAAGGTCTTGTGATACCTAGACCATTAGCATGAGAGCCGATCAAATTAGAACCAACGTCAATGGTGAATTAAGGAAGTCTAAATGTGGAAACCCTAGAGTAGCTAACCACGGAAAAAGCGCATACGTCTAAGTACTCCGTACGACCAGGTTCGGAGGAAAAGCACTACAATCTGGAAGTGGTCTACTCATTGCTAGGGGAGGAAACGGACGTGTGAATGATTGTTTGGCTTATTTAAAGGTTGAAAACCGAGAATCAGAAATCGTTAGGTTTAGTCAGCAACTTGTGATTCCGAAATGGAAGTGAGAGTGCATGGGAATTCGACTTCACGTCGAAATTTGCCTAAGACTTAGTGACAACGCGGTATGGTCTGGGAGGTTGTTAATCGACTGGCAAGATCTATATTTCTTAGCCTATACGGGAATGAATGGATCAAAATAGTTCGTTCATCTACACTCATGAGAGGTTATCTTGTCACGATGCTTTTATTCGATCCCTTTGGGTCAAGAAACCGAGATTTACCTAGAACTTCTGAGAGTTCTTGTAGAAAGCATCAGGAGTCAAGCATAAGACCTGCAAAATTGATACGGCAAGGGTTAGGGGATCTAACCTAATTAGGTTGGAAAAATCCTAAAACGACTATTGTCGCACAGCAAGAAGGCAGCGCGCATTTGAGGCACAATATGGGCATAATTATGTTACACTGACTTGCGGGACAGAGGCAGGAGACGATCAACTTATAATGAGCAGGAAAGAGTTATCTGACTTAGGCGGAAAGCTACGTGCGTGAGTACGGGAAATCCTTGAGAGATTCATGATACTTAGTCTCAGAAAAGAGAATCATTCGTTTTGAAGAGAATGAGAATAGCTACACTCATCAAGCGAAGGAATCCTTTGAAAACATAGAGTGTATTGGTCTTATCGACTATAGAACATGCTTATTGATAGACATGAGTTAAACTCATAACCTATTTCGTGCATCTGAGGCCATCTGAGAAAGTATCTACCAAACGAATTGCTCGTACTTCCACTCAGAAAGTTGGGGGATTTACGGAGGATAAAGCTTGTAGAGCATCCAGTAGGGATAACGAAACGGGAAGTTAAACATCCCAAGTAAAGTGGGATTCCGACGGTGAAAGCACTTAGAGTTCTCCTGGGAGTGCGAGAACTTACTCATTCAAGCAGTCTGCGTCGTGAACTGAGTCTACTTGTTAAATTTCGGGACGAAATTTCCTAAAAGGAAGGGATGCTGTGATAATCGGGAAAATTCCGGTGATAATCGGGAAAATTCCGGTGGTAATCAGGAAAATTCCGGTGATAATCGAGAAAAACTTGTTAAAACTTGTGATAACCGAGAAAATCGATGCGAAAACCTAGAGCGATTCAAATGCGAATCGGTAGAAACCGATATGAGAAAACAGGAATATTTTGCAAGAACCCAAAACCTTTTTCTCTCACTAGTAAGTAAACTATTAAACTGGCCTTTACTGTTGAGTAAAACGTATAAACGATTATTTTACTATCGGAGTAAAATGTTGAACTTGATTTTCCCACAAATGGCAACCGGGATGCAACTACTAAACTGTGCGGTGAAACTTATTAAAACTCACACTATTAGAAACCGGGTTGTGATCTTAATTTTCGGGACGAAAATTCTCTAACAAGGGGAGGATGAGACAATCTGGCCCTTCAGGTGGAACCCGAGCCTCGGAAATGGATAAAAGTGACAAAACCGGCAAAATCGAGAAGCTCGTATATAGGCGTAGTATGTCAATTAAGGTATTAGAAGATTCTAGTAGCCTTAAAACACTTCACAAGTATCACACAATTCGGACTCTTAAAATATTGGTGATTAATTGAACATCGGTGAATATTGTGGTTTATGTGAAAATCGGTATGTGAATTTAATTGCTTAATTGAAAATTGTTATATTACATGTTGATACTTAATTCTATTGGATTCGATGCATTAAAAACGATGGAAAACATTAGAAAAGTCAAAATCCTTGAAAAACGTGGCCAAATATCAAAAAACGTGAACAGTCAACAAAAGTCAACAGGGCTGCCAGACGGGAAGCTCTAGGTGTATCGCCTAAAGCCTATAGTACATGTAGGCGATACGCGTAAAGCTGCTTTTCTAGCAGCAACCCTAATTTCCACTATTTAAACCCAGTTAACCTCCATCATTTCATTCCTACCACTCCCACACGACCAGATCTGTATTTTTCATCATTTTGAGTGTTCTTCATCAAGTTTCAAGCTTTTTGGTATTTTTGTTCTAGTTTCAAGTCCCAAATCATCCTAGTTTCAACGTTTACCATCGGTATGTGTTCTTTTATGTTTTTCATGTTTTAAAAATGATAAAGAATTAATCTTTGCATAGGTCTATGGCTAATTTGTTTAGATCTTGCATTAATATGAGTAGATCTAGTGTTTAAAATTATAAAGTTTGTGTTTTTGAAGCAAAAATGTGATCTTTGAAGTGATGATGATTGTCACACCCCCAAATCAACCACTAACGGAGCTTATACCGTTAAGGGGTGCGAGCAAACCAGGACCACAACCATTAGTTACAAATACTAAACGAATCAGAGTAAAGTCCAAACATTAATAATAAACACCGTTTAACAGTACGCAGCGGAAAACATTGTCCTTAGCACTAACCACGTGCTTTACAAAATTAGTGTTTTAAAATTCTCAATTAAGTTTAACCAACAATAAAATGTCTTCGTGTGCCATGCCAACCCGATCCGGATACTCCTTAGCGATCTGCAAAAGTTTAAACCATGCAAGTGTCAACCTAACGGTTGGTGAGTTCACAGTGGGCTTGTCATGCAGTGGCCCGGTCTCATACATCATAGTCGTATAAACATATTCTTATGTACAATTTAATTGTGAAAAGCAATGCTCAATGATAACCAAAATCATAGTATTGTGGTTTAGTAAAAGTATTGTCCGTAACCTACGTTATCGGGTATGTACTAGTTTTGTATAGTTAAAGTGCTCAACCGATATCGCGGGTAGCTAATCCGTTGTTCCATGCACTAAGGAAGTTCGTACCAAAGCTGACCGATAATTGTAGTGGCAGAGCCTCCAGCTATTTTGTTTTGCGGACATATGTCATCGCGGCTTTGCCTCCCCCGTGTCCTCTCGGGATCACGGTCAGATAGGCTGATATTGTACCTCCGTGCACCTCCAGTGTCACGAGGCGGAGTTTGTCAAACTCCAGTAGATCTACCCAACATCCCCTCGCTTTACAATTAATGGCACAATTAAGTTGAGGACTTTTTCAGTTAAAAGGCAATCCTTAGAAATCATGTGATATCATGTGGTTTAGATTTTAACCTACACTAGCCATATTAAAACGGTTTACTTTGGGGTTCTTATGAATCCCGAAAACATTTTTTAGTTTCGTTTTAGAATTAGTTGTTTAAGTAATTCACAAGTGTTTCCCATAAAACACTTCAAGTTCATCAAGTGGGTGCCAGGCACTCCTAGGTTTTCAAGTTCATCAGAGAGGTGCATAGCACTCATAAGGTTGTCAGCATTGTTTTTCGTTAAGTTATTCGGTGAGACCCAAACGGGTTCACGGTAAACGGGTTAGTGACACTCACCTTGGGTTGCACTGCTACACTTGTTAATAATCCAAGTATTGCTTAACGAAGACCTATGAACACGTTTAGGTCTTAAGTATTAGTTTTGTGTCTAATTATTAACTTACGTCACTATGGCCCACAACATAGCACGTTGGAACTACGACTCGACATACCGACACACGACACCGATGGTTGATCATAAGCAAGGGTTCACATAAATCAGAAATCAAACATGTTTCATCATAGTATATTCATGTAAGTCGTAGCATAGCATTCAAGTAAGTTGCACAAGTTTGGGTTTAGGTCTGGTCACAGTTTCGCTAGCATAGATTCGCTAGGCAGTTTCGCTGTGTGCACGGGCAGCACTTTCGCTAGGCAATACCCGATGACACAGTTTCGCTAGGCTAGTTTCGCTCGAAACTGTTGGCACAGTTTCGCTAGCCTAGTTTCGCCCGAAACTGGTTTGAACTTTCGTTCAGGGAATTTCGCTCGGAAGTTTCGTTCGGATAGGTCTGGTTGGTTTAACCGGCGACACTACAGTTTCGCTACATAGTGTCGCTGGATGAAGATATACATAATTTCGCTACATAATTTCGCCCAGAGAACACACAGTGTCGCTGGTCGCGAAAAACTCACAAATCAGCCTAAAAATCAATCTAACAGCTTCCATATTTCATGTAATTCAATATCTAGCATGCATAATCATTTACCAACATAAATCAGTAAGCTTTAACACCTTAAACATGGGTTTTCATCATCAAATCACCAAAAACACATTTTAAACCTAAAATGACTAAAATGGCATAAATCTTCATTATGGATGGATTTCAAACGTAAAAGTTACTGACTTTAGGATAGATCTAGCATTCCTAAGCAACATATCAAGAGATCAGGTGATTCCATAGAGGTTTAAGCATGCTTTTTAAGAAAACACATAAAGAACACATAAAAATGGTTTTGGGAGACTCACGATTCGATCTAGGATCCGAATGGATGTTGTCTCGAGGCTGGGATCACGTCGGCTTGTGGTGATTCTTGGCTGACCAGAAGTTCCAGGAGAGTGTGTGTGTGTGTTTTGAGTAAATGGTGCAAAAATGGGATCTCTAGGGTTTTATGTTAATATATAACAGGAGCTAGTTTCGCTGGTTAGTTTCGCTGGCCAAGCGAAACTGGCTCTGTTAGTCAGAGGGTTGGCTAATCCGGGTGACACTATAGTTTCGCCCGGTAGTTTCGCTGGAAACCCAAAAGTGACCAGTTTACATAATTAATCCAGTAAACACGTTGCACATAATTTTACATAGTGGCAATAAAATAAGTAAACACATATGGACGGGTTCGGTGATCAACCAAAGGTCATGGACGTATTCGGCCTAGTTAAGCATTAGTTACTAAGTTAACACTTATAACGTAACTAACGGAGATTGTCTAACGGAAGTAAACCTTGAAATTCTCGGATGTCACATCATCCCCTTGAAATTGGAATTTTCGTCCCGAAAATTATTCTTTCGTAGTAGCGTTCGCAGCTTCAGCTGTCGTCATTGCTGTAGTTGCTGGGGAAAGAAAGCAAAAGTGTTAGGGTTGCCACATCCTCCTCCTGTTAAAGGAATTTTGGTCCCCAAAATTAAATCATACATTGAGTTTCCGTGGATGTTTGCTCGAACAAGTGAGGATACTTTTTCTTCATTTGATCCTCTCGTTCCCAAGTATATTCAGGTCCACGCTTTGAGTTCCATCGAACCTTGACGATCGGAATCTTGCTACGTTTGAGGGCTTTCTCCTCGCGTCCCATGATTTCTACCGGTTGCTCAATAAATCTCAGATGTTCATCAATTTCCAATTCCTCCAAAGGAATTATTTCGGTGTCTTCAGCCAGACATTTCTTTAGGTTAGAAACGTGAAACACGTTGTGAACTCCATCGAGTTCTGCAGGGAGTTGTAATCGGTAGGCCAACGGGCCTACTTCCCCAATGATTTCAAATGGAAAGATATAGCGAGGATTCAGCTTTCCACGCTTTCCAAAGCGTATCACTCCTTTCCAGGGAGATACCTTCAATAGTACCTTGTCGCCTACCTCGAACTTCAAAGGTTTACGGCGTTTGTCGGCATAGCTCTTTTGTCTGTCACGTGCTGCGGCTATCCGCATCCTGATTTGAATGATCCGTTCAGTTGTATCATGAATGAGTTCCGGTCCGGTGAGTCCCTTCTCACCCGTTTCGGCCCAACACACGGGCGATCTGCATTTTCTGCCATAAAGAGCTTCAAAGGGTGCTGCACCAATGCTCGAATGATAACTGTTGTTGTAGGAGAACTCCACCAACGGAAGGTGAGCCTCCCAGTCTTTACCGAAGTCGAGAACGCAAGCTCGGAGCATGTCTTCCAAAGTCTGAATAGTTCGTTCCGTCTGACCATCGGTCTGCGGGTGATAGGCTGTGCTCATATCCAGTCTGGTTCCCAGTGCTTCTTGCATAGATTGCCAAAATCGGGAAGTAAATCGAGGATCTCGGTCAGAGATAATAGTCTTAGGCACTCCATGGCGTGCCACAATTCGGTCAATATACAGCTTTGTTAACTTATCCATGTTATCATTTTCCCTCATTGGAATAAAGTGTGCGGATTTGGTTAGTCGATCAATGATAACCCAAATCGCATCCGGTCGATTCGATCGATGAGGTAATCCCGTTACAAAATCCATTGAGATATCCTCCCATTTCCATTCTGGGATCTTTGGTTGCTGTAATAGCCCAGAAGGCTTTTGGTACTCGATCTTAACCCTTGAGCATGTTAAACACTTAGCCACATATCGCGCAATGTCGGCCTTCATATTCGGCCACCAATACAAACCCTTCAAATCTTGGTACATTTTATCCGATCCAGGGTGCACCGAATATCTTGACTTGTGAGCCTCGTCCATCACGAGCTCACGAAGATTTCCAAGTAGAGGAACCCAAATTCTATCATTGTAATATCTGAGTCCATCGGACTTAATTTCGGAGTTACCATCCACCCCTCGCAGTGCTTCAGCTGCGAAATTTTCCTCTTTTAAAGCTTCTTGTTGGGCATCGCGGATCCGATCCGGCAACCCCGTGTGAATGGTAAGTTGCAGCGCTCGTACTCGTCGAGGCTTTTCATACTCCTTTCGACTTAATGCATCTGCCACAACATTGGCTTTTCCTGGATGATACTTAATTGCTAAGTCATAGTCATTCGGTAACTCGACCCACCGTCGTTGTCGCATATTGAGATCCTTCTGTTCAAAGATGTGCTGTAGGCTTTTGTGGTCGGTAAATATCGTGCACTTTTTTCCGTAGAGGTAATGTCTCCAAATCTTAAGTGCAAATACAACGGCTCCCAATTCCAAATCATGCGTTGTATAATTCTTCTCAGTATCCTTCAGTTGCCTGGACCCGTAGGCAATCACTTTGTCTCGTTGCATCAACACACAACCGAGTCCTTGGATGGATGCATCACAGTAGACCACGAAGTCGTCAACTCCATCGGGTAACGCGAGAATCGGAGCTGAACATAACATGTTCTTAAGAGTTTGAAACGCGTGTTCTTCTTTTTCACCCCATCTATATTGCACTCTTTTGTGTGTCAAAGCCGTCAAGGGTTGAGCCAATTGCGAGAAACCCTTGATGAATCTTCGGTAATATCCGGCAAGTCCCAAAAATTGTCGGATTTCGGTCGGCGCTCTCGGAGTAGACCAATTCTTGATAGCTTCCACTTTAGCTGGGTCGACATGAATTCCATTATGATCAACAATGTGTCCAAGAAACTGGACTTCGCGAATCCAAAAATCGCACTTCGAAAACTTAGCATAAAGCTGTTCCTTGCGGAGTAATTCCAAGATAAGTCGCAGATGATTCTCGTGTTCTTCCTTTGTCTTGGAGTAGATCAAAATATCATCAACGAAAACGATTACAAACTTATCGAGGTACGGCTTGCACACTCGATTCATCAGATCCATAAATACAGCAGGCGCATTAGTTAGCCCAAACGGCATAACCAAAAACTCGTAATGACCATAGCGAGTTCTGAAAGCAGTCTTGGGGACATCTTCATCACGAACACGAAGTTGGTGATATCCAGACCGTAGATCAATCTTTGAAAAGTAGCTTGAACCTTGCAGTTGGTCGAAGAGATCGTCGATTCGAGGAAGTGGATACCGATTCTTGATCGTGACCTTGTTAAGCTCTCTATAGTCGATACACATGCGGAACGTTCCATCTTTCTTCTTAACAAACAATACCGGTGCTCCCCATGGAGACGAACTTGGACGAATAAATCCTTTGTCGAGTAACTCTTGAAGTTGTGCGGAGAGTTCGTTGAGTTCGCTCACCGCCAAACGATAAGGTGCGCGTGCAATCGGAGCGGCTCCAGGAGCTAAATCGATTCCAAACTCGACTTGTCGAAATGGAGGCAAACCAGGCAGATCATCAGGAAATACATCTTGGAAGTCGCGGACTATCGGGTAGTCGTCAATTCTGCGCTCGGGAAGTGTCGTGTCGGTGACGTTTGCAAGGATCGCGAAGTGACCCTTACGAAGGCATTTTTGGGCTTTGAGAAACGAAATAATACCGGTGACTGTTCCACCTTT
Organism: Deinandra increscens subsp. villosa; assembly: GCA_039602395.1. NCBI lineage: Eukaryota > Viridiplantae > Streptophyta > Magnoliopsida > Asterales > Asteraceae > Deinandra > Deinandra increscens. Next base: position 23,931,568 of record JBCNJP010000025.1, read on the forward strand.
CTCGCCTTGAACTGTTAACACTTCACCGTCCTTGAGTGGAATACGAACCACTTTCTCTTGACATAAAATTTCAGCTCGGTTTTCAGATAACCAATCCATTCCTACTATAACATCAAAACTACCAATCGGGAAAGGCATAAGATCGATTCCTAACGTATGGCCAGCTAGTTCTAACTTACAGTCCTTAACTATCTGAGTTGTATCGTGAAGTTTACCATTCGCTAGTTCTACCACATATTTAGCGTCTAGGGCAATTGGTTTAGCATTAATCAACTTAGCAAATTTAGTGGAAATAAAGCTTCTTTCAGCACCAGAATCAAACAATACAGTAGCAAAGAAACCATTAAGGATGAATTTACCGTTAATCACGTTGGCATCGTTGCGAGCTTCACCTTGACCCATGACAAAAGCTCTTCCTCTGCCATTTCCACCATTCCCGTTGTTACCATTCCCGTTGCCATTACCCCCACCATTACCATTCCCACCATTGTTTCCTTGATTACCATTTCCCTGTCTTCTCAACTGCGGGCAGTCCCTTTTTATGTGGCCTTGAGCACCACATTCAAAACAGCCACGGGCTCCACCATTGTTGTTGTTCTGATTGTTTCCTTGCCCGTTGCGGTTGTTCCCATAGTTGTTGTTGCCATGATTGTTGTTGTTTTGCCTTAGGCGGTTTTGTTGCTCGGGAAGAATCGCCCAACAGTCCTTTGCCTCGTGGCTTTTCTTGCCACACCCGTCACAGCTTAAACTCCTTCTGCAAATACCAGTGTGATGCTTCCCACACTTGTTACACATGGGCAGGTTACCCTTGTAGTTGCTTTGCCCACTACCGCCCTGGCGGTTGTTACCACTGTTGTTCCCAGACCTTTTGCTTTGACCTTGGGAGTTATAGGACCTCCCAGTGCTGTTTCCCACACTCTGATTGTTCATGGAGTTTTCACGAGCTTCATCATCAGCTTTTCTTTTGCCACTTAAGGCAGTCTTCTCTGAGGCTTTTGCAGGAAGTGTACCCTTCTCAACATCCTGATCAGTAAGCTTGTGAGCCAAACGGATGGCTTGTTGCACGGTTGCGGGGTTGCTGGCAGTCACTAATCCCTTGATTTGAGGCGCGAGGCCTTCCAGATAACGCTCGATGCGTTTGAATTCAGCATCAACCATTGTGGGGCACAAGACCGCGTACTCATGGTAACGCGTAGTATATTGTTCAACTTCAGACCCTATCATTTTCAGATTCAAGAATTCACCCTCTAACTTCTTCACTTGGTCACGGGGACAGTACTCCTCCATAATCAGTTCTTTAAATGCTTCCCAATCCATGTTGTTAGCCGCATTTACCCCAATCATCTGAATTTCGGCATTCCACCAGGAGAGAGCAGCTCCCTCGAAAGTACCAGTAGCATACTTCACTTTACTCTCAGCAGGGCAGTTACACATAGAGAAGACCTTCTCAGACTTCTCGATCCACCTGAGGAGTCCTACCGCTCCTTCTTCGCCGGAAAACATCATTGGCTTACAGTCCATGAAGGACTTAAACGTGCAGTGATGGTGGTTTCCTGATGCATAAATAGTTCGGGTTTTTAAGTTTAAACAAGTTAAATATAATTTCGCTTCATGCCTTAACTGGCATAATAATTACCCTGAGCGGCGTACGCAGCTTGGACGGCTGCCACAGCGGCTTGCACGTGTTCGTTAATCATAGCTTGTAGTTGTGTGCAGGCGTCATGTTAATGTTGCTCCTCCCGTGTCCTCTTCCAGACATCTGGCTGGACAGTTAAAGTAGCCAGTGTTCAGTCACAGTTATATTCTATACATATCCCATAATATGTATATTAGCCAGTTCCCGTTATCCCACTATTAGTCCTGAAAAATTTTGTGCAAAATCGAGGCGTCGTCGGAGAACGTCGTAAGTCGTAAGTAGCTATCGTCGAAAGTCGGCTTTCCCATAAAAGTCACCGTCGGCGTAGTCATCGTAGTAGAAATCAGGACGTAGCGTGTAGCATCGTTTCGTTGTCGCTTTCTCCCGGAGTAGTGCGCGTATTATCGTTCGCATTTCGTATTCGTGTGTGAAATCATCCTAAGGTTTTCCGTTAGACTACCTAGACACGGTCTATATATATATTTATATAGATATATATACATATGAAGTATTTACTTACACAGCAGAGTGAGTATCCCATGTTGGCACGTGAAAATTTTGTTTTGAGAATTTGTTTGTTCGTTTGTAACTAAGGTTTTCAAGTTGCAGTTTCCAAATCGTTTTTCAAAATGATTCCAGTTCTCTGCAACTTATGGCTCTGATACCAATCTGTCACACCCCCAAATCAACCACTAACGGAGCTTATACCGTTAAGGGGTGCGAGCAAACCAGGACCACAACCATTAGTTACAAATACTAAACGGATCAGAGTAAAGTCCAAACATTAATAATAAACACCGTTTAACAGTACGCAGCGGAAAACATTGTCCTTAGCACTAACCACGTGCTTTACAAAATTAGGGTTTTAAAATTCTCAATTAAGTTTAACCAACAATAAAATGTCTTCGTGTGCCATGCCAACCCGATCCGGATACTCCTTAGCGATCTGCAAAAGTTTAAACCACGCAAGTGTCAACCTAACGGTTGGTGAGTTCACAGTGGGCTTGTCATGCAGTGGCCCGGTCTCATACATCATAGTCGTATAAACATATTCTTATGTACAATTTAATTGTGAAAAGCAATGCTTAATGATAACCAAAATCATAGTATTGTGGTTTAGTAAAAGTATTGTCCGTAACCTACGTTATCGGGTATGTACTAGTTTTGTATAGTTAAAGTGCTCAACCGATATCGCGGGTAGCTAATCCGTTGTTCCATGCACTAAGTAAGTTCGTACCAAAGCTGACCGATAATTGTAGTGGCAGAGCCTCCAGCTATTTTGTTTTGCGGACATATGTCATCGCGGCTTTGCCTCCCCCGTGTCCTCTCGGGATCACGGTCAGATAGGCTGATATTGTACCTCCGTGCACCTCCAGTGTCACGAGGCGGAGTTTGTCAAACTCCAGTAGATCTACCCAACATCCCCTCGCTTTACAATTAATGGCACAATTAAGTTGAGGACTTTTTCAGTTAAAAGGCAATCCTTAGAAATCATGTGATATCATGTGGTTTAGATTTTAACCTACACTAGCCATATTAAAACGGTTTACTTTGGGGTTCTTATGAATCCCGAAAACATTTTTTAGTTTCGTTTTAGAATTAGTTGTTTAAGTAATTCACAAGTGTTTCCCATAAAACACTTCAAGTTCATCAAGTGGGTGCCAGGCACTCCTAGGTTTTCAAGTTCATCAGAGAGGTGCATAGCACTCATAAGGTTGTCAGCATTGTTTTTCGTTAAGTTATTCGGTGAGACCCAAACGGGTTCACGGTAAACGGGTTAGTGACACTCACCTTGGGTTGCACTGCTACACTTGTTAATAATCCAAGTATTGCTTAACGAAGACCTATGAACACGTTTAGGTCTTAAGTATTAGTTTTGTGTCTAATTATTAACTTACGTCACTATGGCCCACAACATAGCACGTTGGAACTACGACTCGACATACCGACACACGACACCGATGGTTGATCATAAGCAAGGGTTCACATAAATCAGAAATCAAACATGTTTCATCATAGTATATTCATGTAAGTCGTAGCATAGCATTCAAGTAAGTTGCACAAGTTTGGGTTTAGGTCTGGTCACAGTTTCGCTAGCATAGATTCGCTAGGCAGTTTCGCTGTGTGCACGGGCAGCACTTTCGATAGGCAATACCCGATGACACAGTTTCGCTAGGCTAGTTTCGCTCGAAACTGTTGGCACAGTTTCGCTAGCCTAGTTTCGCCCGAAACTGGTTTGAACTTTCGTTCAGGGAATTTCGCTTGGTAGTTTCGTTCAGATAGGTCTGGTTGGTTTACCCGGCGACACTACAGTTTCGCTACATAGTGTCGCTGGATGAAGATATACATAATTTCGCTACATAATTTCGCCCAGAGAACACACAGTGTCGCTGGTCGCGAAAAACTCACAAATCAGCCTAAAAATCAATCTAACAGCTTCCATATTTCATGTAATTCAATATCTAGCATGCATAATCATTTACCAACATAAATCAGTAAGCTTTAACACCTTAAACATGGGTTTTCATCATCAAATCACCAAAAACACATTTTAAACCTAAAATGACTAAAATGGCATAAATCTTCATTATGGATGGATTTCAAACGTAAAGTTACTGACTTTAGGATAGATCTAGCATTCCTAAGCAACATATCAAGAGATCAGGTGATTCCATAGAGGTTTAAGCATGCTGTTTAAGAAAACACATAAAGAACACATAAAAATGGTTTTGGGAGACTTACGATTCGATCTAGGATCCGAATGGATGTTGTCTCGAGGCTAGGATCACATCGGCTTGTGGTGATTCTTGGCTGACTAGAAGTTCCAGGAGAGTGTGTGTGTGTGTTTTGAGTAAATGGTGCAAAAATGGGATCTCTAGGGTTTTATGTTAATATATAACAGGAGCTAGTTTCGCTGGCCAAGCGAAACTGGCTCTGTTAGTCAGAGGGTTGGCTAATCCGGGCGACACTATAGTTTCGCCCGGTAGTTTCGCTGGAAACCCAAAAGTGACCAGTTTACATAATTAATCCAGTAAACACGTTGCACATAATTTTACATAGTGGCAATAAAATAAGTAAACACATATGGACGGGTTCGGTGATCAACCAAAGGTCGTGGACGTATTCGGCCTAGTTAAGTATTAGTTACTAAGTTAACACTTATAACGTAACTAACGGAGATTGTCTAACGGAAGTAAACCTTGAAATTCTCGGATGTCACAATGATGGTTCATGCCTAGATCTAGGGTTTTTCATGAGAAATCATGCATGCATGTGGTTGAAGCTTGATGATTTGTGTAAGATCTATGTTGTGATGACTTGATAATGTTAGATCTAGGGTTTCTATGATATAAAGTTATTGATTTTTATGTGAAATCTATGATGGAAACTTGATTTCGGTTGCCATGCATGCAAGATCTTGAAAGACACATGATTTGTGTTAGATCCACTATGTGGGTGTGTAACCTAGGTTAAATGATGCATGACGACATATAAAGTTGTAAATTTGATGATCAATTGCATGTAGATTATTTTATAAAATTATTTACAGGAAAATATGGTGAAAATGGCCTATTAGGTCAAGATAGCAAACATGCATGTGGTTAGGAACTTTTGACATGGTTGGAAATGTGCTAAGTAATGATCTATGTAATTTGCATGAAATGATGATGAAGTGTGAACATGTAATTAACTTACGTATGATAAATATATATTTATCAGAAAATAAATAAATTAGGGAAATGCATGAATAAGAACATGAGGTTACTTGGCTATGTGTTTGCATGTTATTAGTTAAGTTAATTATGAGTTATACAGGTATACAAGTATGCAAGTCTCCTGCCTCGGTTGGAATGACAAGACTTGGTATGATTGTTCCGTCGATCGTACATCGTATACACGATATAATGTCGTAAGTAATTGTGATGTATATGTGCTTACCGTGTAACGTGCTACATGTGTTATACATGTTAAACATACTCATGCATGTAACAAGTAGGATTCAACTAGACACTTTAATTTTCCATATTTTCGAACCTGATTACACATACTCACGCATGAAACAAGTAGGGAATGCACTTACTTGACTCAACTTAGACTTTTATGATGCTTAAGGACTTCAATTCCTAGATTACAAGCTCAATTCACAGCCTTGATTCCTCAATTTTGCATAATTTCGATGAAGAGAGTGGGGGAGGAGATGGATATCGTTCTCCAGGTCGTAATGTTCGACCCCCCACCCCCCCCCCCCTTTTTTTCCTCCCCTATTTTGTCTAACGCACAACTAGTTATTGGCAATTTGGCCCCTCAAGCTTCAACATTTTGTTTTTAGTTAACCAAAGCATCAGTTTACTCATGAAGCCCCTATTATTTCACATAAAGCAATTTCTAATAATATTACGGGTTATTTTAGCTACGATGTTATTTTAACGAGACGTTAACGTGCATTTTAAATTATTAAAAATTCAGGATGTTACATTTAGTACATGCAAAATGACTAAACAATTATGGGATGCATTATCTGCACGGTGTGAGGGGAATGATGAGTACAAAAAGAGTAGACGTAAGGTGTTAAATAAAGAATTTGAAAATTTTTCAACGTTATGATAAAGAAAATATCACTGCTCTTGTATCAGGATTCTCACATCTAATTAGTAAATTGAAAGTGGTCGGGATAGAGAAAACTGAGGAGGAACTGAAAGAGAAGATACTAGAGGCATTACCAAAAAAGTGGGAAAATTATGTGTTATTGATTACTCACGACAAAGAATTCTCAATGTTATCATTTCATGATTTAGCAGGCAAACTTCATGCTCGTGAAATTGAAATTATGTATACAAACAAATAAACTGATCAACTTCAAAATCCTGAATTTTATCATGGTCATAATTCTGCAAGCATCAATCCTAAATCTAAATCTTTTGGTAGTGATTCATCAAATCCAGCTCTAGCAACATTTCTTGCTGGACATGGTTCAGGAAATTCAAAATACATTTTTTGCAAAAACACCTAATGAACATCTGGGATTAATATCTACTTTGTTGTCATCATATTATGGTCTTTTGAGTGGAGGATTACCAACAGATCATGTGATTAAAGAAGATCTTGATCAAATAGATCCAGATGATCTTGAAAATATGGATATTAACTGGCAGCTGGCAAGGATAGTGAGAAGAGCAGAGAAATTCTTACACAGAACATGGAGGAAAAGTCTGAATAAAGGTGGGAAACTTGGCTTAGACAAATCCAAAGTTAAGTGTTTTAAATGATTCAATTTTGGTTATTTTGCTCGCGAATGTCCAAAATTAACAAGTGTTAAGTCAAACGATAATGGAATAATGCAACATCAAATTCTTCAAAAAATAATTCAGATCCGAAGGCATTAGTTTCTCAGGTTACTCATGGTTATGATTGGTCACAACAGTGTTCAGATGATTTTGCTTTTATGTGCAAATCTTCAGTAGATGATGTTATAATGGAAACTCAGTCAAAGATGATGGTACTGATGGTTCATATCAAGCTTTGATGGAATATATTCAAATTGAACAGAGTGATTCTGAATTTGAAATGAGTGGATATGAATCAGTGTGTGAATTTTGTTCATAAAAAAATAAGAAGATTCAGGAATTGCTTAAACTATCTGCATCACAAAGTGAGGACAGTAAGAGAAAAACAGATACGTTGGAAGAAGGTATGAAGAAGGTGAAAGTTTTGAATTTGGAATTGTTTTATAAGAAAGACAAATTTGATTCTAAAATTCATATTCTTACTGAAAGCGTTTCAAGTCTTCAAACAGAGGTTGTTAATAAAGAGATGAAGTTTCAGAGTGTTGAAAAGGAATTTGAACATAAATTTGAAAATGTTTCTGAGGAAAATGTTGAGTTAGCTAAAGAAGTTGAAAAATGGAAGCAAGAAGCAAAAGAAACTGAAGCGGATTTCAACGATCTTTTTTTTAAATCAAAAGTTAAACTTGGTGTGTTTAACAAGACTTCTGATGAACTCGCTGCTAAAGCAGTAGGTTATCAGAATGATAATTAAAGTTTGTTGGAAGAAAAGAAGGAATAAGCAAGGGAGAATAAATTGCTGAATGAAAATATCGATATTCAGAAAAGAAATGAATGCAAATTCTAATTGCCTCTAGGGTTATAGGGTTTTGCATGTCTTGTTATGTGCCATAAATTAGATAACTCCGTTATGGTGGATGCTAGTTAGGGACTCTCTAATCAACATAGATTTAATTAATTGAATAGCACTATGTTAGGATTGCTAAAATGTGTGTCCATAGCATTTTGGAGGTCTTAGACAGAGAGGCATATCTCTTAGCGGTGATTTGTTGGGCGTTCTACATTCATAACTGGTTTAATAGAATTAGGTTGGATTTAGAAATTGACCTAGTTATCTTTAGGAAAAGTGAGCATAAACAGCTATTCATAATTGGTAACTCTAATTCTAGTAAAGGGGGATTCTAAATCAAGAGGATGCTTTTAATATTATTTGCATTCTCTTTACTCTTTATATGTTAATTGGTGTTAATTACATTTGCATTGATTTCTTTAGTACATGTTCCTAGTGTTCGACACCCGATTCTATTCTATAGGATATATACTACACTAGTAAGCGATAGGTACACTTACCTGCTTATGCGTGGATTATCCTTTTGATAGTTTTAGGTTTATAAATATAAAATCCTTTTCGTACAATAGTCCATCATTATTGATATACGACTCGCGTGCATCACTAAGTGTAAGGCCTTACCATAACTTACTGTGTGTTTGATTGGAACACTTCCAATCGAAATCGAGAAACAATTGAACTTAAGATAAGTTGAATTGAATCCATTCCTTATCGTTCAATAGATGTCGAATACAGAAGGGAACAATGACTAACGATATGTACCATAAGTCTAGTGTCATATTGCTTTGCAACTGATAAACCTTGGATGTTGACATAAGGTGTCACAACTGGTTGGAGTAGTCATCTGTAGCTAGAGCGTCTCTGTCTATATTTTATGATCTTGTCGTGATCTGTCCAAGTGGGACTCTATTAGATATTGTATGTCCACCCCGGACAATTTCTAAGAACCCGACCCGGTTGTGGCTTGTAAGAGTTACACTGGGGGCAACGAGAACCGAACATGTTTAATTAGTAAACGATGTTCTGCGAAAGCAAAAATGATGAACAGTGTTATTTATATATTTAGATAAATAACAATTAATCATTTCATATTATTATTAACAAGAAATTGAACCACCCGCGCGTTGCGGCGGGTCACTTCTTTCATGTTAGCTTTTTGTGTTGTTTTGTTGTTTGGTATTTTACATTTTTATAAACCATGGACAACAAAAGATGTCAAATTTACCATACAAAAGTTATAAAACTTTAAAAGAACAAAGATGATAAAATAAAACAAAGAAGTTAAAACACAAAATAAGATAAAATACCACCTTGAATGAGGATCGAAACTAAGACCTCCTCCTTAAAAGAGGAAACACATACCACCCACCCACATAAATCTTTTGAAGTCAAAGTAGAAAAATAAATATATAACTTTTAGTGCCAACGCAAAAGAAAAACCAAAAAAGCCAACGCAAAAATAAAACCAAAAAAAGAAAAATTAGACACCACCATGCGCACATATACTAGATGGACACATGGCAAAACCGGATTCTTTAAAACGAAGTAGAGTGATTCGACCCGCAACAACCCCCAATAGCTTTTAAAATTGGGTTATGAAATTAAAAAAACATGACCGAATCTAAAATCTAAGAACACATACCAAGTATGAGAGGAGAGAAAAAATGTCTTGATTATGGAATTAAAAAATAAATAAAGTCATATATATAAAAGTATAATAAATAATTAATAGTGACTTCAATGGAATGGAATATTAATTACAGCTCGAATGTTTACTCGGTGTCTTCTCTCCATTTAATTTTCTCTCAATAACCACACTTGTTTTTTATTTAATTATATGTCTCTCTATTTAATCCTCTGAAATCGAAGAAGAATCTCTCGGTTTCTATTATGTATTGAATGAATTTACAAACACTAAACGATTAATAGCGGATCAAATCATAAAACAGGGGTTATCAAGATGAAGTCCAAAATCGATGTGGGTTTTTGGATCTTCAAAGGATATTAGATGCGAATCTTTAAACGTTTAAGAGAAAGAGAGTACAACCGGTGTCACCCGGCTGGACAGCGGGCAACCCAGATTGGCCGTCCTCAACCGACTTGTGCTTCGATAGTGTCATTGAAGGTAGAAGTTGTGTGTTTTAGAGAGACCGGTAATTAACGGATGTTATCTTCGTCACAACCTCCTTTGGTTTACCACCTAGCATTCTTAGATCCGTTGTTATCAAGTTTTTTCTTCTTCCTTTTTTTTCTAACTTTGGTTCGTCTTCCATCTTTCCGAAGCGATAGCTGCTTCCGGTCAGCCGGAACATGCAATAGCTTCCTCAACCTTACACCCCACCGGAGTACCCCATCTTAACGTTTCAGTGCCAAACGAGTACTATACCTCCTCCCTCCAAACACTACCAACAACCACATAAGTGACCTTTGAACACCAAGTTACTCCAAAAAAAAAAAACTCCTAGGAAGGAAAAAAAAAGTTTGGATTATTAGGGTTCATATAATGGATGATTGATGACCTCGTTCATTACATTCTTGATGCAAATTGTCCCTAAATAATAACATCATAGGAGCAATATGAAAAGAAATTGGTAAAATGAATATGCTTCAAATTCCAGTTATAAACAGCCGCCCACTGTCTTATTCTAGAGAGGTAACATCCGTCGACTGGGTTTTGTAGGGAGAGAATTCCAATTGTGACCAGAAAACATCTTTGTAATTGTAGAGAGAGGAAGGCCTCCTATGTATCTTATCTTAAATGAAGAAGAAAAAGATAAATACTACTAATTCACTTAAACACGCGTCAGACAAAGCAAGAGAAAGGATTTTCAGTGTTAAAAAGTCATTGGAGGAGTGAATGTTGTGTGAATGTATAATTGATGGAAAGTAGTACAATAAAATCACTCATAGTCCACCAATTCATATTGTTATATATATAAATTTGTTAATAATAAAAAGCAGAAAATATAATTATTAATTGTTAATAATTATTAATCGGTGAAATATAAATAATAATTGTTATTGTTAGTATTACTAAATAAAAATTAATTAAATAAACTAGTTTATTTAATTAGTTTTATTAAAAGCTAGTTGGATAGTTGTAATTTAAATAAATCTACTTTTATTTAAATAAAGATTATCTCTAAAACCTGGATGGATAATTGAGAGATTTAAACGGGTTGTAGTTTATCTACAACCATTTAAAGAGATAGAGGGATAGAGATAACCAGTTGTGGTTTATCCACAACTGGTTGGTGATTATAAATAGGGACCTAGAATATTGATTCAGGGTTACAGATTTTAATCTCCTTAAACACTTAATCCCTCTCTCACGGTCTCTTTCTCTCTCGCAATGACACCCGTCGGCCGGATACCTCCCGCCGCCGCCGTCGTTCACCGGCCTTCCCCGCCGCCGCAATCCACTACCGGCGACCATCTCTCGCCGCCGCTATCCATCCAGTACCACCACAGCCGACTGTCGCCATTCACCTCTCCGCCGAACGTCGACCAGCTGCCGACCACCGCAATCTGGCCACCACACCGCCGTCGCAAGACCGCCGCTAAGCTGCCGCCTCCCGCCGTCTCAGCAACCTTGCGCCACCACCGTTCGTTCGCCAGTTGTTGGTCCCGTAACAATAATCGAACACGATATCGTAAACACAAACGAGTGCGGAAACCTCGTTTGTGAGTGATTCGAGAAGAAGATGATGAAAGAGAATTGATTTGAGATGAAGAACAAAACAAATACAATCAAATCTTGAATAAAACGTGATCAATCTTCTTCAAAAGGAGCTCACGATCGTAAATTACAAAGAGTGGCTGGAAATCGTGATCAAGAACTACTAGAAACATCAACTAGTTGGGTTTATATGCTACCCATTACAAAAACCCTAGCTATGATCGTAAACCCATAAGGTGAACCGGCCCAACAAGCCCAAATCGGAAATCCGAAGCCCAACATAATGCAAGCCCAAGTCTAATGTTCATGCCTCATAATGTATAGCCTAACAATCTTCCCCTAGGCATGAACCATTAGACAGTCTACGAAAGAAGCAAATCAAATCGGAAGGTGTGAGACTCCTTCCTAGACCACCATTCACGCTCTACAATCCCTTTGTTGTACCATGAAAGATTCCCACCCTTATAGCATTCTCAAAGTCAAGCTCATCACCTAGGATAGGTTGGGTGGCTAGGAGTTTGATATTGTGCTCTCTAAACCTCAGCAAATCAACCGAATCATAGAAGCGGAATTCTCGCAACTTCTTGCAAACCACCACCACCTCATGAGTTGTTGGATCATAAAACCAATTGTCGAAATTCTTCACAAGTGTACCATCTTCAATCTCGTCCAACATGTTGATCACTCGTGTTCTTTTGGTGGGTGGTAGCCTCACTTCACCTACAGGCTCATTTGTAACTGGGTCAGTTCCAGTCTGAACCCATCTTGTTTGCTTGAGATCAAAGTTAGCAAAGTTTTCTTCAAGATGACTCATCAGATTGTTACGAACGAGGACTCCATGTGCATTCATCCATCTGTTAATAAATGGAGCTCTCAGCAAATTTCTCATCTCTGTCTCAGTCCAGGAGTGAAATTGACCTCGAGTTCTGTAATACTCCACTGGACTATAGCCATCTCTGATCACAGCAAATAGTTTCTTCTCTGCATCGTAGTGCCAGCACAGGATAGGTTCACGGCTCCCCCTTTTGTCAATTTCACTTTCTGCCACATCAATCGAGTACAGCTTAGGGGGAGGTCCCTGGAAGAAATCCTTGAACCAATTTTCATGACTTTCTGGTGCTTTTGAGATGAATCTTCCTCCCCGAACATAGTCAGACATCTCAATGGTGTCATCACCTTCATCCTCTTGCATTACATCAGCAGTTTGAGTAGCTTGAGAAGAACTTTGTGCATTTGAACTATCACCTCCCTTCAAATCTTCCAACTTCTTTCTCAGTTCAAGATATCCTGCATACAGAAGTCCAATATTGGCTTCATTTTTGCTCTCCTTCTCCTTCAACCTCTCGTTTTCTTCCTTCAGTTCTTTAATCTCTCCCTCTCTCCTCATGTTTTATGATAAAAGGAAGTTAATTTGAGGATCAGCACTTATCCAAAGGTCCACATGCAGATCACCAGTTTGAACACTTTCCCCAATAAGTGTTGGATATGGACGGAAGCTTGGAACAACTGGGGGCTTGCTTGAGTTAGTTGAAATGTTGATCCTTACGGGGCTGGGCTCCACAAATGTGCTTTCAACTTCAAGGAATTGCCTTTACTCATGAACTGGGCTTTGTTCATTCAGAATAGGACTTTAAGTTTGCATCGAAGTTGGTTCTTGTACATCAACCTGATCATCTGCCTGAAGTGTACTCTCCACATTTGCAGGTTCAGTCACGTCATCATTCTGCACATTTGCACCCATATGTTCAAACACCATCAGGCTTGAGCTTGTCTTCTGAAACTTGAATCTGATAGTTCTTGGATCAGATTTCTTTCTTGGTGAAGGTTCACGTACTGGAATGGGTTGTATAAGCACATCATCAACATCAAAATCAGCATCCAACTCTTGTGGAATTGAATCACTGCTTGAAGAAGATTTCAAGTCATCCCTTGTTCTCTTGTGACTGATTGGCCCTAAATCCCCATAAATATCGTCTGTCAGATTCTCATTTTCCGGGAAAATGTCATCCATCACATTTGCTTCATCCGAAGGTATGTTCTCAGGTTCTTTTTGAACATTCACAGGAACAGTTGTTGACACATCATGATCTTCAGCGATAGATACATTGACTGGAGGTACTTCAGGTTTAGAATCTTCTTCTTGTTCTTGTTCTCTTGCAACCTCAGGGAAGGCACCTCTTTTAGACCACTCAACCCTTCCTTGAAATGTACTCTTTCCCCTTCTGTCTTGAGTTGTAGACCAAACACACTATCATCCATGAACTTTATATCTAGTTTCTCAACCCTCTCTTGTATCATTGGATACTTCTTCAATACCACCATGTGCATAAAAATTGGATTCATGAGAAATTGCTCTCTGGCACTTAAATCAGCATTACCCACCCAGTCTAAAAGCATCATCTTTGAGAAGTTGAAATTCCAATCCAAAGCCAATGCAACAAAAGTTGTGTCATGCACTTTGTTTAGTTTATCAAAGCTTATTCTCTTTCACAAGAATGATTTCTGTAAGTAATGTGCCAAACATCTCCAGTAGTGTGGCAGCAACTTCTTGAAAATTGGTGGGAATTTTCCTTCATATCCCAAAACACGTGCACCTTCTAACACTACAGTCTTAGAATATTCCATTGTGTCTTCCGCACTATCATTGATGTTCAGCCCACTGCGTGTATCTTCTTCAAGAATCTCAATCTGATGGTTTTGAACATTTGCAGTGATCCTTGTTTTATCAGCGCTTGCCCTTGCAGTTCCCCAGAATTCTCTCACAAGTTGTTCATCTATCAGCACGCTTGTCCTGAGAGCATGATTGGTCTTGCATACGTTCGATCCTGCCACTAAAGAGTAGAACAACTGCATGTGTCTCTCTGGAGGGTCATCTAGGTAAGCAGGTATACAGTGATCCCTTTCAAAGTGAATTTCCTCATCAATCATTTCGTCTGCCATCTGAGAAACCAAGACAAGTGTATCAGGATTAATCACATCAATGAGCAATTATGTTTGTTAAAACCATCTTGAAGTACAATTGATTATCACATTAAACCATTAAGTTCAAGATCTCAATTTAAACTTTTGAAAGAAAGAATTTTGATTTTGAAACACAATTTTAACAAATCACATTCTTAAAATCAACACATTCAATTTTATCTTAAAACAATTAAGTTTGATAAGATAATAAAATCATTTTGTGTTTGATTAAGTGTTTACGATTTTAATTCAAACTTTTTAATGAGTTTACGATCCAATTGAGTGTTCACGATCGGGTTAAATTAAGTCCCACATAGGCCCAGTCGCAAACCCGAAGCCCGATCGTAAACAACCTTTTGTCGTAATCTTTCGGGATCGTAAACCAACCAATCGTAAACACCGATCGTAATCGCTGATCGTAAATGCCAAACGTCGTCTCTTCCTCGTGATGATCGTAAACACCGAGGTCCGCCATTTTTGAACCTGCAAGTTCTCATAAACATATCAAACACTCATAAAAATGCAAATGAACCATCATAAACTACCTTTTAAGTATCGTATACTCAGAAACAACTTCAAATCTCGAGTTTTTGACAAGAAATTTGAAGAAAATGAGGATGAGCACCCGGGAGAAAAGAAACTCGAAATCACTAAGGATTTGAAGAAGAAACAGTGGATTGAAGGGTGTTTCGAGGTCGGATTGAGAAGGCGAAGTCGGTGGTTCACAAGATTTCAGCCGAGAGTGGTCGGAGGTGGTCGGAGGTGGTTTTCCGGTGAAAGACGGCGACGGTTAGGGTTTTGGGGTTGGGATCGTAAACGCAGAGAGGAGAGAGAGTGGATCGTAAACGTTGATCGTGAATGGGGGTTCTTGTAGGTTTTGTTAAACGAAATGTTTCATAACACCCCCTTTAGTTGTGAAAATATTTCAAAAACTCCTAAACCTCATTTAAATGACAATTCTCTTGTAAAAAGGTTAATTTTGAAGAATTTGAGAATTTACAAGACTTCCCCTCAGACTAATACCCCGAGAACCTGATCTTGATCATGAAAATTCGAATTTTAAACACTCAGAGACAACCCAAAAATTAAAAACATAAAACAAATCTAACCTTTTACTGAGACAAAAACATACTTGCCTTGAAGCTGATGTTTTTCATGGATCAAACCAGACTTATCTTTGACTGAGGAACCCTTTTCAGCTTCTGTTACTCGACGCTCTAGACAATTGCCAGAATTTTTTTGACCACACAAACACACATCAAGTTATTTTGAAGTGCCTAATTATGGTACAATATTACCGTCATGTTTAACCGTTCCCACACCCAATTGTTCATAGCAAAACCTACCCAACCTCAGAGTTTATTGAGGATTCACAAACCCCCAACTTGAGGAACCATGCAACACTGTCATGACTAACACTTATTTTCTTAATTATCAGTTGGTGATCAGGTCGGCCGCATAAGCACGCAGAGAAGACCAAACAAAATAATTATTTTATTATTATTATTATTTTTTCATTTTTTTCTTTTCTGTGGTGTTGTCATAACAGCAGAACATGGCGTGTGAGAGAGTGAATACTAGGTAGATACCACTCTCAACCCATTTTTGCTGGGCCTCAGTTTTTTAAACCATGTAAACTAGGACGGGAAACTAAACATATATAGACGTTAAGTTTACTGCACTTACATTGATGATCATAGTTTTGGGTTGAGCTTACCGACATATCATCTTTGAGCAATCTTTCACTTCAGCTTTACACGTGTCAGTCTCCGATTGTCTTGGACATTTATATCACTTCCTATCAACTCTAGACAAACAAAAAAGACTTCATAAAAATCTCACACAAGTTTTCTGAAAATATAACATTTCTTCCCTCTATTTTTATGAGGCTTTTGAAACATAAACACCCTCTTTTTTAATATTTTTTTTAATGAAACTTAAACCAAAAGTAAGCAAACATAAAAGCAAAACTATGTACAAACAGTTTTGATCAGATCATTCCTCGAAGGCAATCATCCTTAGGCCCTCAACACACATTTTAAAGTTTAGACGAGGAAGGGGTTTTGTGAAAAGGTCAGAAACATTTTGATCGAAGTTTACCTTTTCGAGCTGAATCAATTTCCTATCATAGCAATCACGAAAGAAATGTACTTTGATATCTATGTGCTTTGTTTTGGAATGTTGAACAGGATTCTTGAAAATTTGCAGAGCAGCAGCATTATCACAAAAAATTGGAGTATTAAGAAATTCCATACCGTAGTCAGTGAGCTGATTCTGAATCCATACTACCTGCGAGCATCCAACTGATTCTGCCACATATTCAGCTTCGGCAGTTGACTTGGAAACGGTATGCTGCTTCTTGCTCTGCCATGAGATGAGTCTGTCTCCCAAATACTGACACCCACCAGTTGTAGATTTCCTGTCAAGATCACTACCTCCATAATCACTGTCAGTAAATGCAAACAATTGAAAATCATTATTCTTAGGATACCAAAGTCCAAGCCGAGGCCTGCCCTTCAGATACCTAAATGAGAGAGTTTAGGATTAGCCTGGTAACGT
Organism: Deinandra increscens subsp. villosa; assembly: GCA_039602395.1. NCBI lineage: Eukaryota > Viridiplantae > Streptophyta > Magnoliopsida > Asterales > Asteraceae > Deinandra > Deinandra increscens. The sequence goes on from JBCNJP010000025.1 coordinate 23,948,535, forward strand.
GCACATACACACACTGCATGCATGATATCGGGCCTGCTTGTTGTCAAATACATGAGTGATCCGATCATCGAACGATACATGAATTCACTCACTGATTCTCTATCTGCATCTGCTGTCAGTAGAGGTCTGGATGCCATGGGAGTGGAGATGGGCTTGGAGTCCTGCATCTTGTACTTTTCCAGAATCTCATTCACATATTTTTCTTGATGAATGAGAATCCCAGATTCATCTTGTTTAACTTGCAATGCCAGAAAAAAGTTCATCTCCCCTTGATCACTCATCTCAAATTCTTTCTCATGATATCCTCAAACTCGGTGCATAATTCTTCATTCATTGACCCGTAGATGATGTCATCCACATACACTTGCACCATAATGATATCATCTTAACCTTTTTTCTGAACAGGGTTTGATCAACCACTCCCCTTGTATAACCATTTCCCACCAAATGCTTTCACAAAGTCTCATACCACGTGCGGGGAGCTTGATGCAAACCATACAAAGCTTTATCCAGAAGATACACATGATCTGGATGCTCTTCATCCACGAACCCTGGCGGTTGAGCCACATAAACCTCTTCATTCATTTCAGCGTAGAGGAAAGTTGTCTTCACATCCATCTGATGCACTGTGATGTTGAGATATGTTGCTACAGCAAGGAATATTCGAATTGCTTCCAACCTAGCCACTGGTGCGTACACCTCATCATAATCAATCCCGTAAACCTGTTTGTGACCTTGAACAATCAACCTGGCTTTGTTTCTCACAATCACACATGTATCATCTTTCTTGTTCTTATACAACCATCTTGTGGGTATAACTTTCTTATTTTCAGGCCTTTTCACTAGATGCCACACTCCCAATTTTGAAAATTGGTTCAATTCATCGTGCATAGCCTCCATCCAACTTGGATCTTTAAATGCTACCATCACATTTGGAGGCTCTATCTAAGAGATAAAGCATGAGTACATGCAGAAGTTGATGTCACCCACGCGGCTTCTAGTAGTAACACCTGTTGACACTAGTCCGACCACATTGCTGAGAGGATGATCTCTGTTGATTCTTGTGGCTTGTACATCTGGTACTGAAACAGAAACAGGCAGGTTAGTATCATTAACATTATCATTCATACCTTGGATTTCTGACTCCTTCTGATCGTCATGAGTTCCTCAAGATTCTGGAACATCCACATTATCATCCTTAGGAGTTGCTGCTGATACACTATCACAAACATTTTCCACAGATGGCCTTACTTCAGGAGCTGGAGCAATGATGTCTTCTTCTTCTCCCAGACTAGGAAACATATTTGAGAAGTTGAAACCTTCAAACAATGACCCATAATCAAAGATCCAGTCTGGCCCTATTCCAACATCTGTAGGATTATCTTCCAACCAGTCAACATTGAATGCCTCAATAATCATTTTGGTGGTCTTGTTGTAGACTCGATAAGCCCTATTTGCAGAATACCCAACAAAGTAGCATTCATCAGCCTTTGCTTCGAATTTCCCCACATCAGATTGAATTACAACTGTGCAAGGACACCCGAATGTCTTAAAGTACCCCACCTTTGGCTTTTCTCCATAAATGTTCTGATAAGGTGTCTTCTCATGCCGCTTGTTCAAAAGTACCCGATTTTGCACATAACAAGCAGTGTTCACTGCTTCGGCCCAAAAGAAAATTGGCATTCTTGCTTCGCACAACATAGTTCTTGCAGCTTCAATGAGTGTTCTGTTTCTTCTTTCAGCAACACCATTCTAGCTGTTGAGGTGTGTACGGTGCACTATACTGCCTTTCTATACCCTTCTCTCCACAGAACATATTCAATTCAACATTCTTAAACTCTGTTCCGTTGTCTGATCTTATTGCCTTCACTTTCTTGCTCATCTGATTCTCTATGAGAGTAATAAACTGTTTCACCAGTGCTGGAGTTTCATGCTTGTTTGACAAAAAGAAAACCCAAGTGAATCGAGAGAAGTCATCCACTATCACCAGACAATATGAGAACTTGTTGATACTCTGTACTTGCATTAGGCCGAAGAGATCCATATGAAGTAGTTGCAACACAGACGAAATAGAGTTTGTCATTTTAAAACGATGTGGTAACTTGTGATGCTTCCCCTTAGCACATGCAACACACTTCTCAATTTATGTGAAATCCTTGATGGGGAGGTTTCTAACATGCTTTCCCTTTGCCATCTTGGTCAGATTCTTTATGTTGGCATGTCCCAGACGACGATTCCATAACAATGCCAGATTTTCATTTTGCTTTGAAATAAGACAAGCCACATCAGAAGGCGGATGATTACCCATGTTGAGAAGATAAGAATTTCCTTGCCTTGGTGTACGCATCAAGATACACTCCTCAGGAATCTTGACTCCAGGTTTGAGAATAATGCATTCCTTACTATTGAACAACAAAGAATATTCTCGATCACAAATCTGCGAAACACTGAGCAGACTATGTGACAACTCTTCCACATAATGCAAATCTGAGAACGTCAAGCTGCCATTCTTCACCACACCTTTCTTGCTGATCCTGCCACATACTCCACTAGCAAAAGATACACCTCCTCCATTGAAATCATGAACCTCTTCCAAAGGCGATAAATCTCCGGTCATATGTCGGGAGCAACCACTATCAACGTACCAGAGATTGTTGACAGTTCTTCTCGGTTGTCCCTACATGAAACAAAGATCAGTTAGAGTCGGTTACCCAGGCCATAACATATCTGGGCACACCCTTGGAGTCAATGTAGTTGACTAATTGAAAGGACATTCCTGGTTTTGATTCAGTTACACCCAAACTTTGAGTGTTGACTTTTGGTTTCCAAACAGGGTGTTTCTGTGGTTTTAGCACATTGTTTGAATTCTTTACAGATGCAGGTTTCTTCTGTGGAGATGTGGCCTTTTTACCTGCAGGTTCCTTGACAGGTGTCCACTCAAGTTTCAATTTCGTACGAATAACTTGTTTTGATTTTGAAATGTGTTTCTTAACCTTTATTTTACCTTTAGGTTGAGAAATCCCTTTTGTTGCATGCACCTGTTTCTTAGCAAGTTCAGGTTTTCTCTTATCATTTCTTTGGTAAACTCCCTTAGGTTTCTAAGTTGGTTTTGGAGTTTTGGTCACATTCCAGTTTTCGTCAACAGGCTTTGTCACCGGAGCTTTTGTGTTTAGAACTTTAGACTGTTGAGTCTGCATTGGTTTTGAAATCTGCTTCCCCTGAGACAAAGCTTGTTGCTTTTGATTTTTATTTCCACCTGTCATCATTTTCTGCAACATACTAGTCCGTGGGTTTTGCGGATAGTAATGGTTGATAAGGTCTATTCATGCAATTTGCAGCGAAATGCCCTGGTTTTCCACATTGAAAACAATTCATAAGTCTAGGCCCATTCACATGAATACAAACATATGAACGCCTTGGGTAAGACGACTTCCACTCCGGCTTGTCATCCCATTTGTGTATTAAATGTTTTGGGACTTTTTTAGGTTGCCTAATTAAACAAAATTGTTCCGACTTTGATTTGTTCGTTCTGTTAAAAGTAGACACAACCTGGGGATAAGGAACAAAGTCCTTGGGCTTAGACTCACGACCAGCCTTAGTGTTAGGCACACGAATTTTAAAACCATTAACTACTTCATTAGAATTAGAAACATGTTTCGATGACAAAGACACAACTAATTGTTTTGACTTGGACGCATTAAGTTCAGACACAGATGCCAGAACATCGTCCTTAGGTAAATCAAAAATTAAACTACTAGACTCATGACACTCTTTGACTCTCATGCATTCGGCATCCTCCCCAGAAACATCTTGGATCCTTACTTCATCTGCACATGAAACAAAAATGTCAGAAGAACCAACATTATCGCTTAATGGTTCCTGGGATGGACCCGGTTCACTAGCGAATGCCACGGGTTTATTCTGATTACCCAAACCATAGGTCATATGTTTCTCATTTTCTAGTTCCTCTTCATTCATGGGTTTCACACCAACCAAAACACTATCTATGGGAGGTCCTGCTTCATGCATTTCTGATTTAGATCTATCTACCTGATCCTCCTCATAGATCATACCTATTATATCTCTAGACACAGGTTGAGGAAAACTATTCTTATTCTTTTCAGAAAAGCTAATTCCTATTCCTCCTCTATCCTTACCAAATCTAACATCAGTTATGCAGGTGGACAAAGCCTTACCAGCTTCAAGCATTCTTTTGTTTCTCATTTGATTCACATCTAATTTTACTTGCAACTCATTGTTCTGATGTTTAAGTTCATCTACCTGCTTTCTAAGCTCAGCTATTTCTAACTTAGCATTGTCATACAGGACAGACTTTTGAGTGGCAAGGGCTTGGTATTTCTCTATGTCTAGTTTCTTTGCTTTGACTTTCTCCTCATTCTTTTCCCATCTACCCTTAAACGAACTTCTAGAACATTGCATATCAAATAATTCTATCTCACTATTCTTCCAAAGTTGTCTAAGGCCAGGAATTAAATGTGCACAAGTGGGATTAGTACATACCTTTGTGTTGTCGACCTCGGCTGCAAATGCTTCCTTGTCTTCAACCAGGTTCTCTTCTTTCTCTTCTACCTTCTCCTCTGTGACCATAAATTCATGTTCCTCCTCATCATCATTCTCCATCTGAGCAATCTTCACGGAATTTATTTCCAAAATTTATTTTAGATCACGCCATTTTCCCCCGTTTAACTCAGAAATCTTCACGGAATTTATTTCCAAGCTCGTTTTCCTTCGCCCAAAATTACGAAGACTCCGGTTATGATTATTTTACGCTCGGGATCTCAAATTTTCACAGATATGACGTTTATGTTTATTTTCGCATCCAGCCTAGTCACGCGAAACACAAGATTTATTAATGGATCATTCACAGCTGTCAGCATCCGGCTTCCGGTTTTTTGCGAGATTGTCCGATTTCAAGAATGTTTATCTGGTTTCTCTAGGCAACCGATCGCGACGGTTCAACTCTCTGCATCTGTTTTTACGCTTCCGACTTGATGTTTTTGGAGAGATTTAGAGAAATAAGAGGAATTATTATGGATTTGGATATCGGGTCGATTATTCGGAGTTAGACCATTTTTAGTGTTTGATTGGTTTATCTGATTCAGTTTGTTGCGGTTTGGACTCCGAGATGTAGCATTTTCTCAGTATTATACCCGACCGTGTGAACCGAGTGAGCGGAACACTTGGATCTTGAACTGGACCAACAAGAATAGAAGAAGCTTATTCAGAGGGGGAATTTCTACGACAGATTGTCTCCGGTTTATCAGTTTCTCATTGAAGATGTACGACATAGTGATTCTTTAGCAGTTGAACAGATTTGAAAGCATCAGTCAAGGGGTAATTGTTGGAACTTAAAATCTATGTGATTGACGCCATCAAATCTGTTTACCGAAGCATTTGACTGAAGAATCCATGAGAATTGATTCAGAGACGCGGGTTGTGATGCTCAAGGCTTGCAGTTTGGACCGAAGACCGTTTTTTGGAAAAGTCAACCGTTCGGGTCCACGGTCAACGTAAAAGTCAACGAAAGATCGGTTCGAGCGAGTCAAGCTTCGGATTAATTAAATCAACTTTGATTTAATTAATATTTATGTTATTTTTCTTTCTTGTAATTTTGTTCATTTATGTTTCTGTTGTTAGTCACCCTCACTATATATATAGTGAGGGTGCCCATTACAAGAAAGAGTCTCTGAGTGTGGAGATGATGATTTTCTTGTAGAGTGTGAGATTTCCATTCTAGATAGAGAGTGTGAGTCATGGATTTCCATGATAGAGTGTTTTTCATGATTTCTTGATTGTAATCATTCGATTAATGAAATCATTCGACTTGTTTATCATCTTTCTCGTGTTATGATTATCCTTTGATTCTTCTCATCTTCATCTTCATCTTCATCTCATTTTATGGGTTTTTTTTTTAATCTGATCCTAACTCTTGCTCAAGATCAGGATTCTTGATGTGAAAATCGGTCCTGACAAATGGTATCAGAGCGGGTAACCGATCAGATTTCATCTCACGATAAATCTGGTCACTCGAATCTGGATTTTGAGCTTGAATGGGTGAAGATGAGAAAACTCATTTTTGAGACTTTTTCTTCTATTTTTCTTGTTTCTGGATGAATTCTGATGATATGGATGCTTGATTCGTGTTTGGGAGTTCATCTAGATGCATTTTTATGTTCAACATGTTGAAATCTGTGAGAGAAATTAGAGATCCAAGCTGTTTTTGAAGCTGTTAGAGTTTTTCCCGTATTTGGGGTTTTTGAAGATTTTCGGGCTTGATTCTTGAATTCTGGGCGATTATTCATGTTTTCGGATAAAGTGACGTATGATTTTTAGTGGAAAATCATTCCAGATCCATTGGAAGCATCTGTTTCGTCTGATTCTCAACGGATTGGGCAGATCTGGAAAAACACACACTAGTGCGTGTTTCATGGTGTTCTTCGTGTTCTTGAAGATTTCCAAAATTTGAGGGCTATTTATGATCCGATTTGCTACTGTTTATGGGTTGTTGGTGGCCACAATAGTCTCGTGAATGGTTTAGCTTCTCATTTCATGCATCATTACGGGTTTTCCTTACGCTTTTTGGCAGATTCAAGTTCACCAAGTAAGTTCTTCATGTTCATCATGTTTTCCAGATTTCTCTAAGTGTTTTGAAGGTTTGAAGATTGCCTTAGTGGACTTGTATCAGTTCTTAGCGGACTTGACTGGTCTTAGCGGACTTCATGGTCAGCTTTAGCGAACTTGACGAGTTTTAGCGAACTTGTTTTATGCTTTAGCGGACTTCTCAGTGTCTTAGCGAACTTCTCAGCTTAGCGGACTTCTCTGTATGCTTTAGCGGACTTAAATAAGCTTTAGCGGACTTCTTGAGCTTAGCGGACTTGCTTCTGGGTTTTTGCTCGAAGTCGTTTCAGAGGATTCTGTTCGTACAGGGATGTAGAGGATTGGATTACGAGTCCGTTGATATAAAAATCATCAATTTTGGTCGTGTTTTGACTGAGATATGGTGGTTTTACGGTTTATCGGCGACCTCTTCGTTTTTCCGATGGACAGTTTACGGTGACATTAGGGTTTCGGTCCATGGAGGTAGAAGACGAATTCTTGGAACATTCGATGACGTGCCAGGTTTCTACTGGTCACGAGAGAATTCTCTCTCTCCTCGTTTTGTCGGATTCTCCTATAACCTTTTTGCTTGTCGAGTGTTGATTAGTGGAGGAGAATTTCTGGTGGGCCCAGCGAGAAGAAAACCGCCGTTGAAAGTCAGCTGGCTGCTAGCCTCTCATTGGCCAGCGCCATCTCTCCCAGATCAGGCATCCTAGCCGTCAGATCTGATTAATTGCCAGCCGTTGATTGCTTTTTATTCCTTCAACCTGGTTGGTCTATTTTATTAGACATGGATTTGTGTTTCTTTTGTAGATTTTTACAACTAATTAAATTTTCAGCATATTTCGTCAAACACGAGTATTTTCTTATCAGTTTCTCAACGAGATAACGCCCGAACGGAATTACGGAAATTTTTTATTAGTCTCGGATTTATTTCATTTTAATGGGGTTCCCGTTTATTGACGCTGCGCGCAACGTTTGCTATTGACCACTGACGGGTTAGCTTTATTATCCGGTTAATTACGAAGCTTTCTCGTTATGTCTAACGGCTTTATTTTTTAGCTGATGCAGCCTGGATGTCAACGAACCGGATTAACTGGAATCTCAGTTAATTATTGGAATTTATCCGTTAAATCTCTCGAGAAGCTGTTCCTTGACGGAAATTGACGAAATTTTTCAGATCGCGCCATTTTCGCCCGTTTAACTCAGAAATCTTCACGGAATTTATTTTCGAGCTCGTTTTTCATCGCCCAAAACTACGAAGACTCCGGTTATGATTATTTTACGCTCGGGATCTCAAATTTTCACAGATTTGACGTTTATGTTTATTTTCGCATCCAACCTAGTCACGCGGAACACAAGATTTATTTATGGATCATTCACAACTGTCAGCATCCGGCTTCCGGTTTTTCGCGAGATTGTCCGATTTCAAGATTGTTTATCTGGTTTCTCTAGGCAACCGATCGCGACAGTTCGACTCTCCTCATCTGTTTTTACGCTTCCGACTTGATGTTTTTGGAGAGATTTAGAGAAATAAGAGGAATTATTATGGATTTGGATATCGGGTCGATTATTCGGAGTTAGACCACTTTCAGTGTTTGATTGGTTTATCTGATTCAGTTTGTTGCGGTTTGGACTCCGAGATGTAGCATTTTCTCAGTATTATACCCGACCGTGTGAACGGAGTGAGCGGAACACTTGGATCTCGAACTGGAGCAACAAGAACAAAAGAAGCTTATTCAGAGGGGGAATTTCTACGACAGATTGTCTCCGGTTTACCAGTTTCTCATTGAAGATGTACGACAGAGGAATTCTTCAGCAGTTGAACAGATTTGAAAGTATTAGTCAAGGGGGAATTGTTGGAACTTAAAATCTATGTGACTGACGCCATCAAATTTGTTTACCGAAGCATTCGACTGAAGAATCCATGTGAATTGATTCAGAGACGCGGGTTGTGATGCTCGAGGCTTGCAGTTTGGACCGAAGACCGTTTTCCGGAAAAGTCAACCATTCGGGTCAATGGTCAACGTAAAAGTCAACGAAAGATCGGTTCGAGCGAGTCAAGCTTCGGATTAATTAAATCAACTTTGATTTAATTAATATTTATGTTATTTTTCTTTCTTGTAATTTTGTTCATTTATGTTTCTGTTATTAGTCACCCTCATTATATATATAGTGAGGGTGCCAATTACAAGAAAGAGTCTCTGAGTGTGGAGATTATGATTTTCTTGTAGAGTGTGAGATTTCCATTCTAGAGAGAGAGAGTGAGTCATGGATTTCAATGATAGATTGTTTGTCATGATTTCTTGATTGTAATCATTCGATTAATGAAATCATTCGACTTGTTTATCATCTTTCTCATGTTATGATTATCCTTTGATTCTTCTCATCTTTCTCATGTTATGATTATCCTTTGATTCTTCTCATCTTCATCTTCATCTCATTTTATGGTTTTTTTTAATCTGATCCTAATTCTTGCTCAAGTTCAGGATTCTTGATGTGAAAATCGGTCCTGACAAGCTTGTTGTTATCTTTGATGATTGAAATATTGGTATTCCAGGACTTGGGCAAACTATTCAAGAGTTTCAGATTTTTATCCTCCTGTTCGGGTTCAACGTCGTAGCTTGACATCTCAGTAATTAAGGACGCAAATCTTTGAATTTGAGCTTCAAAGGACTCTCCTTGAATGTGATTGAACAAGTTGAACTTCTGCTTCAGCATTTGTTTTCGGCTTGCCTTGATATCGGGATTTCCTTCATATGCAACCACTAGAGCATCCCAGAGCTTCTTTGCAGTCTTGTACTTCTTAAACCCTTGCGCAATCTCCAGAGTCAATGCCATTTTCATGATAGCATACGCTCTCTCATCCTTGTTACACTTTTCCCAATCATCATCCGAGTATTCTGCTTCAGTTTTCACCACTCCAACTTTTCCTGCTTCAGTGTGAGTAGGAATGAATGGTCCATTGACAACTGATCTCCAAAGTCTCAGATCAACACTTTTCAAATGGTTCTGGAATCTGTATTTCCATTCAAGGAAATTATCAGCAGATGTGATTCTGGGAGGACGAGTAGTCGATCCAATCTCAAAGTCCAGTTTTTGGTACATGCTCGGTTCAAAATCCATGACGAAAGCTTAGGAAAACTAGAATTTAGTCCAAATGAGTTTCCGATCGTAAACACCAGTTTACGATATAGATATGCTGCTGATCGTAAACAGAATCGCAAACACCTCCGGATCGTAAACATGATCGTGAACCTGATTCCGATCATAATCCCTATCGTAAATCTTCCGGATCATAAACACTGTCGTAAACACTTAAAAATCGGATCTTGAAGTCGTAAACCTCTTTTTATCAATCGTAAACGTCCAAAGATCGATTCTTGATGTCGTAAACTTGATTTTCGCGATCGTAAACCTTCATAGATCGCTCCTTGAAGTCGTAAACACCAAAACCACTGAAGAACACCAGTCGTAAACTCCAAGAACAGCCCAGATATTGTCGTAAACACCAAAAACAGCAGCAAGCTTCCACTTTTTCCAGCCAAACACTCGAATCTAATATCGTGGAACCTCGAGTCAGATGATTCTTAGCTCTGATACCAATTGTTGGTCCCGTAACAATAATCGAACACGATATTGTAAACATAAACGAGTTCGGAAACCTCGTTTGTGAGTGATTCGAGAAGAAGATGATGAAAGAGATTTGATTTGAGATGAAGAACAAAACAAATACAATCAAATCTTGAATGAAACGTGATCAATCTTCTTTAGAGGAGTTCATGATCGTAAATTACAAAGAGTGGCTGGAAATCGTGATCAAGAACTACTAGAAACATCAACTAGTTGGGTTTATATACTACCCATTACAAAAACCCTAGCTATGATCGTAAACCCATAAGGTGAACCGGCCCAATAAGCCCAAATCGGAAACACGAAGCCCAACATAATGCAAGCCCAAGTCTAATGTTCATGCCTCATAATGTATAGCCCAACACCAGTTCCCGGGCCTGTTTTCGGTGTGTTTTTCCAGCTAGGGTTTGAACCTCTGTTGATACATGGTCCTTGATCGTCATGTGAAGTATCGAATACAAGACTGATTCACACAAGAATGCTGAGGTCCGAACTCAGGCCGAACCTGGAGTTCGGACATGGCCGAACCTCGGGCCGAACCACAGGTTCGGACCAGCGGGTTTAGCTTAGTATAAATATGTTGTCTTGTGTAGAATGCAGTAGTGGTTCATGTCATATCTTCTGAGTGTCTTTGTGTAAACTCTCTGTGGTTAATACAAGCCAGATTTGTATTTACTCTCTGTGTTCTATTCGTTTATATTGATTTCGTTACGACTAAGTAGAAGATCCGTACGCTCACGCACTTTCAAGTGGTATCAGAGCATTAGGTTTGCTCTACTAGTCGGAAATCAGTGTTCTTCAGAGTTTTGAGTTCAAATTCACGTTTTTGCGAAAATGTCAATCATTTTTTAGTTCGTTTGATTGTTTCGAGTGTGTTTTTTCATCAAAAATCTGTTTCTAGATCGTTTCTATCGACTTTGCTTGAATTCCTGTCTCGTTTGAGGTTCGGAAAACTTCAGAGTAACCGCTCCGAACTCGAGGTTCGGACGGAGTTCGGTCTTTATTTGAGTTCGGTGAGAGATCGGTCTTGTTTCGGAGAGAGTTCGGTGGTATTTCGGAGCAAGTTCGGAGTTGCTGTTGATTTCTCTTTCTGAAGGTCAGGTTCGGAGGACGTTCGGTGTAACTAAAGTTCGGACGACATTCAGAGATAGTTCGGAGGAGGTTCGGACGAGGTTCGGAGTGAACAGTAACAAGTTTTTTTCGAAAATGTCCGATTTTCAAGCGTTCGCGGCTATTCAAAATTCAGTTCAGGCAATGATGCAAACAATGATTAACTATGATAATGAAATTGGAACAAGTCAGAAAGTTCCCAAATTACTTAAATTGGAATATTATCATAGTTGGGTGACACGATTTGAAGCGTTTGTTTCTGCAAAT
>JBCNJP010000025.1:23960662-23996247 GCA_039602395.1 Deinandra increscens subsp. villosa
TTGGGGGTGTGACACCCGGTCAACTAACAGAAACGTGGACTAAGTGGAATTCAAACGGCTAAGTGGGAAACGTGGAGTTAGTTGCTAGTTTTTAGGAGATATTGTTATGATGTAATCTTTATTTAATCCGAGCTCTAGGCTTACACACACACACATCGTGTTTACGATCACAACTCTCTGCAACACTTAGAATACGAGCTCATTTTATTTGTACTAAAAAGCTTCATTATATAAAAGTTTTAGGAGGCAGGTACTTTGAACCGGCCCCCGAGGTTTTTTGCTAGGCTCCTTGAGGATACTCAAGGATTCCTGGATTTTCCCTCGTTACATCCTCGCGTCAATCTTCATAATTACATTTTCATCTTTATTTACATCAAACACGCTACCTCACTTACAAAGTTTGATCAACTAATTGCTTAGGCAGTTTTTGACTAAAACATAAGGTCCTTTCATTTTTTATTCGGATGGCTCGAATGGACCGGGATGTGTATCGTCCTTTATCCACCTAATCCCTAAAGTGGATGATCCGCAATCCTTGAATGACTACCACCCCATTAGTCTCATTGGTTGCATTCAAAAGGTTATTTCTAAGGTCCTTGCTTGTCGGCTCAAAGTTGCTTGATAAAGTGATATCCGAACCGCAAATGGGGTTCCTCGCCAACCGAAACATTATTGATGGGCCTTTGATTGTCAATGAATTGGTGTCATGGGCTAAAAAAAAGCAAGCATCCTACTTTACTTTTTAAGATGGATTTTGATAAGGCGTTCGACTCCATCAATTGGAATTTCCTCGATAGCATCCTTCAACAAATGCACTCCCCCCCCCCCCCCCCGCTTTGGAGAAAACGGGTCAACGGTTGTCTTAATGCCTCAAGAGCTTCGGTTTTGCTTAATGGATCCCCGACCTTGGAGTTTCAATGCTTCCGGGGGTGAGACAAGGAGACTCTCTCTCCTTCTTTCTCTTTATTATTGCCATGGAGGCTTTCCATTCCATGATGAAGAAAGCCCTTGACTTAGGAATCTTCCATGGTATCCATCTCCAACGGTCCAACACTACCGTCCCCCATCTTATTTATGCCGACGACGCCATTGTGGTTGGAAATTGGTCCAATCTCAATGTTGCAAACTTACTCCGCTTCCTTAGAGGTTTTTTCCTTTGTTTCCGGGCTCAAGGTTAACCTCAAAAAATGTGGCATATATGGCATTAATGTTGATTTGGACATAATAAAGCTCATGGCTTTTGGATGTGGGTGCAATGGCAACAGCCTTCCATTTAAGTATTTGGGGTTATTCATCGGTGACAACATGAACCGCATAAACGCTTCATTGATCTGTTTCGTGCAAGACTTTCTCGTTCGAAGTCCAAGCTCCTCTCGATGGGGGGAAGGCTTGTTCTTATCAACTCAATTCTCGATAGCCTTCCCCTTTATTTATTTTCGCTCTATAAAGCCCCCGTCAAAGTGCTCCAATCTCTTGAAAAAATTCGCTTTAATTTTCTGTGGGGAGGTTGCGATGAAGCTATTGGAGGTTCGAGAAAGATACATTGGGTGAGTGGGGCTGCGATTTGTAAGTCTAAAGAAGTGGTTTTCACACTTTTTCGTTGAACCAAACAGCCTTTGGAGACGTGTTATTTCGGGTATTCATGGCGGAAATACAACTCCTACCTGGATTCCAGTTAACAAATCCGTCACGGGTGTCTGGAAAAACATTTCCTCCATTGAAAATCTGCTCAATAAGGCTAATGTTTGGCTGAAAATCCTTCTGGTTTGCGAGAATCAATGCTGGAAATGGACTCTTAAGCCCACTGGTGTTTTTTATTCCAAATCTCTTAAGGATTTTCTTTCCAAATCTGCATATTTTCAACAGAAGTGGATGGTGTGGACAATATTAATTCCCCTAAAAGTCAATATGGTGATGTGGCGGGCTCGATTATGCCATCTTCCGACGTTGGACGGTCTCATTCGGCAAAACATTCTTGTTGGTTCCAATGTGTGCCCTTTATGCTCGGAGGTTAGCGAGACGGTGGAGCATATCTTCACAGGTTGCAAGACTGTTTGGAAATATGGTCTCAAATTTCCTCCTGATGTAAAATCCCGCAACTGTTTTGCTTTTCTATGGAGGACCTCACACAACTTCACACTAATCTAAGGGGATGCAAAAACAAAGCTATGGTGGTCCAAGCCATAATCCATACGGCGTGTTGGGTTCTGTGAAAGGTGAGGAATGATGCGGTTTTCAACAAAAAAAGGGTCATAGTGCATAAAATCTTCACTGATATAAAAACTTTGAGTTTTCAATGGGTCTCAAATCGTTGTAAAATGGGTGTGGGGACTTGGGAAAATTGGTGTAATTTTGACCTTCAAATGTAATTTCCGTCTTGTTGTTATCTGTCCCGGCTTAGCGTCTTGCTTGGTTTCGAGCTTTTAGTAATGAAATCGCCGTTAAAAAAAATCTAACTACTAATATAATTATTATTTAAATGTATACTACATCAGTAGTGTGGTTTGCTTTTTATCATATTAAATTTCAACTTGCTTCTTCCTTGTCTATCCGCTCTTAAATTTTAAATCTGTGGGGTGGGGTTGTTCTTGATTTCACTTGTTTCCGATCCCGGTTTCTGACCTTCACTTCCCCAAAGTTCAAAGCTCCTAACCGTTTCAGTTTCTTCACCTGCAGTAGCCGTGGAAGCTACAATAATCAATGGTGGAAAGCTATCTATCAGAGGAGTTTCATGTTCCGTCTAAGCATCCGTCGGAGGAAGCTCTCAGGAAATGGCGCAAAGCTGTCTCGCTCGTCAAAAACCATCGCCGACGGTTCCGCCATGTCGCAGACCTCGATAATCGAGTTATTCACCAGGACAGATTTTCCAAAATCAAGGTTCCCTTCCTTCATACGCACTCATATACTTACTTTGTTGATCTCAGATCTGTTAATTTGTCATCAATGGATATTATTTATTTATTTCCTGTTCCTGTGTGTGAAAGAAAATGAAGATCAGTATAGTCAGATCCGTGAATACGATTGGCCACATTATCGCTTACCCAATTGTCAACGACGATAAGAGCTACTGATTTCTGATTGGAACACTTTTTAAATGTCGCCTTCTATTACTGATTTTTCACCTGTTTTCTTCCGCCCAAAGTTTTTACGTCATCCGTTAATAATTAATTCGCAGATTACTGAACGAAAGAATTCAGGGGGGGGGGGGGGGGAGTTTTCCACGGCGAGTTTATTTTTTTTATTTAAATTTTATTTTTTATAGGAGTTAAAATATGATATTAAAATCATAAACTCTAGTAAATCCAAAATCTATTTGTTTTTTTCATGAAAACTTGTTGTTTGCTGGCTAAAACATCACGTCTTTGTTATGGATTTTGATACTTTTAGTGAGACGTGCATTATAAATTATGTGTCATTTCTTTACTTTTGTGTTGGACATTATTGAGAAACACAATCATACAAAATTTTATAATTCATATCTCACTACTATAGAGAAAATGCGTTGTTTTGGGGGTCTAGGAAAGTAACAAATTGGCAGAATCTGATTGTATTTAACATTTTATATTATTCTTTAATGTGACCATGCGAATACGCGTTGAAATTTCAATATATATTTTATCAATGTCTGGATGAGACTATTGACACCTGATAGCAATACTCGCGTAAATGCCACGCATGGCAGTTACCCATGTAGCCAGTTGATGTTCTAGAAGCCAGTTAAGAAGAATCCCATGTTCAACTTAAGCTGCCATATTTGTTTGTGATGCAAATTTTTCTTTTAATTAGTAGATCATAGATAGTTTATTAACTGTTTTAGCCCGTTAGTTTTTTTTTTACTATGTAAGTTGTTTACGTAAGAAATGGCAGGGGGTTTTTGGAGATCAATATTTTTGTTTGTTTGGTTTTGCTCTCACCGAGTGACACCATTCCCATTGCTATACTCAGAACTGGCAATTCCGAGTAGGTGATCTTTGGAATCTGAACTCGCTCGACTGGTGAAACTGTAGGAGCTTGAATCCGAGTTTAGAATCTGCCCAACGCGTTGATCCGAGTGGTGTGGCTGTATCTCGATCGATCGTTGCCTATCCTTTCAATTTTATTTCCGATCCTACCCGTTTTCCCAACCGGATATACAACAACACCACTCCCCAGCCCCCAGTGTCTTCACTCTTCAGCATGGACCCCGCATCCCCCCCACATGGAGCCACCAAAAGTCTTCAGCATCTTCCAACAAACAAAGCTTTGAAATTGAAATAAAAAGAGGAAAAGCTTTGAAATTCCACCGCAGAGGAAGGAGTAAGGTGCGGGGTGATGGTGACGTGGAAATGGCCTATTACAAAACAAATGGCCTTAGAGGATTTGAACTTGAAAAAAACATCTTTGTTACATGCTATTTAATCATCAACTTTGATATGTGATATTGTTAGGACATAGACCCCTTTATTCTCAACTTTACTAATTAGATTTAAAGATTCCTTGACATTAACAATGCACCGAATCTTGTGTGGGTTTATAACTCTCTTTCAAAAAGCATTTAGGATAAAGTTCTTTTCACATCTTATTGTCATGTTTTGGCAATCCACTAGATGTGTGTTCAAGTGTGATTTGAATTTGTTTATGGAATTTTAAAGAGATAAGACCACCCACAATGGGTGTTTCACGGATGGCCAGTTCAGCCCGACAGGACGGATTCTACACAGACATCGTGTTGAACGATTTAAAACGTAATCGCCGATTTATCCAGATAGACAAGACCATTTTTATTTTTCTTTCGGTTATCTGGTGTTCGTGCGTGGAGATTGGGGGCGACTTTCCCCTTTCATAGGCATGATTTTACAAAAACGTCCCTTAGACGTCATGGCCATTTCACTTGATCTATAAAAAATATTATATATTTTAGTAATATTAAAAATAATTTATTATGTTCACTATCTATATGGAAAAAAAAAAAACTTATCGCCGGTGGTGAAGTAATTTAAAGATAGAATATTGTTCTTTTACATATTATTAAATAAATAATAATATAAAAGTTATGTGAATATGAATAATAATTTGAGTATGGGAAAAGTGGTGGTTAGTGATACTGAATGGTTACATAAGAAAAGATGTTATTGAAGGTTGAAGGAATTGCTGCTGCATTACGTGACTGGACATGTTAGTAAGAGTTTGTAGGTTCTTACATTGCAGACGCTCTAATGTCTTATCACTTATGTTAGATTTTGTGAATTTATCTTCTATCACAGGAGGCTTAGGTTGAGTAGGAAACAGCGAAACCCAGCGTTTCGAAAGAGAAGCAAGCTATGACGAAGTGGAGGCAAAGCCAGCAAAAAAAAACTATGACGGTTTCTGATTATATAATGATTATTAAAAATAGGTTCATCATATATTCTAACTAACTGGCTGTAAAGGGTGTAGGTAAAATTTGAAATCGTAACGTATTGTAAGTTTGTCGATTACACTAACAGGTAACTTTGAAAGTCACTTGCATACCATAATACAATGCCAAATTAGATAATGCTCAAGCAATTACTATTGGATTATATACAATAGGATATTATAAACAAGGATTTCAGCGTATTCTGTTAACACTAACTTGGTTTAGGGCTCAAGGTGCGACATGATATACATGCAAATAAGCTTTATTTATAATCAGAAGCTGCATCTGTCCCATCTATATTACATATCAATCTTTTTATCAAGTAAACATTTAATAACTTCTTTATCCATTTGATTGTTTTACATACTACAAATCCTAATGTTAACCCAGAATCACATGGTGTGCCGCCTCAATCACCTGAAGCGATTTCCTGAGTGCCTTGCGTGAGCTTCATGCGCACTTTATAAAACCAAGGTTATGTAGTTAATAATGTTTTACTCTGTCTTGCCTTTGTTAGGAAAATCTGCGGGTAGGCTTCCTGACAATGAGAGCAGCAATACGGTTTATGGATGGTATGCCATGTATTAAATCTGTATTAAGTTCCAAGGAAAAAGAAAAAAATATGAATCAACCTATCCAATTTGAACTATAAAGAAACATTGGAAGTTCCTGTTTGTGTCTCTATTTGGACATTCTTGATGTTAAATAAATTATACTTCAATCCTAACAGGAGTTGGTCATGCAAATCATCATTCAGAAGATACAAAGGTTTCCGACTTCCACAATAATCCAGATAAAACTTGCATCCATGGTTCAAAACTATAGCATGCTAATCTTAAGAGGCCTTGGTGGAGTTAATGGAGTTGCAGAAGCAGTAGAAGTCAACATAGATGAGGGAGTCAAATCAACTGAGTTGACCACCAGACAAGAAGCTTATGGTGTCAACAAGTATACCGAGAAGCCTTCTAAAAGCTTTTTTATGTTTGTATGGGACGCTCTTCATGACTTAACCTTGATCATACTTATAGTCTGTGCAGTGGTATCAATAGGTGTAGGGCTTGCCACTGAAGGTTTTCCAGATGGAATATATGATGGGTTAGGAATTTTACTAAGTATTTTGTTAGTAGTTACTGTTATTGCTGTGAATGACTACAGACAATCATTACAGTTCAGGGATTTAGACAAAGATAAGAAAAAGATTATATGTCATGTAACGAGAGACGGGTTTCGCAAGAAGGTTTTCATTTATGACTTGGTTGTTGGAGATGTCGTCCATTTATCCATTGGTGACCAAGTTCCTGCTGATGGGATATTCATATCAGGATACAGTTTGTTAATTGACGAATCTAGTCTAACCGGTGAGAGTGAGGCTGTACATATAGATGAAAAGAAACCGTTTCTTCTTGGAGGAACTAAAGTGCAAGATGGCTCTGCTAAAATGCTTGTTGCAGCAGTCGGCATGAGAACTAAATGGGGAAAATTAATGGAAACGTTAAGTGGAGAAGGAGAAACCGAGACCCCATTGCAAGTGAAGTTAAATGGTGTTGCTACAATTATTGGTAAAATAGGATTAATGTTCGCCGTGCTGACATTTGTAGTCTTGACTGTGAGACTTCTTGTAGAAAAAACAACTAGAAATGAGTTTTCAAGTTGGACTTCAAGTGATGCATTGACTATGTTAGATTACTTTGCGACTGCAGTAACTATTATTGTTGTAGCAGTGCCAGAAGGACTACCTCTAGCTGTCACACTAAGCCTTGCATTTGCAATGAAAAAGTTAATGGATGACAAAGCACTTGTAAGACATCTGTCTGCTTGTGAAACAATGGGTTCTTCTACTTGCATATGCACGGACAAAACTGGGACTCTAACAACAAATCATATGGTGGTTGATAAAATATGGGCATCTGGTAAAACAAAAGGTGCTAAAGAACCTTCGGAACTACCTGAAAATGTATCAACCACTCTCTTCCAATGTATATTTGAATGTACTGGTTCTGAGGTGGTCAAAGATGCCAATGGCCAAACTTCTGTTTTGGGAACTCCAACAGAATCCGCAATAGTAGAATATGGTTTGCTTTTGGGTGGTGATTTTGGTACTGTGCGTAGTGAGATCAAACTGCTAAAAATGGAACCTTTTAATTCCAAAAAAAAGATAATGTCTGTGATTACTGCTCTGCCAGGTGGTCAGATACGCGCATTCTGCAAAGGTGCATCAGAAATAGTATTGGAGATGTGTGACAAAATCATAGATGACAGTGGGGAACCTGTTCAAATGTCTAAAGAGAAAGCAAAGTTTATTACAAATGTTATTAATGATTTTGCAGATAATGCTTTAAGAACTCTTTGTTTGGCTTATATTGATTTGCATGAGTTTGATATGCAAAAAGACATACCTGGTCGTGGGTATACACTGATTGCAGTTGTGGGTATAAAGGATCCACTTAGACCAGGGGTAAAAAAGGCAGTCGAAACATGTTTAGCAGCTGGTATCTCTGTGCGTATGGTTACAGGTGATAATATCAACACGGCTAGAGCCATTGCAAAGGAATGTGGCATACTCACTGAAAGTGGTGTTGCTATAGAAGGGCCAGATTTCCGAAACAGAAGCAGTGAAGAACAGAGTGAACTAGCATCAAGAATTCAAGTACAACTTCATTCAAGTAATGGAGACTGGATTTTAGAGTTAGTAATTTTGGCCCCTTCACTTATGGATGGGTTTATCGAGTTATGTTCTATTTTGAATTGGATAATAAAAAGTTAGCTTACAAGGCAACATTTTAAATCCGTTGAACGGGTCGAAAGTAGCCCAGAGTCTTTTTCCTAATGCATACAACTCCAAAGTTATGTTTTGATTTTGACAATTATACAACTCCAATGTCATTTTTAAGTGACGGTGTTAGTGGGTCAACTCGACTTGACCAATTAATTTGCACCCCTACAAGAGAGTAGGTCAGAGTCTTTTTCCTAATGCATATAACTCCTAAAACATTTTATTGATTATACAACTCCTACATCATTTTTCAATGACAGTGTAAGTGACGCAACCTGAGACCAATCAAGTTGCACCCCTACTAGAAAATAACCCGTTTCAACCTGAACCCATTTTGACTACAAAAAGTTTAGTTAGGTCAGCCTGACCCACCCATCTAGCTGTCTCTACTGAACTTTTTAGTGCTTTTCCATGAGTACAGGTCATGGCTAGATCATCACCAACAGACAAGTTGGAGCTTGTAAATCGTTTGAGGCACTTGTCTGAAGTTGTCGCAGTAACCGGTGATGAGACTAATGATGCTCCAGCTTTGCATGAATCTGATATTGGATTTGCCATGGGAATAGCAGGAACAGAGGTATAGTTTACAAATTTGTTCATATGCTGTATTAAAATTATATTCAAGTTGTTAATGGAGTTATAAAAGAAAGTCAATATACTTTATATGATTTGCTTTTATGAGACACATGAATGGACAATTAAACATGCCATACATCCACAGGTTGCTAAAGAACAAGCTGATGTCATCGTCATGGATGATGATTTTGCAACAATCGTAAAAGTAGCCAAATGGGGACGTGCAGTCTACTTAAACATTCAAAAGTTTGTTCAGTTTCAGTTAACAGTCAATATTGTTGCTCTCATGATCAACTTTGTTTTGGCATGTATCACAGGTGTGTTGCTTGTTATTAATAGACCTTTTGTTCACAGTTATATATCTCAAACATAGTGTCCGGCTGTGAATATATAGGTTTTTCATGTTTGATACTTTCTCATGATACCTAGATTTTATAAGTTTAAATCCACATCAATGGACACGCAGGCAGGTTGGTTAAAACCTGAAGCAGTTTTTTGACCAAAATCTTAAATTGTATTTAGGGTTAATAATATGAGCAACCAACATACTTCTTTTTCACGAAAAATTCCCTCAACTTATAACAAGTATATAAAAAAGTCACTAACTAGTTTTAACATATTAAAGTCCCTAAACTTGTGTAAAATGCACGTACTTATAATTTTTCTAGATAATGACTTGTTAACTTTTAGATCTGTCTAAATTTGGTAAAGTGACAATCAACATTTTTAAAACAAAAATAAATATACCATCTTATTTTGATCAATTTAAGGGTTAACAAATAAAAAAAAATATAGAATCAAAAGTTGGTGCATTTTTGACAAATTTAGAGGCTCTTAAATATACAAATAAGTTCAGTGACTTTTTTTTTAATAAGTTGAAGAACTTCACTATACCAAAGTCACGTTAAAGTACCTTGTTATGAAAAATTAGAATGCATATTGATTTTTTTAGTATCAACCCTTTTATCTATTACTATATATAATGCATATTGGAGAGAGAATCTTCAATGTCTTAATTTTAAGACGCGTACAAGTATGTACGCAGCATGTACAAGTTTTATTGCATAAAAACTCTTAAAACCCTAGGTATATAAGTTGTTTTTCACATTTCTCAGTTCAGCAGCTCTCATCTCTTCGCAAAACCTCTCGCGTTCCCAGCGTAGCCACCGTCACTTTCATACAACAGCCACCGCTTCACGCTTCAAGTTCATGTGCGAACCTCCAGTAACTGCAGATCCAAGTTCATACAACAGCCACAGCAAACCTCTCTCGCGCTCCCGACGTAGCCACCGCTTCAAGGTTCTTTCTTCTCTCCCTCTTTCTAATTGCCGGCCGCATACAATCAACAACAAAGAAACTGTAAGTTTTTCTCTCCTGCTGATAAACTCCATTATATTTTTATCATCGAATCACTTTTTGTGTAGCTTCAGGGTTTTCTCATCATCAACAGGTTTTATTTCTAGATTTTGATTTCGATTTCATTACCTTAGGGTTTAATTACACTTGATTTGTCCTGAAATGGAATTGGGAAATTTTGAAGCCGTTTCGGTGAGCCAAAGGTAGAGCCGACACCGTCAGCCCTTGCTTAGACCGCATGCATTATGATTGCAGTGAAAGGTTTGTTTACTTGGATTTACACATTTGTTCTTCAGAAGATAGATTTGTGGTATTGGGTTCTGTTGTTAGAAATGCGATGCAGGTTTCCTTGTTCTTCTGTTGAGTTCTTGATGTTTCATTTGCAGAATCACAAGAACGCCAACCATCAAAGGTAAGTATTTTTCTTTGATGTTTCCATTCCTCTAGCACCTGCACCACCACCATCATCATCGATTGCTGCTGGTAAGAATATCTTCCCTGTTCAACATTAAGAATATTACCTTTATCGATTATCATTTGTGGTATTGCTTCCTGCTTTCGCAGGACATAAGAAACTGGATTCGCAACATCATACAAAATGCTTTCGACAATGTCAACAAGATCCTTGTTGGGAAGAAAGCGGATATGTACGAAAGCAAGAGGGTTTGTTTTATCTTTTCTTTTTTATGCTTTTATTTAATGTAGCTCAAGGTAAATTCTAAGACTCACAATGTTTTACAAGTAGTGCCTACCTCAAAGGGCAAAGCACTTTTCAAAACTGTAAGTAAATCACAAAAAGAGGTGTGGAAATGGTTATGCTTTGTTGCTTTTGAGATTACATGTGTGAAGAGGACTGTTCTTCACTGCTATTGATGCTTCTTTTTTAGTTTTTTAGATTACATGTGTAAAGAGGACTATTCTTCCTTCTAAAACCAGGTATAAATCCATTTTTTAGGTTTCTTCTTTGTTCCCTTCTTTATTTTACTATGAAGACGTATTTTTCTTTTGTCTTTTCTTTCTTACAGTTCGATTAGCACTCTCAAGTATGATTTACCTTCAAATGCTTTTCATTTATAGATTTCCAGTTGCCCGGTTTTGAAGGTATTGCCTTTTCCTTATAAAAGTTTTGTGTGCTTTATTGTTGATTTTTGTGCTTTTTCCTAGAATTTAATGTGTTGAAACTTGAAACATGTTATGACATTAGATAACTGTTGACGAATGTTGTCCTTTTAGCTTGTTGATTGTCTAAATTGGAGAACTGAAAACGAGATCGACAAAATATTATTAATGCGTTTTGTTCATAGTATTCTACTTATTTTAAGGTTATTACATGTCTAACTTTCTTCTTATGCAGAAACAAAGTATTCATGCAGATTTTTGTAGATCAGTGAGGGTATAAATATGATAATGCTTTCTAATATTCAATTCGTATCTGAACACGATTTTGATGGCGATTTGATCTATGTATCATACATCGTTTTGAACCTCTTGTTCTTATGTATGATTTAAATTTTTCCATTTGATAATTTGTGTTAGTTTGATAATTTCAAATGACTTAATTACAAGCGTTAGTGCAGGTCCGAGAAGCTATGGATTCAAATCGATGGAGTCAGGTCTCTAGGTACACACTGAAAACTAATTTTGCAGCAGTTGATTCCTCATCATATTAGGGCTCATGGCTTTTTTGGCTTATGCTGCTGCAATCACTGCTTATGCCAAAAAGTTAGTTAGTTACCTTGTACTCACTTTTTGAGGGATATTGGCTTTTATTTTAATGCCTGATGTTTACACTTCATTTGATTTTTTGTTCATGTGCTTTTCTTTTAATGAATGTCGATTTTCTATTATCCAGGTTTGTTATGAGATTCTACATGTTCATATTTATTTGCATACCTCTCGATGGTTGTGGCAGTTTTGTTGTGGTTGCAGATGGTTTTCGAATTTCACTGTTGGTTATAATCAAAAATACGATGTCTTGCATTTTCTGCATTTTATGTCAAATGGTTTCATTAAAGGTTTTTTTAGCCTTTTACATTTTCTAGATTTTATGTCAAATGGTTTCATTAAAGAATACGATGTCTTACATTTTCTGGATTTTTAGTCTTTAAACAAACAGATTTAGTGATACTTTAAAGGTATATTCATGTTTTTGTTCATTTTTTATTCACGGGCCAGAAGCTTAGTTTATCAAACAAAGAGGTTTAGTGTTACTTCATGTGTTTTCTTTTGGTGGGTCACCTTTAAGAAAATAAGCTTAAATTGGTTGTTCTCTATGTTGATTCATGGTAGTTATAGTTTCCCTTTATTATGCAATCTGATTATTGATCATTTTGACAAGGCAATTTTGTTGACTGATATACAAATTCGAAGGTGGAGAAACACCTACAGCTATCTGCCCAAACAAGCGCATTTATCAAAATCGGAAGAGCTCGAAGGTATCTCTATTTCATCACTGTTACATGAATTTTTTAGGGGTCAGTTCTAAATTGGTATTTTTGCTTCATGGAGTGATGGCTCTCATCAGATGGCAGTTATCTAAGCGATGGTGATGGAAACATGTTGGTGTCTTCATAAAGCCGATAAAGATGTTGTATTCAAGCATAAGAGGTCTATGTTCTAATTCATGTACTAATACACAACTGCTTTTGTAAGCTTCTTCTACTAATATTTTCTTATATGATTCTTTCTTCTATTTGCTTCTGTTGGATTATATTCTTATTTGGTAATACACAACTGCTTTTGTAAGCATCTTCTCCTAAAACCACGGCACAGGTTTAGGTAAAACTCATGTCCTTGTCTGTTTTTTTACTGTTACAGTATTAAAAATTAATAATAATCTCCCAGTTTCATGGCATATGTAGGGGCATTCATCTTAGAACTCATAATATGTTATGAACTGCTAGAATCACTTTAACTCTTGTATTATTTTTTGGACTTTCACAGTGGCTGCAACTGCTGCTAAAATTGCAGGTTTGGGAGTGTATTTGTCTTGGGTTTTGATTATGCTGGATTATCTTTCTCGAAGCATCCAGGTGGTTTTGATTATACTGGAGTATCTTTCTATGAGAATATATAATACAGAAACCAAATTGAAAAACCCAAGTCATCTGATGCTGTGGTGGCTTTAACGAAGTGCTAATTGGTTCAATATACTTGCAAATTGTAAAGTTCACAAAGGTATGTGCACTGAAATTTTTTTATACATGTTGATTTCATCATCTGATTCAGACACTTCTATATAAAATTTATATTTGAAGAAATTGATTTCTTTATCAGGTCTAGGCAGCAGAGGTGTGCAAATTTAAAGTGTGTACTGGTTTAAAAAATTGGTTGCCATATTGTTATAACACGTGCATTTTTAGGTTTTATAGTGACTGGATGTTCTGATTTCGTTCAGATCCTTCTTTCATTTAAAATATGTGTTTGGTTATAAAAAGTCAATGTGTTTATAAGTTGAACCGCATTTTAAAATTAGAGTTGGTTTAATGAAAATGACTTGCGTTGCTTGTTTGATGGACTCTTTATACAGTTGGATGAAAAACCCTTATTGCTTTATCAGAAAATACTGGTTACCTATCATATGCCAAATGACAAGGAAACAAAATGATATAGAAGTGCACAAGTAAAACATTCTTATTGCTTTTTAACCATATGCCTTAAGTTTTGCTCCAATATTGCTAAACTTATTTACCACGCAGGTTAGCAAAGGAAAGAACCAGTGCATTGTATCGATGGTGTGTGGAGGTATCATTGATGATAAAAATAATTTCTCATGAATCTGGTTTTCTGTTCTTGGTTGTAGGTTTATTTCGTGATAATCCAATCTGATCCAAATATTTATTTCCCTTGTAGGTTGAAAGCAATATCTTTATGTTGCTGGTTTAGAGGTATTGCCTATAAAAGTCAGTTTGACCTGTTTCTTTTTCAGTGATAATGTCTAGACCCTGCTGCCTTTGACTGGGACTTTGCTTTGTTTGTCTTTATTTGTACAATTAGGTGGAGAGTGATAATGTCCAACTTTGATCTCAACAATTGTTGCGCCCTTTAACTGTTGATTACATTGCATTCCTTTTTATAAAAACGTTGTTTCTTATTGAAAACCGAACATTGTTTGACATGTGGTATTTTGTTTTTTTAATTATTTAGTTAAATGGCGTGATGGTAACAAATACCCCATTGCACTAAGTACTTCACTCTGAAGTGAAGTACTTGCATTGTTTGTTTGATTAAGTTCAGATTTTGCCCCGTACTTGCATTTTTTGTTTGATTAAGTTCAGATTTTGCCCCGTACTTTCATACAACCCCCCAGTGGAATCTATCAAGCCTAGACGAAATTATTTAAAGTGTTTAAAGCGCATTGGAGCCAATTGATTGTTCAGCCATTCCCATTGTCGTGGATAGTTCATTGAAGCGTTCAAAGTTTCATCTATTTTTTGTCACTAAACTGTTAAAGATCAACAAATCACTCAAATATTTAATCACTCATGAGAAATTGAGAATATAAGATTCAGGGATAAGATAGTGAAGAATTTCACGTGTTCCTTGAGTCACAATTTTAGAATTAGTCGAGCTTAATCGAGTTTAATGTTCATATACCATTTTAGTATTCTAATAAAGTATTTTTATTACGTAATTGCTTAATAAGTATAGTTCTATACATAATCATGACTTATTAAATGAATGTAAAGAATTATTAGAAACCACAAAGATTAAGAATGCCCATTAGAGTAAAACCAAACAAGCATCATATTATTTTTTTATCACCGAACACCTAGAAAAAAATCATCAAAATTTGCACCTTTTATCATTTAATATATGTTTTTTTTCTTCCCAGAACACAATATGAGATTCTTAAACACCATCTATAAACAAGCTTGAGCCAATCAAGCAGAAAATCTTGCACCTTGAGTTGTTAATTTTGTATTTATTTTTCTAAGTGATATGAATTAGTTGTTAATTTTGTATTTAATTCTCAAGTTATATGAATTGTGATGTTCAATAGTAAGGACGTGACAAAAAAAAAAGGTTAACTATCTTAAACTGAAGAACGTCTTTGTGTTGCATCATGCTAATAGAAACGAATATCACATTATAAATTGCGACCACCACCGAACGCACACGAACAGAAGATAAATAACGAATAACGCACTATAAACGGTTGTCGCCGCCGTTTATTAGTCATTACAAGAAAATACCGCGTTCACGCACCGCATCGTACTAGCATAAACATATATCGCGTTGTAGTTTGTCGTGCCGCTGCAACACGCGAACAAAAAATGAATAACGCGCTATAAGCTGTCGCCGCTGCAACGCGCGGGTAAACGGCTAGTATATATATATATATTGTGTTAAATATGATAACAAACACCATATAATACCGATAATAGTCAATATTTTTGAATAAAGAGATGTATGAGGTTTAGGCATTAAAAAATAACCAGTTTGACCTGTTTTTTGAGCTAATTTTGTTGATTTGACCAGTTTGACCTTTTATATATAAAACAAAACAGAATCCAAATCGACCCATTTGATACAAAATTGTCACCTCTAAATTTACTGCTCTCTTTTTACCTCTCTCCAGGATCTGCTCCCCTAACTGCTGTGCAATTGCTATGGGTGAACCTGATTATGGACACATTGGATGCACTGGCACTGGCAACAGAACCACCAAAATATGGCCTGATGAATAGACCACCTGTTAAGCAAACTGAAAGTTTCATAACGACCATGTGGAGGAATATCATTGGCCAAATTGTTTACCAGATGGCTGTCCTATTTGTCTTGAATTTTGCTGGGAAACCCATTTTGAATTTACAAGGAGACAATGCAACTGCCATCCTCAATACTTTCATATTCAACACCTTTGTCTTCTGCCAGGTAAAACTTTAAATCCAACCCTTTTGTCAGTTTACTGTTCAATATCGCGGTTTGAACAGAATGCTTTTTTTTTCTTTCCAAAATTATTAGTTTGTATTAAATTATTAGTTTGTATTAAATTATTAATATGATAAGTACGGTCCTCGATTTTAATACATATAATAACTACATGTTATGAAAGTTAAAATGTATATATCAATAATAGAGATTAAACGACTGTTAGCGCCAGTTCCAAGTTTCAAACCGGACCTAACTATTGAATTATCTATTCGAATCTTAAACCTTCAGAACCATGAAAACCGAACAGTTTGAATCTTAAAACTACCAAACTTGCCTACTTGCTTTGGTTGTTAAGGTGTTCACCTTGCAACCAAAAGGTTGGGGTTTCAAATCCTGCTAGGTGTAGGTGTGGTTTATTTATCATAGAAATCTAGGTATTATTGTTCAAAAACAAAACGAAGTGTTACTTTAATGTCATTTAATATCCTTTTGGTGTCATTAACATAACATATGTTATTTCTAGTCTATATATAAATAAAAAAAATTAAAATGTATGTCAATTTTTATTTATTTTTTATTCATACATGACATTATTGATATATTAAAAGAACAAAAATTTACAAATAATAGATCAAAGTAGGTGAAAATCTATATGAAGGGTATTCAATTTTATAGAAACCTCACAAATTACTTTATAAAAAAAGTTATTATAAAAAGATAGTTTTAACGATCATCTTTGTACCCATTAACGAAAAAAGTGGATAAAACCAGATGTTGGTGGCTCATCTAACCCGACCCAATCCAACCCGTGCTAGAACAATCTATTTTGACCTAGACCTGTGCTTGATAAACATTTTGACCCAACTTCTTTTTGTAGGTCTTTAACGAAGTAAACAGTCGTGATATCGATAAGATAAACATTTTCTGTGGCATGTTGAGCAGTTGGATATTCATTGCTGTCATGGTATCCACCGTTGGGTTCCAAATCATAATTGTGGAGTTTCTTGGTACTTTTGCAAGCACTGTGCCCCTAGATTGGGAAATGTGGTTACTTAGCATCGCGATAGGGTTTGTGGGCATGCCAATAACAGTTGTTTTGAAGTGCATTCCTGTTGAAAAGTCAGCAGTGAAGCAACATCATGATGGTTATGAGATCCTCCCTGCAGGTCTTGAACATGTTTGATGAAATGCCACAAGAACAAAGTTTTCACACGTAAGCCGACTTTGGCTTTGTGACGACAACTAGGAATGTACCTTTTGTTGAATTTTCGTTTACGATTGGGGGCTTGCTTTTGTTCAAAGGAATGATTGTAGTTCTTCATGACCTCCAATGGGCTTTCTCATATGCAAATGAGATGGATGTATTAAAGAACAGTTTTGGTGCTTTGATATGAACCTCTTGAATTTTCTATCACGTAAGGTTTCCAAAAACCAAATGTTCCATAAAAATTGTATTTCAAGACAATCATTGGATTGTCTTGAGGATTATGAAACTATTGGTCATTATAAACCATTGAAACCGTCCAAATCATAGAGCAAGTGGGATGATTATAGACTAATACGGTTTGGTTTATGGTTCTGTTTGGTGGTTTGCTAGTTAAACGGTTTGGTCTAATGGTTTGGAACTTTAAACATGTGTAAACTGGACATATAATTTAGAGTAAATCATAGAAAAGGTCCTTTATGTTTTACTAAATTTATGAATTAGGTCCTTTAAGTAACTTAAGCACATTAGATATCTTTTAACTTACATGTTTGTTTTAAACAATTTCATTTTTCTTTAAGGGGTTGAAATCTGTCAGCTAACAAAGGGACATTTTAGTCATTTTGCAAATTTTGTTTATCCCCTTCTAATAGATGGTTTACTTCTTCTTCACGAGTCATACGCCTGAAAGAATTTAGGGCTCCATTGTTCATCCATCGTTCCTCCATTGTTCTACATTTGCTTCTTCATAAAACTCTAATGCGACTAAGTGTAGGCAACGTCTTGAAAGAAATTAGGGCTCCATCATTCTACTTCTTCTCATAAAACCCTGCTATGTGTTGAACCCTTCTTTTGAATTTGATGTCATTGCTGATATTTTATCTAGTAAAACTATTGATTGATTAGACCATCTCTACAAATCCGCTGCCTAGCTGGACCACGTAAGTTTAGGCATGCGACATTGGTCTAGACGCATGTCGGTCCTCGTGCCCGTTCCTGCATGCGTTAGCATGTGTGCCTCACATGTTAAATTTTATTTTTTATTCTTTTACCGTAAACAATGAATTTAATGTAAATAAATTTAATTATTAACTTAATAATAAATTCAAATAAAATTTGACAACATTATATAATAAAGTAAGTAAAAATACAAAAATATTAAAAATATTATAAATTTTAAATGAATAAAAACGACTAGCTTTTTTATAAATCACTTTTATAGGCTAGTTTTTATGTTCTCTTATTCTAATGGCTAGTTTTTTTTATTATTTTTTTTATCTCAGTATAAATACACATCAAACCCTCTCATATTCTTCACAACACACTCAACTTCTTCTGACTTACTCTCAACATCAAAACCCGATTCAATGGATCCAAGAATGCCAGTTTCTTTCACCGCTCTTCTAAACCAAGGATTTTATCCACAAAACCCAAGCCAACCACCCTTGAGTCCACAAGCTGATGGATTCCCACAGTTCCCATAACTTGGGGGTAACCGACACGTTTGAACAATACCAACAATACATGCAATGACATATGCGACAATCTCAACAAATGCAAATGCAAGAAGCGGCCTAGTTTCAACTATTGGGTTTTGCCAGTGGTATTCAGGTCACGGGTAAGAATTTTAAAGTTTTATTAAAACCCGTTTTACTAATTGTATTATCGGATACCATTATGTTTATTTAATTACCTTAATTAAATCAGAGTGCGGAAGTGTGTAGTAAGTACATAAATAAAACAAACGCAAAAAACCAAGTGACAAACGAAACAACAAGATCCAATCACCGACATGCAAACACTAGTCATATATATATATATATATATATATATGTATAAATCAATACATATATATATATAAATTATATTTATATTTAAATCAGTATTTAAATATTTAATCAAATAAATTGTGATAAATAAATACAACAATTTCTTTACTTATCATAATCGTATTATGATTTGATATAAACCGAAAGTGTTTAGATCTTGAACATTCGGTCTGTGTCGAACAACTATTCGAGACACCGAGTTTCAACGAGACAAACGCTAAGGGTGCGAAAAACTTACCGGAGAAGCGAGCTCGGTAGAGGTTGAGAGTGCGTGAGCGTACGGATCTTCTACTTAGTCGTAACGAAATCAATATAAACGAATAGAACACAGAGAGTAAATACAAATCTGGCTTGTATTAACCACAGAGAGTTTACACAAAGACACTCAGAAGATATGACATGAACCACTACTGCATTCTACACAAGACAACATATTTATACTAAGCTAAACCCGCTGGTCCGAACCTGTGGTTCGGCCCGATGTTCGGCCATATCCGAACTCCAGGTTCGGCCTGAGTTCAGACCTCAACATTCTTGTGTGAATCAGTCTTGTATTCGATACTTCACATGACGATCAAGGACCATGTATCAACAAACTCCCCCTCGGCATGTGCAGTATCATCTTCTCTATTCAAACTTGTATCTTGTATCTTCAATCAAACTCTTCCTCGATCTTGACGATGAGTTTAATCTTGAATACTTGATATTGCATCGTGTGTAATCTCTTTATCAACAATCTTCAGAAGACTTGAAGTTGTGATGTTCTCTTCCCACTTAGAAACCTGCCAACATAAATAATCTTGGTGCAAAATGTGTCTTCGAGACTCCAAGATATTTTGATTTTGAAAATGATATCGTATTTCGTGTTGATCAATCGAAAACAAATAAGAAACAAAATCTTTTTGGCTTTTAGAAACTTTATATCAAAACACACCTAAAACGTTTTTGGTATTTTCCTGATATGAAACATAAATGCATTACAGAATTAGACACTATTTTTGTCTTTTGTGAGAAAGATCACAACTTGGGATCATATTGATCATAACATGCTGAACTACATTTCAATTTCAATTATTGCAGCACATAAGCCATGCCGATTGCAGATATAATTTGTCCAACTCTAAACTCTGGCACAATCATACTCATAACATCTGTATATGTTAAGTTATGGATTAGGCTTGCATTGATCAGTGTACCCCACACTATCAGACATACTCAGATATGCTTTTGCTTATCACATTTTGTGATCTCATTTATGATATTAATCACATAATGATTGTAATCATGATATAGTCAACTGTGTTCCATGCAAAAAGAAATAAAAACGTTAAATCGTCTACCTTAAGGTCGATCTTTCGATACGCAGATAAGGCCTCGGATTTAACAAAATAAGAAAATAAAACAAGTTGAAATTTTATAACTCAACAACAATCAGGTCGGTACTCCCGTACACGCAGAGAAAGTCCGATGAGTTATACGAAACACCAAAGAAAATAAAGCAGAACGTCAAACGAACAACGATCAGGTCGGTCTTTCGAAACGCAGAGAAAGTCCGATCGTTTGACAAAATAAAGAAAATCAAACAAGTTTAAATCTGTGCAAAATGAACACATGTATACACAGTGACTTCTCATTTTATTTTTCACATATCTTTTTCTTGATATATCATGAGATATGCAACAAGATGTTTTACACTAGGTCAAGCATCAGATTTAGTGTATATCACATTTGTATACTTTCTGATTTGCCGAGCCTACCTTACACATCGATCAAATGGTCTTATGGCCTTTTCATTTACTTTATCCATTAGTCAGACACTGTCAGCCAATGTACCATCATTTCCCAATCATGTTGGATAAAATTTCTCATTTTTCAATGTTTTTGGCTTTTTCAAGTCTTTTTGTCTTTTCCAAATTTCTCACCCTAAAAAATGACAACTCTATTTATAGAATTTCATTTTTACGATTTGAAAAACAAAACACTATTTTTGTATTTTTGCAAAAACAAACTCCCCCTCAGAATGAGACGAAGTGAAAAACAAGAAAAAGTGATCAACCAACACGAATACTAGCAGTTTAGCCTTTTAAAAAACAAAATTGATTAAAACAGATATTTCACAATCAGCAATTTTCCAATCACCGAAAGGTCTTCCTGAAACACCTGCTTGACACCAAATAAAACATTAGTTGCATTGGGATCGACCCGAATCAGCAGTGTTGGGTCGCCCGGTGTCTTCCACAAAGTCCTTGTTGGCCTTGGAAACAACTTTTGGTTTCCAAATTTGTAAAAGTTTTAATTTTTGATCAGAACCTGAATCAGATTCAACCGACGTACTTGATTTAGACCAAGACGATTTACAAGTTGACTTAAGCTTTGGGGACCATGGTTCATCAAAAATTTGACCTTTGTTATCCACATATTTTGCAATTTTGTGGATATATGCAGTCGTCGGACAATCAGCAGCTAGATGTCCTGGTTGACGACATACATAACAAAGTCTTTCTCTAAAATTGTTTGAAAAATGGTTTGATGTTTTAGAATCAGATGAATGTTCAGAATGAAAATTATCAAAGAAACCATCAGAAGAATCATACCTAGGAGATGGACTCCTTGAAGATGATGATCTTCCAGAATAATAAGTAAATTCCTTCGAAGATGATGATTTCTTTGTAACTTTAGCTTTAACAGCCTTGTCAGCTTTCACTGGTTTCTTTGCAACAGCCGGAACTTCCTTCATAACAAAACCTAAGCCTTTGTGCTTGGAACCTGAAACCTTTGAAGAACTTGAAGAAGAACCAGAAGCTTCTCTTGACTTAGCTTCACTAGTGAATTTAGCCTTGATATCCTTCAGCTTGTTCTTTTCAATCAAAACTTTCTCTTCTTCGGTTGCAGATGAAGAACTTGAAACAACCTTATCAAAAACTTTTTCATTTTCCAGCAATACAGACTTTGAAACAAATATTGGAGCTTCACCCAAAGGTTTCTCCTTCTTTTTAGACTTGGACTTGTTCTTCTTGGATGGAGTGGCAAACTTGGAATAATCATGTAAGTCATCTTTTGGATCAATCTGAGCAGCAGTAACTTCAATCAAATCCACTGGTTGAGGAACCAAGTGAACATCATCCTTCTTAGAACTTTCCGAACTCTGATCCTTCTTGTATAAGAAGTTAAGCAATGTTGGTGACAAAT
Source organism: Deinandra increscens subsp. villosa (assembly GCA_039602395.1). Taxonomy (NCBI): domain Eukaryota; kingdom Viridiplantae; phylum Streptophyta; class Magnoliopsida; order Asterales; family Asteraceae; genus Deinandra; species Deinandra increscens. The sequence continues at coordinate 23,982,844 of JBCNJP010000025.1, forward strand.
TGCAGTTCTTCACTTGCCTTTTCAACTCCAAAATCTCTAATTTTAAATCATTAATCTTCTGTTGACCTTCAAACACTTCTTGTTGTGACTTGATGAATTTTGCATTGAGATCATCATATTCGTAAGTTTGTAACTTCCGGACCTCACATTCAGCATATAATTCTTCAAGCACATTTTCTCTCTTTTGCTTGTAGATCTCAACATCTTTTGTTAACACTTCATTCTTGTCGTCTCTGTAAAGAACATTTTCATCTTGCAGCATAGAAATCTTGTTTTGAAGCTTCTCAACGGTAACAGCAGTTGTTGCTATAAGAGTAGTAGCCTCTTCATATTTTTGCTGAACCGGATAACTCTTCTCAAATAGATTCTCAAAATCTTGAGTTGCGTCTAATGCTTCAGCTTTGGCTTTTTCACACTCTTCAGCCAATTGAGCCTTTTCCTTCAAAACATCTTCATGAATATGAACTAACACATAATATTTCTTTTGAAAATATCCCAACTCTTTCTTTAACACCACAATTTCTTCAGTTGAAATCTGACAATCTTGTTCAAACTTTGTAATTTTCTTGAGCAACTTCTCACAGTTATAACATTTAAAGTCATCATCTTTTGAATTTTCAGAAGACTTAGGGAATTCTTCTTGAACCAAAGATATACTTGAAGAAGTATCAGATTCTGTTAAAAAACTTTCATCATCAGCATGTTGAACGGTTAAAGCAATTGAGATTGGAGTATGATTCTTATTAACTTCTGAATCTGCATTCCAGGCAAATCCATCTGGATGCATAGATGTATTAGTCCAATCATGAGCAAGAGTAGCAGATTTCTGATCAACCTTTTCAGCTTCATTTGATGGATGAAAAACTAAATGTGCATGCTGACCAGTCTTCAATTTACTTTCTGTAGAACTTGGACATTCTCGAGCAAAGTGACCATAAACGGAACACTTATAACATTTCACCTTAAATTTGTCCAATCCAATCTTTCCTTCCTGATTTAGTCTCTTCTTACCAGTTCTATTGAAAAACTTCTTCGTTCTACGAACCAACATAGCATATTGCCAATTCAGATCCATTTCCTCTAAATGATCATAATCAATCTGATCGTAATATTCATTTGCTAACTCAGCATTACTCATAGCACCAGTAATAACACCAAAGTATGAAGATACCAATGTAGACATCAACGCATTATAATCATCAACAGTTTGAACAGACAATGCACTTTGAGTCGAAGAACTAGGAATTGACACATTACAACCAGCAGATGAATAACTTGGAGTGTCAGATTTACCTGCCAGAAATGCTGTAGGGGGTGCAGAACTAAGAATATTAGACTTTCCAGCATTCAAAGTTGAATCATTGTTGCCATAATATACTGCAGGATTCTGAATTTGCTCAGGAAGTGACTTGTTCACTTTTAACTCCATATCCCTAGCTTGGATTCGTTGAATCAGATCATTAAACGATAACCTTGGATAATCCTTATCATTAGTAATCATCATCACATAATTTTCCCACTTCTCTGGTAGAGCTTCCATAATCTTTTCTTTCCTATCTGCTTAATCTTTTGTAAGATTCACCAATTTCATTTCACTCATTAAATGTGCAAATCTTGCAATCAGATTTGGAATTGATTCATTTTGATAATGCTTAAAGCTATCAAATTCTTTCTTCAACACTTTTTGTCGACTTTTCTTATACTGATCATTGCCTTCACATCTCTTTTTTAGAGCATCCCACAAGCTCTTTGGGGTATAGTTGCTTGAAAGTTGATGTAGTAAATCAGTAGGCAAAGCCATTGTTAAAGTTCCATAAGCCTTTTTCTCAGCTTGATATGCTTTCTTTTGTTCACCAGAAAGCTTCCTTTGAAGAATTGGCTCCCCATCCTCACCCTTAGGATATGTATATTGTTCAGAATACGATAACCACATATCGATATCATTTGCAGAAACAAACGCTTCAAATCGTGTCACCCAACTATGATAATCTTCCAATTTAAGTAATTTGGGAACTTTCTGACTTGTTCCAATTTCATTATCATAGTTAATCATTGTTTGCATCGTTGCCTGAACTGAATTTTGAATAGCCGCGAACACTTAAAAATAGGACATTTTCGAAAAACTGGTTACTGTTCACTTCGAACCTCGTCCGAACCTCCTCCGAACTATCTCCGAATGTCGTCCGAACTTTAGTTACACCGAACGTCCTCCGAACCTGACCTTTGGAAAGAGAAATCAACAGCAACTCCGAACTTACTCCGAAATACCACCGAACTCTCTCCGAAACAAGACTGATCTCTCACCGAACTCCGTCCGAACCTCGAGTTCGGAGCGGTTACTCCGAAGTTGTCCGAACCTCAAACGAGACAGATTTCACTCGACCTCATTTTCTTGATTTTCAACGTTTTTGACTGGAATTTTCAATAGGAATTCAAGCAAACTCGATAGAAACGATCTAGAAACAGATTTTTGATGAAAAAACACACTCGAAACAATCAAACGAACTCACAAATGATTGACATTTTCACAAAAACGTGAATTTGAACTCAAAACTCTGAAGAACACTGATTTCCGACTAGTAGAGCAAACCTAATGCTGTGATACCACTTGAAAGTGCGTGAGCGTACGGATCTTCTACTTAGTCATAACGAAATCAATATAAACGAATAGAACACAGAGAGTAAATACAAATCTGGCTTGTATTAACCACAGAGAGTTTACACAAAGACACTCAGAAGATATGACATGAACCACTACTGCATTCTACACAAGACAACATATTTATACTAAGCTAAACCCGCTGGTCCGAACCTGTGGTTCGGCCCGAGGTTCGGCCATGTCCGAACTCTAGGTTCGGCCTGAGTTCAGACCTCAACATTCTTGTGTGAATCATCTGACTCGAGGTTCCACGATATTAGATTCGAGTGTTTGGCTGGAAAAAGTGGAAGCTTGCTGTTGTTTTTGGTGTTTACGACAATATCTGGGCTGTTCTTGGAGTTTACGACTGGTGTTCTTCAGTGGTTTTGGTGTTTACGACTTCAAGGAGCGATCTATGAAGGTTTACGATCGCGAAAATCAAGTTTACGACATCAAGAATCGATCTTTGGACGTTTACGATTGATAAAAAGAGGTTTACGACTTCAAGATCCGATTTTGAGTGTTTACGACAGTGTTTATGATCCGGAAGATTTACGACAGGGATTACGCTCGAAATCAGGTTCACGATCATGTTTACGATCCGGAGGTGTTTGCGATTCTGTTTACGATCAACAGCATGTCTATATCGTAAACTGGTGTTTACAATCGAAAACTCATTTGGACTAAATTTTTAGTTTTCCTAAGCTTTCGTCATGGATTTTGAACCGAGCATGTACCAAAAACTGGACTTTGAGATTGGATCGACTACTCGTCCTCCCAGACTCACATCCGCTGATAACTTCCTTGAATGGAAATACAGATTCCAGAACCATTTGAAAAGTGTTGATCTGAGACTTTGGAGATCAGTTGTCAATGGACCATTCATTCCTACTCACACTGAAGCAGGAAAAGTTGGAGTGGTGAAAACTGAAGCAGAATACTCGGATGATGATTGGGAAAAGTGTAACAAGGATGAGAGAGCGTATGCTATCATGAAAATGACATTGACTCCTGAGATTGCACAAGGGTTTAAGAAGTACAAGACTGCAAAGAAGCTCTGGGATGCTCTGGTGGTTGCATATGAAGGAAATCTCGATATCAATGCAAGCCGTAAACAAATGCTGAAGCAGAAGTTCAACTTGTTCAATCACATTCAAGGAGAGTCCTTTGAAGCTCAAGTAGATTTTAACATGTTGAACATAAAAATGCATCTAGATGAACTCCCAAACACGAATCAAGCATCCATATCATCAGAATCCATCCAGAAACAAGAAAAATAGAAGAAAAAGTCTCATAAATGAGTTTTCTCATCTTCACCCATTCAAGCTCAAAATCCAGATTCGAGTGACCAGATTTATCGTGAGATGAAATCTGATCGGTTACCCGCTCTGATACCATTTGTCAGGAGCGATTTTCACATCAAGAATCCTGATCTTGAGCAAGAATTAGGATCAGATTCAAAAAAAAACCCCATAAAATGAGATGAAGATGAAGATGAGAAGAATCAAAGGATAATCATAACATGAGAAAGATGATAAACAAGTCGAATGATTTCATTAATCGAATGATTACAATCAAGAAATCATGACAAACACTCTATCATGGAAATCCATGACTCACTCTCTCTCTCTAGAATGAAAATCTCACACTCTACAAGAAAATCATCATCTCCACACTCAGAGACTCTTTCTTGTAATGGGCACCCTCACTATATATATAGTGAGGGTGACGAACAACAGAAACATAAATGAACAAAATTACAAGAAAGACAAATAACATAAATATTAATTAAATCAAAGTTGATTTAATTAATCCGAAGCTTGACTCGCTCGAACCGATATTTCGTTGACTTTTACGTTGACCGTTGACCCGAACGGTTGACTTTTCCGGAAAACGGTCTTCGGTCCAAACTGCAAGCCTCGAGCATCACAACCCGCATCTCTGAATCAATTCACATGGATTCTTCAGTCGAATGCTTCGGTAAACAGATTTGATGGCGTCAGTCACATAGATTTTAAGTTCCAACAATTCCCCCTTGACTAATGCTTTCAAATATGTTCAACTGCTGAAGAATTGCTCTGTCGTACATCTTCAATGAGAAACTGATAAACCGGAGACAATCTGTCATAGAAATTCCCCCTCTGAATAAGCTTCTTCTGTTCTTGTTTCTCCAGTTCGAGATCCAAGTGTTCCGCTCACTCGGTTCACACGGTCGGGTATAATACTGAGAAAATGCTACATCTCGGAGTCCAAACCGCAACAAACTGAATCAGATAAACCAATCAAACACTGAAAATGGTCTAACTCCGAATAATCGACCCGATATCCAAATCCATAATAATTCCTCTTATTTCTCTAAATCTCTCCAAAAACATCAAGTCGGAAGCGTAAAAACAGATGCGGAGAGTCGAACCGTCGCGATCGGTTGCCTAGAGAAACCAGATAAACAATCTTGAAATCAGAAAATCTCGCGAAAAACCGGAAGCCGGATGCTGACAGTTGTGAATGATCCATAAATAAATCTTGTGTTCCGCGTAACTAGGTTGGATGCGAAAATAAACATAAACCTCAAATCTGTGAAAATTTGAGATCCCGAGCGTAAAATAATCATAACCGGAGTCTTCGTAATTTTGGGCGAAAAAAACGAGCTCGAAAATAAATTCCGTGAAGATTTCTGAGTTAAATGGGCGAAAATGGCACGATCTGAAAATTTTCGTCAATTTCCGTCAAGGAACAGCTTCTCGAGAGATTTGACGGATAAATTCCAATAATTAACTGAGATTCCAGTTAATCCGGTTCGTTGACATCCACGCTGCATCAGCTAAAAAATAAAACCGTTAGACATAACGAGAAAGCTTCGTAATTAACCGGATAATAAAGCTAACCCGTCAGTGGTCAATAGCAAACGTTGCGCGCGACATCAATAAACGGGAACCCCATTAAAATGAAATAAATCCGAGACTAATAAAAAATTTCCGCAATTTCGTTCGGGCGTTATCTCGTAAGTCTCGTTGAGAAACTGATAAGAAAATACCCGTGTCTGACGAAATATGCTGAAAATTTAATTAGTTGTAAAAATCTACAAAAGAAACACAAATCCATGTCTAATAAAATAGACCAACCAGGTTGAAGGAATAAAAAGCAATCAACGGCTGGCAATTAATCAGATCTGACGGCTGGGATGCCTGATCTGGGAGAGATGGCGCTGGCCAATGAGAGGCTGGCAGCCAGCTGACTTTCAACGGCGGTTTTCTTCTCGCTGGGCCCACCAGAAATTCTCCTCCACCAATCAACACTCGACACGCAAAAAGGTTATAGGAGAATCCGACAAAACGAGGAGAAAGAGAATTCTCTCGTGACCAATAGAAACCTGGCACGTCATCAAATGTTCCAAGAATTCGTCTTCTACCTCCATGGACCGAAACCCTAATCTCACTGTAAACTGTCCACCGGAAAAACGAAGAGGTCGCCGATAAACCGTAAAACCACCATATCTCAGTCAAAACACGACCAAAATTGATGATTTTTTATATCAACGGACTCGTAATCCAATCCTCTACATCCCTGTACGAACAGAATCCTCTGAAACGACTTCGAGCAAAAACCCAGAAGCAAGTCCGCTAAGCTCAAGAAGTCCGCTAAAGCTTATTTAAGTCCGCTAAAGCATACAGAGAAGTCCGCTAAGCTGAGAAGTTCGCCAAGACACTGAGAAGTCCGCTAGAGACAAGTCCGCTAAAGCATAAAACAAGTTCGCTAAACTCGTCAAGTTCGCTAAAGCTGACCATGAAGTCCGCTAAGACCAGTCAAGTCCGCTAAGAACTGATACAAGTCCGCTAAGGCAATCTTCAAACCTTCAAAACACTTAGAGAAATCTGGAAAACATGATGAACATGAAGAACTTACTTGGTGAACTTGAATCTGCCAAAAAGCGTAAGGAAAACCCGTAATGATGCATGAAATGAGAAGCTAAACCATTCACGAGACTATTGTGGCCACCAACAACCCATAAACAGTAGCAAATCCGATCATAAACAACCCTCAAATTTTGGAAATCTTCAAGAACACGAAGAACACCATGAAACACGCACTAGTGTGTGTTTTTCCAGATCTGCCCAATCCGTTGAGAATCAGATGAAACGGATGCTTCCAATGGATCCGGAATGCCTTTTCCACTGAAAATCATACCTCACTTCATCCGAAAACATGAAGAATCGCCCAGAAAACCAAGAATCAAGCCCGAAAATCATCAAAAACCCCAAATACGGGAAAAACTCTAACAGCTTCAAAAACAGCTCGGATCTCTAATTTCTCTCACAGATTTTAACAAGTTGAACATAAAAATGCATCTAGATGAACTCCCAAACACGAATCAAGCATCCATATCATCAGAATCCATCCAGAAACAAGAAAAACAGAAGAAAAAGTCTCATAAATGAGTTTTCTCATCTTCACCCATTCAAGCTCAAAATCCAGATTCGAGTGACCAGATTTATCGTGAGATGAAATCTGATCGGTTACCCGCTCTGATACCATTTGTCAGGAGCGATTTTCACATCAAGAATCCTGATCTTGAGCAAGAATTAGGATCAGATTAAAAAAAAAACCCATAAAATGAGATGAAGATGAAGATGAGAAGAATAAAAGGATAATCATAACATGAGAAAGATGATAAACAAGTCGAATGATTTCATTAATCGAATGATTACAATCAAGAAATCATGAAAACACTCTATCATGGAAATCCATGACTCACTCTCTCTCTCTCTAGAATGGAAATCTCACACTCTACAAGAAAATCATCATCTCCACACTCAGAGACTCTTTCTTGTAATGGGCACCCTCACTATATATATAGTGAGGGTGACTAACAACAGAAACATAAATGAACAAAATTACAAGAAAGAAAAATAACATAAATATTAATTAAATCAAAGTTGATTTAATTGATCCGAAGCTTGACTCGCTCGAACCGATCTTTCGTTGACTTTTATGTTGACCGTTGACCCGAACGGTTGACTTTTCCGGAAAACGGTCTTCGGTCGAAACTGCAAGCCTTGAGCATCACAACCCGCGTCTCTAAATCAGTTCACATGGATTCTTCAGTCGAATGCTTCGGTAAACAGATTTGATGGCGTCAATCACGTAGATTTTAAGTTCCAACAATTACCCCTTGACTGATGCTTTCAAATCTGTTCAACTGCTAAAGAATCGCTCTGTCGTACATCTTCAATGAGAAACTAATAAACCGGAGACAATCAATCGTAGAAATTCCCCCTCTGAATAAGCTTCTTCTATTCTTGTTGCTCCAGTTCGAGATCCAAGTGTTCCGCTCACTCGGTTCACACGGTCGGGTATAATATTGAGAAAATGCTACATCTCGTAGTCCAAACCGCAACAAACTGAATCAGATAAACCAATCAAACACTAAAAATGGTCTAAGTCCGAATAATGGACCCGATATCCAAATCCATAATAATTCCTCTTATTTCTCTAAATCTCTCCAAAAACATCAAGTCGGAAGCGTAAAAACAGATGCGGAGAGTCGAACCGTCGCGATCGGTTGCCTAGAGAAACCATATAAACAATCTTGAAATCGGACAATCTCGCGAAAAAACCGGAAGCCGGATGCTGACAGTTGTGAATGATCCATAAATAAATCTTGTGTTTCGCGTGACTAGGTTGGATGTGAAAATAAACATAAACGTCAAATCTGTGAAAATTTGAGATCCCGAGCGTAAAATAATCATAACCGGAGTCTTCGTAATTTTGGGCAAAGAAAAACGAGCTCGGAAATAAATTCCGTGAAGATTTCTGAGTTAAACGGGGGAAAATGGCGCGATCTGAAATAAATTTCGGAAATAAATTCCATGAAGATTACTCAGATGGAGAATGATGATGAGGAGGAACATGAATTTATGGTCACAGAGGAGAAGGTAGAAGAGAAAGAAGAGAACCTGGTTGAAGACAAGGAAGCATTTGCAGCCGAGGTCGACAACACAAAGGTATGTACTAATCCCACTTGTGCACGTTTAATTCCTGGCCTTAGACAACTTTGGAAGAATAGTGAGATAGAATTATTTGATATGCAATGTTCTAGAAGTTCGTTTAAGGGTAGATGGGAAAATAATGAGGAGAAAGTCAAAGCACAGAAACTAGACATAGAGAAATACCAAGCCCTTGCCACTCAAAAGTCTGTCCTGTATGACAATGCTAAGTTAGAAATAGTTGAGCTTAGAAAGCAGGTAGATGAACTTAAACATCAGAAAAATGAGTTGCAAGTGAAATTAGATGTGAAATGAGAATAAGAAAGCTGGTAAGGCTTTGTCCACCTGCATAACTGATGTTAGATTTGGTAAGGATAGAGGAGGAATAGGAATTAGCTTTTCTAAAAAGAATAAGAATAGTTTTCCTCAACCTGTGTCTAGAGATATAATAGGTATGATCTATAAGGAGGATCAGGTAGATAGATCTAAATCAGAAATGCATGAAGCAGGACCTCCCATAGATAGTGTTTTGGTTGGTGTGAAACCCATGAATGAAGAGGAACTAGAAAATGAGAAACATATGACCTATGTTTTGGGTAATCAGAATAAAACCGTGGCATTCGCTAGTGAATCGGGTCCATCCCAGGAACCATTAAACGATAATGTTGGTTCTTCTGACGTTTTTGTTTCATGTGCAGATGAAGTAAGGATCCAAGATGTTTCTGGGGAGGATGCCGAATGCATGAGAGTCAAAAAGTGTCATGAGTCTAGTAGTTTAATTTCTGATTTACCTAAGGACGATGTTCTGGCATCTGTGTCTGAACTTAATGCGTCCAAGTCAAAACAATTAGTTGTGTCTTTGTCATCGAAACATGTTTCTAATTCTAATGAAGTAGTTAATGGTTTTAGAATTCGTGTGTCTAACACTAAGGCTAGTCGTGAGTCTAAGCCCAAGGACTTTGTTCCTTATCCCCAGGTTGTGTCTACTTTTAACAGAACGAACAAATCAAAGTCGGAACAATTTTGTTGAATTACGCAACCTGAAAAGTCCCAAAACATTTAATACACAAATGGGATGATAAGCCGGAGTGGAAGTCGTCTTACCCAAGGCGTTCATATGTTTGTAGTCATGTGAATGGGCCTAGACTTATGAATTGTTTTCAATGTGGAAAACCAGGGCATTTCGCTGCAAATTGCATGAATAGACTTTATCAACCATACTATCCGCAAAACCCACGGACTAGTATGTTGCAGAAAATGATGACAGGTGGAAATAAAAATCAAAAGCAACAAGCTTTGTCTCAGGGGAAGCAGAGTTCAAAACCAATGAAGACTCAACAGTCTAAAGTTCTAAACACAAAAGCTCCGGTGACAAAGCCTGTTGACGAAAACTGGAATGTGACCAAAACTCCAAAACCAACTTACAAACCTAAGGGAGTTTACCAAAGAAATGATAAGAGAAAACATGAACTTGCTAAGAAACAGGTGCATGCAACAAAAGGGATTTCTCAACCTAAAGGTAAAATAAAGGTTAAGAAACACATTTCAAAATCAAAACAAGTTGTTCGTACGAAATTGAAACTTGAGTGGACACCTATCAAGGAACCTGCAAGTAAAAAGGCCACATCTCCACAGAAGAAACCTGCATCTGTAAAGAATTCAAACAATGTGCTAAAACCACAGAAACACCCTGTTTGGATACCAAAAGTCAACACTCAAAGTTTGGGTGTAACTGAATCAAAACCAGGAATGTCCTTTCAATTAGTCAACTACATTGACTCCAAGGGTGCGCCCAGATATGTTATGGCCTGGGTACCCGACTCTAACTGATCTTTGTTTCATGTAGGGACAGCCGAGAAGAACTGTTAACAATTTCTGGTACGTTGATAGTGGTTGCTCCCGACATATGACCGGAGATTTATCGCCTTTGGAAGAGGTTCAAGATTTCAATGGAGGAGGTGTATCTTTTGCTGGTGGAGTAGGTGGCAGGATCAACAAGAAAGGTGTGGTGAAGAATGGCAGCTTGACGTTCTCAGATCTGCATTATGTGGAAGAGTTGTCACATAGTCTGCTCAGTGTTTCGCAAATTTGTGATCGAGAATATTCTTTGATGTTCAATAGTAAGGAATGCATTATTCTCAAACCTGGAGTCAAGATTCCCGAGGAGTGTATCTTGATGCGTACACCAAGGCGAGGAAATTCTTATCTTCTCAACATGGGTAATCATCCGCCTTCTGATGTGGCTTGTCTTATTTCAAAGCAAAATGAAAATCTGGCATTGTTATGGAATCGTCATCTGGGACATGCCAACATAAAGAATCTGACCAAGCTGGCAAAGGGAGAGCATGTTAGAAACCTCCCAATCAAGGATTTCACATAAATTGAGAAGTGTGTTGCATGTGCTAAGGGGAAGCAGCACAAGTTACCATATCGTTCTAAAAAGACAAACTCTATTTCGTCTGTGTTGCAACTACTTCATATGGATCTCTTCGGCCTAATGCAAGTACAGAGTATTAACAAGTTCTCATATTGTCTGGTGATAGTGGATGAATTCTCTCGATTCACTTGGGTTTTCTTTTTGTCAAACAAGCATGAAACTCCAGCACTGGTGAAACAGTTTATTACTCTCATAGAGAATCAGGTGAGCAAGAAAGTGAAGGCAATAAGATCAGACAACGGAACAGAGTTTAAGAATGTTGAATTGAAAATGTTCTGTGGAGAGAAGGGTATAGAAAGGCAGTACAGTGCACCGTACACACCTCAACAGAATGGTGTTGCTGAAAGAAGCAACAGAACACTCATTGAAGCTGGAAGAACTATGTTGTGTGAAGCAAGAATGCCAATTTTCTTTTGGGCCGAAGCAGTGAACACTGCTTGTTATGTGCAAAATTGGGTACTTTTGAACAAGCGGCATGAGAAGACGCCTTATCAGATTATTTATGGAGAAAAGCCAAAGGTGGGGTACTTTAAGACATTCGGGTGTCCTTGCACAGTTCTAATTCAATCTGATGTGGGGAAATTCGAAGCAAAGGCTGATGAATGCTACTTTGTTGGGTATTCTGCAAATAGTGCTTATCGAGTCTACAACAAGACCAGCAAAATGATTATTGAGGCATTCAATGTTGACTGGTTGGAAGATAATCCTACAGATGCTGGAATAGGGCCAGACTGGATCATTGATTATGGGTCATTGTTTGAAGGTTTCAACTTCTCAAATATGTTTCCTAGTCTGGGAGAAGAAGAAGACATCATTGCTCCAGCTCCTGAAGTAAGGCCATCTGTGGTAAATGTTAGTGATAGTGTATCAGCAGCAACTCCTAAGGATGATAATGTGGATGTTCCAGAATCTTCAGGAACTCATGATGATCAGAAGGAGTCAGAAATCTAAGGTATGAATGATAATGTTAATGATACTAATCTGCCTGTTTCTGTTTCAGTACCAGATGTACAAGCCACAAGAATCAACAGAGATCATCCTCTCAGCAATGTGGTCGGACCAGTGTCAACATGTGTTACTACTAGAAGCCGCGTGGTTGACATCAACTTCTGCATGTACTCATGCTTTATCTCTTAGATAGAGCCTCCAAATGTGATGGTAGCATTTAAAGATCCAAGTTGGATGGAGGCTATGCACGATGAATTGAACCAATTTTCAAAATTGGGAGTGTGGCATCTAGTGAAAAGGCCTGAAAATAAGAAAGTTATACCCACAAGATGGTTGTATAAGAACAAGAAAGATGATACATGTGTGATTGTGAGAAACAAAGCCAGGTTGATTGTTCAAGGTCACAAATAGGTTTACGGGATTGATTATGATGAGGTGTACGCACCAGTGGCCAGGTTGGAAGCAATTCGAATATTCCTTGCTGTAGCAACATATCTCAACTTCACAGTGCATCAGATGGATGTGAAGACAACTTTTCTCTACGCTGAAATGAATGAAGAGGTTTATGTGGCTCAACCGCCAGGGTTCGTGGATGAAGAGCATCCAGATCATGTGTATCTTCTGGATAAAGCTTTGTATGGTTTGCATCAAGCTCCCCGCACGTGGTATGAGACTTTGTGAAAGCATTTGGTGGGAAATGGTTATACAAGGGGAGTGGTTGATCAAACCCTGTTCAGAAAGAAGGTGAAGATGATATCATTATGGTGCAAGTGTATGTGGATGACATCATCTACGGGTCAACGAATGAAGAATTATGCACCGAGTTTGAGGATATCATGAGAAAGAAGTTTGAGATAAGTGATCAAGGGGAGATGAACTTTTTTCTGGCATTGCAAGTTAAACAAGATGAATCTGGGATTCTCATTCATCAAGCAAAATATGTGAATGAGATTCTGGAAAAGTACAAGATGCAGGACTCCAAGCCCATCTCCACTCCCATGGCATCCAGACCTCTACTGACAGCAGATGCAGATGGAGAATCAGTGAGTGAATTCATGTATTGTTCGATGATCGGATCACTCATGTATTTGACAGCAAGCAGGCCCGATATCATGCATGCAGTGTGTGTATGTGCACGTTACCAGGCTAATCCTAAACTCTCTCATTTAGCTTCTGTTAAACGTATGTTTAGGTATCTGAAGGGCAGGCCTCGGCTTGGACTTTGGTATCCTAAGAATAATGATTTTCAATTGTTTGCATATACTGACAATGATTATGGAGGTAGTGATCTTGACAGGAAATCTACAACTGGTGGGTGTCAGTATTTAGGAGACAGACTCATCTCATGGCAGAGCAAGAAGCAGCATACCGTTTCCAAGTCAACTGCCGAAGCTGAA
>JBCNJP010000025.1:23996747-24045468 GCA_039602395.1 Deinandra increscens subsp. villosa
TGATGATGTTGAGAAGAAAAGAGAAGAGATACTGCACACGACGAGGGGGAGTTTGTTGATACCTGAAATGTGCGTCGTGTGAAGTATCGAACGAAGACCAAGTTCAAGCCAATATAGGGTTGGCCGAACCTGGTCCGAACCTGAAGTTCGGACTGGCCGAACCTGGGGTTCGGTGGGAGTTCGGCCGATCGGGTATATATAGTAGTTTGGTCTTTGTGTTTGGAAGTTCTGAGCGTGTGAGCAAATCTTAAGTGTGTGTTTCTGAGTGTGTTTCTCTGTGTCAATTCTCTGTGGTTTACTGATTGTAATTGTTCTCGTTTGATCAATAAAACAATCGGTTATTTACGTTTCGATGTCCGATTAGCTAGATCGAGTAGACGATCCGATGCTCACGCATTTTCAAGTAATTCCCCCTTGGACGTTACTGTCGAATCCAGACATTGATCTTCTAGCAATCTTCAGTCAGCTTGCTGCAGACGCCTATGTCTTTAGCAAACTCCCCTTGACCGAACCTTCAGGTATAAAGGAAACAATTCGAATCTTGTACGATCTCCACAACCAATAAAGTTCCCCCTAGCTTCAAGCACTTCCACATCAGGCATATGATAACGGTTCACTTCATAAGTTGTATCTGGAAATTGTAAAGACACACGAACATCACTGCATCTTGACAGAAATCTTTAACCTTCACAAACTTGTAATATATTCTGATCATTATGAAAACAGACACAATCAACATCTTCAATCACAGAAATTCCCCCTCAGCATCAAATCCATCCCAATATATTACTCCGGTAAACGTATATCTCGTTGCAGACTGGAATCTGACCAAGTCTTTCGACAACTCAAGAAAGTATCGGGCATATGACAGAGAGTTCCAAACCTTAACCGAAAACTTTGACATATCAGTTCGCACGAACATCAGAATATACCACCTTTCCATGAAGATCGAAAATCACTATCAACCCTGAATTGATTGCTTTTGAATATTCACTTTTTCAATTATGAAACTTTGAAAGTTTTTAGGGTCCCCGATTTCCCCCTAAACAAGTGACATATTCAAATCTTCAATTTCTTATGATTCCAACCCCGCATTCTTGTAGTGGAATGATAAACTCAAGTGGCCCGCAACGGAATCTTTAATCTCATTTAATCTTCAATTTGTGTAGAATGATAATCTCCGACAAACGTTCCAAATAATCATAACCATGTTTCAGAATCTCTGTCCATCATCAGAAACACGCGTTCTTGAATCTCTGTCCATCATCAAGAACAATGACTACTCACAAATCACATTTCTTGAAATTCGATCACTAACTCGTAACAAGTATCGGAATCTGGATTTTCTTCAAACATAACACCCCACAGCTACCAAATCAAGGGTAAACTCGATAACTGATGACTGAAAAAACTGAGTCTTATTTCAAAAGTCTCACAAAAACAGGGGAAGAAATGGTGCTGGTTGAACTGAAAAGTTTTTATGATGTCTTTTGATAGGACGTACAAAAACGTACAAAAAATGTTCAAAGACAGTCGGAGACTGACACGTGTAAGGCTGATGTGAAAGACTACTCAAAGATGATATGTCGGTAAGCTCAACCAAAACTATGACCATCTATGTAAGTGAAGTGATCTTAAACTCTATAAATGTTTAGATTCCCATCCTAGTCTACATGGTTTAAAAAACTGAGTCCCGGCAAAAATGGGTTGAGAGTGGTATATACCTAGTATTCACTCTCTCACACGCCATGCTTATATTGTATATGACAACACCACAGGAAAGAAAAAGAAAAAGAAAAAGAACACAAAAAATGGAAATTGCAAAAAAGAAAAGGAAAAGAAAAAGAAAAGAAAAGAAAATAAAATTATTCTGTTGGTCTTCTCTGCGTGCTTATGCGGCCGACCTGATCACCAACTGATAATTCATGGAATTAGAAATAAGTGGTAGTCAAAGCAGTGTTGCATGGTTCCTCAAGTTGGGGGTCTTGAATCCTCAATAAACTCTGAGGTTGGGTAGGTTTTGCTATTAAAAATTGGGTGTGGGGACGGTTAAACATATCGGTAAAATTGTACCATATTTAAGCACTTAACTGGATGTGAGTTTATGTGTTCAAATCACCTGGAAATTGTCTAGAGCGTCAAGTAACGGAAGCTGAAAAGGGTTCCTCAGTCAAAGACTCGTCTGATATTACCGATGAAAATTATCAGCACCAGGCATGTAAATATTCAGTTTCTGCGGTAAGTTTGTGAATATTTCAATTTAAGGCTTTTATCTGTTTTAAATTTTTTAAATTTTTTTATGATCATGATCAGATACTCGGGGTATGAGTCTGAGGGGAAGCTTTGTAAATTCTCAAAAGTCAAAATCTATCAAGTTGTTAATGAGATTTATCAATTTTGTAAGATTGGGGTGAACTTAAATGTTTTTAAAAGGTTGAGGGGCCAAAGTGTAAATTGTGATGTTTAAAACCTTTGTTTACGGTTTTAGTTTTCATTTACGATCCTCTCTTTCTCTCTCCGCTGTTTACGACCTCCGCCCTCAAAACCCTAGAACCCTAACTCCGCCGAGCTCCTCCGCCGGAAACGTGTTTCCAACCTCCTCCGACCTCCGCTGAACAATCCGAGCACACGATCATCCTCGCAATCGAATTCCGATCGTGAAACCCCCTTCAATCACAGTTTTTCATCGATCTTTTCATGGTTTTTGTGTCTCAATCCCTAAATCGCAACTGTTCTCTGTTTCCACTGTTTTCGAGACGATTTCACGAGTGTTGAAGTCGGTTTTGTGCTAAAAACTCATAAAGGTAGTTGCAGATGGTTTTTGGTGTATATTTGAGGTGTTTAACTTGTTTACGAGATGTTGCAGGTGTGAAAATGGTGGTTTTGGGGCGTTTACGATCGTCTCGATGGAGAAGACGACGGTTGACGATTACGATCGTCGTTTACGACTCGGGTTTACGATTTGGGTTCACGATCCACGGTTCCGTTGGATGTTTACGATAGTTGATTACGATCATGTTTACGACAAAGGAGTTTACGATTGGGCTTCGGTCGATTTTCGGTGTTTACGACTGGGCTTAATGATTACGATTGGACGAAAATGGACTCGATCGTGAACCCATGTTAAAAAAATCGTAAACTCACACTGTGGATCGTAATCTCATAAGAAGCACTTATACACTTAATTTGTTTAAAAAAAACATAATAATAGATCTCTTCAAACTTAAAAAAAAAATGTGTGTTTAAGTTAAATTTTATGATGATTGTGAACGTGTGATTCAAAATCAAAATATTTCTCTTGAAAGTTTAAATTGAGATTTTCTGAACTTAAATTTTTTTAACGTGATAATCAATTGAACTTCAAAAAGATGTTGACAAACATAATTGAGCTTTAACGACAAGTCTGATACATGTATCTTGTCTCTCTCAGATGGCAGACGAGATGCTCGACGAAGAGATTAAGTTTGAACCGGATCATTGCATTCCAGCATATCTTGAAGACCCACCAGAGAAGCATATGGAATTATTTTTTTCACTGGTGGCCGGGATGAATACCTACAAGATTAACCATGCCCTGAGGACAAGTGTACTGATTGATGAGCAGCTTGTGAGGGAGTTCTGGGGTACAGCAAGAGCAAATGCTGATAAGACAAGTATTACCGCAACTGTTCAGAACAGACAAGTAATAATTCTGGAGGAAGATATAAGGAAAGGGCTAAACATCAATGATCATGCTACCGATCCGATTGAATATCCAAAGGAAGCTGTTTTGACGGGTGCTCAATCCATGGGATATGAAGGAAAATTCCCGCCTATCTTTAAGAAGTTGTTGCCACATTACTGGAGGTGCCTGGCTCATTACATGCAGAAATCTTTTCTGGGCAAAAGAACAAGCTTCGATCAGCTCAACAAGCTACATGGAACTGCATTCGTCGCATTGGCCTTGGATTGGAACTTTAACTTCTCCAAGATGATGTTACTGGACTGGATAGGCAATGCTGACCTGAGCGCACGTGAATAGTTCCTGATGACACCTAGGTTTGTTCAAATGGTGGTCATGGAGAAGTACCCAATGATAGAAGAGAGAATAGAGAAGCTGGATGTAAAGGTTATGAATTGTGGAGTGTTTGGGCTACAGACTCAAGACAAAAGGGGTAAAAATAGTTTTCAAGGAAGGCTGGAATGGGTCAAGAGGGATGCATTTCCCGAGGTGGCAAGGGAACAAGAAGTTGAAGAGTCTGAACCAGAAGCCGATGTGCCAACTATTAATGCATCAATTGCTGAAGATCAAGATACAACAACAACCCCAGCTGTAAATGTGCAAGATGAAGATGAGGTGATCCCTTCAGATGATGAGAACGATATGGAAAATGCTATACGGGTGGGAATCTTTCATGGAACTGCGAATCGGATCGTGGAGAACGGATGGTGGTCAAACAATGTGCAGAACACGTTCAGATTCGATCTGCAGCTGTCATAGGTGGTCTAATGGTTAATGCCTAGGGGAAGATTGTTGGGCTAGTTATTTTTAGAGGCATGAACATTAGTTATGGGCTTAAGTAGTTAATGGGCTTTTGGGCTAGTTAGATGATATTTAGGCCATGTGGGCCGTTTATTTTTGTTTATGATTGGGCTTGTTAGAGTTTATGATTGGCTCAAGGGTTTGTAAGAGGTGGTATAAATACCACCTCATGTTTATGATTAAGATAAGCCTTGGAAATACTGTTTACGATTTGCTCTCTCTCTCTTTATGTTTCCGATCAGCTTCTTTTGTTTAAGATAGTAGTTATTATTCATTCAAGATTCAATCTTTACCTTAGATTGAGTCTATTCTTCTACTATTCTTCTTGAATCAATCACATACGAGGATTCCGCACTCGTTTGTGATTAGATATCGTGTGTTTGGTTAGATTTCAGACCTACAACAAGGATTGTTCCAAAATTCAATTTATATCCATAACGAGTCAAAATTAGACATTGTCTAGTTTGGCTTTACATTTTGAAGCCAATTTGACCCGAATTGCATTTAGAACCATTCTAATGCAACAGTTTGGAGTCTTAGTATCTCATTGTTCAATCCATCCCATTCACATTTCAAGGTTCATCAAAACAGAGAGAGGAACACAGAGTTATTGTAAACACAAACAAAAATGATCAATTTCAAGTAGATTGCATAGAACTATCAACATTTTTAATCAATCATCAAGTTATCATTCCCTACATCCTGTGAATCCAATCAACACAGATTGCAAACCCTAAATCTCAAACTTTGATTCACAGAGGCGGTTCTTAAACCTAATTTTAATACAAAACTCAATTGTCATAACAAAACACGAAATTGATACCTTGTAATGGTGCTCACAATGATTCCTAGCACTAAACAAGTCTCAATCTGTGTAAAAATCAACAACATTTACGAGAATATGAATACTCATGGTCGCGATTGGGTTACGGTTCAAAGAGGGAGAATCGGTTCAATCCCATGAAATGCTTTGATCAAAAACTAACCTCAATGTTCAAGAACGGTGTGCGAATCAACCGTACTTGATTTGAAAGATCGATTGTTGGTGGAATTGTGGTCGGAGGTGAGAGGTTGAGGTCGCCGAGCGGTTCAAAGTGAGAGAGAGTGAGCAGGCTGTGATTTTAAATGAGTGGTATGAAAAGAAAAGTGAACCTTCCTATTTATTTATGTAGGCGTGGTCGGAAAAAAAGACTTAGGGTTTTTTTATTTGTGGTTAAACGAGATCGACTAGAGACCGAAGAGAGGCGAAGTCGCCAAGCTCAAATATTGGTCTTTATGAGATCGCCAAACGTAACGTGAGATCGCCAAGGACTAATGTTATTAGGCGAGATCCCCAAATATAACCTGAGATCGCCAAGGTAAATCTGCCTTTAGCGAGATCGCCAAGGAGAAAGCCGGATAAGGCGAGATCGCCAAGAAAAAGCCGGATAAGGCGAGATCGCCAACAGTTTTATTAGCTGAGATCGCCAAAAGGAATTCCCTTTTAGGAGAGATCGCCAAAGGCAAAATCTCAGGGAGTTAAATCTTTAGGCGAAATCGCCAAGACTATCTATGAGATCGCCAAGGTTAACCTTGAGATCGCCAAGGCTTAATCAGGCGAGATCGCCAAGGCTAACCTTGAGATCGCCAACAGAAACAGTAAAAACTTTAAAATTTTGACATAAGTTAATTTTTTGAAAACTTTTGTTTTATGATCAAATTTCAACCAAAACGAGAAGGAAAATTGGATTTTAATAATCCAAGTTATTACCAATTGGCCAATATTAATCCCAATTTCAAAATTGGCCTACATTAATCCTAATTATTAAAGTGCTGGATTTCATTGGGCCCCCGTTAAGTTTTCCTTAACTCCGTTAGTTTTTTGCTGACGTGGCAGCCACGTGGCTTTTATTAATCAGTGCCACGTCAGCAAAAACTAACGGAGTTAAGGAAAACTTAACGGGGGTCCAATGAAATCCAACACCTTTAATAATTGGGATTAATGTAGGCCAATTTTGAAATTGGGATTAATATTGGCCAATTGGTAATAACTTGGATTATTAAAATCCAATTTTCCAAACGAGAATACCCGTAGCTAAAACACTGAAAATACTCATTTGCGAACTCAGTGAGTTGCAAAAGCCTAGGTGAACTCACTAAGGGCAATTTGGGAATTATTGAATTTTCTAAGTGCATAACATGTTAAAAACATCATTTTGACTCAGAAAAATTTTAAATTTCACATACTTGACCAAAAACCTTATTGAGTCAGATTAACTTGAGTCAGGCTAGCCTAAGCTTACCATAACGGTTGATTTTAACTTAAAACTGCAAATGGACCTTAAATTTGACTTCTTTCTCCCAAACTTGATGTTTTAAAGCACAAAGCACCCAAATTCACATTTTATAACAAATTTGGTTATATCAAAGCATAGTGCTTTCATATGCACAAATAATGCCTTATTTTCTGGCAGCTTCCAGTTATTTGCTTAATTTTTTGCATATTCTTTTTGCATATTTTTTTTTGCTCGGTAATGGTTGGACTATGTTAGGAATCAAACCGGTCAAATACATGATCACAGACACTTACAAATCAAATCACCTCATAGATTCAGTAACCTAAGTCAGATTGTCGGTATTGTTATCCACTTAAGCTCAAGCAAGGCAATTTTTAGCAAAGTCACTGTGATATCATTTATCATGTTTTAGTCCGGTTTAATGAAAATTATGTTTGACCTTTTATTCCACTAAGTCAAAAGTTATCCTAGCTTTGTCTATTTAGCACTTCAAACATACACAACACACAAATGGAATTTCTTCCCCCTATTTCTTCAGAGGTAAGTACTGATTTCACGGTGGATGCATATTTTTGATTCGCGTCAACACAAGGTCAGAGTTTCCTGAGCATATGTGTCACGGAATATTTTCAATGATAATAATGGGACGCGTGAACACAAGGTCAGAGTTTCCTCAGCAAATGTGTCACGGTCAATGGATGGATGTGAGATATCGCTCAATTATTGATGGATGTGTGAAAATTCACACTTATTGGTGGATGTGTGATGAATCACACTTATTGAATGGTTTGAAATGAGCACTTTCCGCAAAAGAAATACTCGAGTGTGTTGTTTGACTTACTTAGCTCAGACTTAAGCAGATTTACAGGATTTTACCAACTATTTTGACTTAAAGTCCACAATTTCATGTTTTAAGTGTGTAATCACAGGACTTGCCTAATTCTTATTTTGCTGAGCCTACCGACAGATCGAATGATAGTATTACTGATCGATTGGATCATATCCTATGGTCAGATCACAAGACTAGAATTATCTCATGTTCCTCATAGTTTGCCCAACCAAAAACCAAAATTTTCTGGTTTTCTTTTTCAAAGTTTATTTAATCATTGCAGAATTGCAAAGATTTTGTGCTTAGACTCAAGTACCCATTAAGTTCCTTTACAAAAGTTATTGGGAATTACTCGATTCTAATTTACATGATTTTTATTTATTTTTGCAAATTTTTGTATTTTTCTCTAATTTTTCAATCATTTATTACACCATCACTAAAAATTCAATGATTTGAGTTTCCATCAGGTATTCAACAAATGTCTTCATAAAAGTTGTTTGAAATGACCTGATTCTATTTTTAGTGATTTTTATTAATTTTTCCAAATTTTTCGGATTTTCTCTTATTTTTCAACCGTGAGTCGGTTTAGGCTTGACCGACTGACACAATGACTCAAAAAATAAAATAAAGTAAAATAAAATAAAATATTTTTGGTATTTTCTGAAATTTGATTGACACTTTATTGAAGTTTTATTTATGGTCGAGAGAGGATGACCAAAAACTTAACAAGACTTAAAGAAACAAGAGTTAAAATCTTTTTGAGTTTTCAAAAAGTTTTAAAGATAAAATCTTTTTGGTTTTTCATTTTATAACAGAAAGATTGAAAAATGAGATAAAATCTTTTTGGTTTTTCATTTTATAACAGAAAGATTGAAAAATGAGATAAAATGTTTTTTGTTTTTCAATTTAAAGATTATTGCAAGGCAAGAAGGCTAACAAAGACAATACCTCTAAAACTACACAACCTAAGACTAAAGCACTATTCTAAAAGGAACCTAAAGATCAGCTTACTCAAAGTTAATCATTCCCACTGATTGGACTAGGAAGTTAAACCTAGAAAATCAAATCCCTTGGTGAAGAGATCTGCAAGTTGATTTTCAGAGGAAACATGAACTAAGGTGATAAGCTTCTTCTCATGACAGTCCCTAATAAAGTGATGCCTAATCTCTATGTGTTTGGTCTTAGAGTGCTGAACAGGGTTCTTAACAATAAACATGGCAGCAGTATTATCAATGTTAATAGACATGAAATTCAAACCGTAGTCCAGAAGCTGATTCTGGATCCAGAGAACTTAAGAACAACGGGAAGCAGCAGCAATGTATTCTGCTTCGGCAGGCGAGGTAGATACCGTTGACTGTTTCTTGCATTGACACGAAACCAATCGATTCCCTAAGAATTGAGCTTCGCCGGTGGTTGACTTCCGATCCATGTTGCAACCCCCGCAATCACTATCCAAGAAACCCCTTAGATCAAAAAGCTCATCCTTGGGATACCACAGCCCTCTCTTTGGATTGGACTTCAGGTATCTGAAGATTTGTTTCACGGCCGTCAAGTGTGACTGTTTCGGCTTGGGTTGAAATCTTGAGCATGGACACACGACAAACAATATGTCGGGGCGGCTGGCTGTCAGGTACATGAGTGACCCGATCATTGATCTTTACAAGTGTTCATCAACACATTCACCTCCAATATCTGCATGGAGCTTAACACGAGTCTCGACAGGAGTGGAAGAGCCTTTATAGTCATGAAATCCAAACTTCTTCAGTATTTCCTTCACATACTTTCCCTGACTGATTAGAATACCTTCATTATTCTGTTTCACCTCAGTCCCTAGGAAAAATGTGAGTTCCCCCATTGAACTCATTACAAAGAATTTTATTTGTTGAACCGAAGATGATGTCGTCCACGTACACTTGAACTAGTAGCATATCATCACCCAAACGCCGTATAAACAGTGTCTGATCAATCACCCCTCGCTTGTAGCCATTTTCAACAGATAGGTAAACAGGGTTTCATACCACTTCCTTGGTGCCTGATGGAGTCCATAGAGGGCTCTTTTCAGTTTGTACGCCTTATTTGGAAAGGAAGGATGGACAAACCCTAGAGGTTGATCAACGTACACCTCTTCGTCTAGTTCACCGTACAGGAAGGCAGTTTTCACGTCAAGTTGATATACCGTTATGTTCTTTGACGCGGCATAAGCTAAGACGAGGTACCGGGGCATAGACATCATCGTAGTCCAGCCCATCTATCTGCATATAACCCTTGACTACAAGTCTTGCTTTATTTCTTATTATTATTCCTCTGTCATCCTTTTTATTCTTAAAGATCCACTTGACTGGAATAGGCTTCACACCAGGAGGAGTGTCTACAAGTTGCCACACATCCAGAAGTTTGAATTGAAGCAACTTGTTGATACATTATGTGGCAACTAGCTGGATAGACAAAGAATTGAAGACTTGAAGATTACAACCTAATTTGCTGTTGGCCGAACTCTGGTCGAACCCCGGCCGAACCTTGGCCGAACCTGAGGTTCGGACAAGCCTAGGAGTTCGGCCGGCCGATGTCTATATATAGGTTGTAGTTGTGTCTTTTGTAACTCATTTTTTCATTAGAGCTTTGAGCAAGTAATTGTGTGTTTTGTGTTCTGATTCTCTTTGTAATCTGTTACGATTTTAATGAGAGATTGAGCATTGTTATTTACACCGTTTGTTCTCGTTTCTTTTACATAATTGATATCGAACTAAGCCGATCCTACGCTCCAGCGTTTTTAAGTGGTATCAGAGCTTTCTGGTATCGTTTGGTTCGATTTTGGTTCAATTGTGTGATTCAAAGCTCGTTTTATTATCTTCGTTTCTGAAAAACTGCGTAAAAAACATCATGATTTTACGTTAAAATTCCTTGTTTATGCCTGTTTTCGTTCGATTGAGTGTCATGAGCTCGAATGGTTGTGTTTTGTTATGTGAGATTCAAAATTTTCCGAAATTCTCTCATTCGGCCGAACCTCTAGTTCGGTGTAACCGCTCCGATCCCGAAGTTCGGAGTGGAGTTCGGACATCATTCTCGTTCGTTGAGAGTTCGGAGCTCACTCGGAGGGAGTTCGGTGAGATTTCTGCTTCGGTGAGACTTCGGAGGTATATCGGTGAGGGTTCGGAGGAAGATCGGTGTGAGTTCGGAGGTTTGATTGTGTTTCAAGAAAGTCTGAGAGTTCGGAGGACGTTCGAACTGTGTTTTTGAGTTCGGAACAGGTTCGGAGCAATTTCGGACCAATCAGAAACTTGAAACTTTTCAAGATGTCAGATTATCAAGCGTTTGCTGCGATTCAGTCACAGATGCAGAATTTATTGAATTACGAAAATGAAATAGGGACTACCCAGAAAGTTCCCAAACTTCTCAAGTTTGAAGATTATGCAAATTGGAAGAAAAGGTTCGAAGCTGACATTGGAACGACCGATCCGGACTTATGGATTGCTTTGGATGCACCATACGTGTATCCTGTTGGAGTAAACAATGTGTCTATAATGCAAAGAAACCTGGATCTTAATCAAAAGACTGATTACACAAGAGAACAAAAAGCACATGGTCTTTTAACTCAAGCACTTCCTAAGGAGTTGCTACACCAGTTTAAGAGTTGTAAACATTCTCATGAATTGTGGACGACAATAAAAGAACGTTGTGAAGGCAACGAACAATACAAGAAGAGTAAAAAGAAAGTTCTAAACAAGGAGTTTAATAATTTCAAACATTTTGATGGTGAAGGCGTTCCGGACTTGATTTCAAGGTATTGTCATTTGTTATCTGAAATGGATAACGTTCAAATAAAGAAGGACGATGAGGAACTTTAGGAAAAATTACTTGAAGGTTTGCCATCAAAATTGGGAATCATATGTGTTAATGATTATGAATGATAAAGATTATCCAGAATTGACATTTGTGAAATTGTTGGGTAAGCTGCAAGCAAGAGATTTAGAGATGAAAAATGTGAATACAACACCTGCAGAAGTCCATAATCCTGATGTGTACTATGGTTCAAACGCGACAACAATTTCGGGTAAATCGGGTAAAATGACAAGTTCTGCACCAGCAACGGCTTTCGTAGCTAGAAATTTACCTGGAAATGTGTCTAACTCAGGAAATGGAATGGGTTCAAACAGTTATGAACACAATTATAGTTCTAGAGGGTGTAACGTCTCGATTCCAGTAAGTAACCTAATGAATACTAGTAAAATGGCTCTTGTATCTGCATTGGTATCATCATATTATGGGGTTATAACTGGTAAGGTAAATAATGCAGAACTGACTGAGGAGGATTATGATTAGGTTGATCCGGATGACTTGGAACTGAAGGATATTAACTGGCAATTTGCCATGCTTGCAAGACGGGTGAAGAGATTTTTGAAAAAGACTGGTAGAAAAGACCTGAAATCTGGAGAAAGAATTGGTTTTGACAAGTCAAAGGTGAGGTGTTATAATTGTTCAAATTTTGGACACTTCGCTCGGGAATGCTCACAACCTAAGAAGCAAGAATACCAAAAGTTTGCTTCCAAGTCTAATGCTTCTGGAACCAACAATGCATCAAATTCAGGGAGTTCTTTATATTCTAAACCTAATTATGAACCTATAAAAGCCTTAGTGTCTTAAGAAGACAAAACTTATAACTGGGGTAATCAATTTGCTGATTCATCTGCATTGATTGTGACACATGTGCAGGATGAAGACACCATGATAGAATCTACTCAAGATGGAAATGAAATTCATGGCGAAGCAATTGATGGAGTTCAAGTTGGAGTCAATGATGAAGCAAGTGTATCGGATTCAAAGGATGATCATCAATCTTTTTCTAAAGAAAAATTTGCATTCATGGCAAGCTTGTCTGACCAAGTTTAATCAGATGTTGTTCTCTTGTTGGAAAAACAAGTTCAAGTTCTAACTGAGGAGAAGGAAGCACTGATCCGTGAATGTGAAGCCGCGAAAGCTGAAGCACTTGACACAACCAATGATTTTGAGAACTTATATCAAAAGAGTCTTCCATTGAAGCAACAATATGAGAGGGCTCAGCAAAAGGCTGTGGAGATTGCTGACAAGATGATTGCACTACAGAAGACATGCAGAAATTTACTGATGAAAACAAAAGTCTGAAGCAGGAGGTTGGTACATTAAAAAGAAACAACATCACAGAATCAGTTTGCTCTTATGGCCGATACTTCTAATGTGGTTTCTTATCCTACGGTGTGAAAATCTTGTGATGAATTTGCTACCGCTAAGAGTACGCTCTTAGGTGAAAAGACAAAACCAAAATGATCTTTTATCGGTAGCAAGATCTGATAAGAATATTTATAAGGAAAGATGGGAAGGAACCATTAAGGAGTTGTTGTCGGTTCATGAGCAGTTACGTTTATAAAAATTTGATTTTTCAAACCAATCTGAACTGCTTGTGTCCACACAAAAGGACTTGGCTGATAGTTAAAAACTTTTTGCCGATCTAAAAATTGAGATTTTTGAACTAAAACAAAAGATTGATTCTGTTCAAGTTTCATCATCATTTACCAACTTTCTTTACAAGTCTGAAAAGGAAAATATTTCTAGTAAATTTAGCCAAGTTCCCCCTCCTGTCATTATCACCAACGGTCCTTCATCTGAGGAAAAAGTGGAAGTTTCTTCTCATGACAAGCAGAGTAATCATCAATCAATTAATTCGAAGTCTGACAAAACTTCAACCAGAAAATCTATCTTGGATACTACGCTTGATGAACTGTTTTATGATGTCTCAGATCTTGATAAAATTGATGCTCTCATATCTGAAATAGAAACTGAATGTTCCAAACCCACTTGTTCAAATGTTTCTAAGCCACATGACTTTTCAACCATCAAATCTGAGCTGACGAAACTGAGTGAGTTTGAACAGAAACAGATTGCTAGAAGCAAGTCTATTGAAGGTAAAAAGGTCAAACATGGTGGAGTTGGGTTTGTGCCTCCAGCCAAAGCAAAATCTTTTGAACAAGGTTCTTCTTCTAAGGTTTCAAAACCTGAAAAAGCCAAGGCTGGCAATCCCACTCCAAAAACCAAATTTGACACATCTGAAAATTGGGTGACCTATCGCTTAAAAGATTCTGATAAAATCTATAGCGATAAAAACTTTCCTTTGGATATGGTCAATCCCAATTTAATAGATAAAATCTTTTCGGGGAAGTATGATCCTGCTTATGATCCTAAGGTGAGGAGTGTGCCCATTAAGAGGGGAAATGGAAGTATCAATGTAATGGACACACTTGATTCTGATTCTGAATCTGGGTTGGTTAACAGGATGCAAAAGTCTGTTAAAAAATTTGTGAACAAGAAACCAATTAAATCAACTTTTCAATCACCACTAAGAGTTTTTCACAAACAAATGCAACCAAATTTTAGAAAACCAAGTCCTTATGTCAAAAGGTCACAATTTTACAATGATGAGGGTTTTTATGATGAGTTTGGTTGTGGACCAAATCAACCTATTTTTGGAAGGGGTCCAAAGTGGGTTGATCATGGTTGTCAAAATGATTTTGGTCCAAGATTTGGTGGGAGGAGAGACAGATATCAGAATAATGAGGATCAGTTTTATTCTGGAAATCCACATGTTAGAAGTCAATTTATGTACCGTGGTAATGTTCCAGAGAGGGTAACAGGTTATGAGTCTGAATGTAATGATGATTCTGAAAATCATCGTGTGTCTAACCGAAAGGGTTTGAAACCCAAGACACAAAACAACAAAAACCTGTTATTTAGTCCGATGTGGATGGTGACACGATTGAAAAAGCTTTGATTGATAAACAAAAATGTTTTAAATGCAAAAATCGTGGTCATACATACTGGACTTGTCCATTGAAGAAGCCCAAATCTGACAAGTCTGATGCAGAACAATCTAATGAAATTTCTGAAGGATATCAGAGTGAAACACCTGTTTCCAAAAAGAAAGTCAGATTTGTGGATTATAAGGGTAGAGTTCATTTTTTATGACTCATCTAAATTTCAAAAACATAAAACTGAAAAGAAATCAGAAAATGATTCTGGAAAAATTAAATCAATTCTTAAAAACTCTACTTCTGGATCCAAAGGCTCTTCAAGTGATGCATGGATACCTAAGGGTTCTTCAATGGCTGGTGATGATTTTGTGGAAGATGACGGTCGACCCAAAGCTTCTAGCTTGGGTACGTCCCGAAACTAATCTTTTGTCTTAATTTATGCAGGGATCTTCGCGACAACTCATGAACAACATTTGGGTTGTTGATAGCGGAGCTTCTCGGCACATGACTGGTGATATCTCTTTGTTACATGATGTGAAGTACTTCGATGGAGGTAAAGTTACATTTGCTGGAAACAAGGGAGGTCAAGTCACCGGCATTGGTAAATTGTCGAACGGTGCAGTCACATTCGAGAAAGTTGAGTACGTCAAAGAATTGGAGTACAATCTTCTTAGCGTCTCCCAGATCTGTGACAAGCAATACACAACTGCTTTCACGGGGAGTGAATGTGTGATACTAAAGCCTGAGTACAAGATTCCAGATGATTTGTTGTGATGCGAGCAACTCGTTTTTCGAATTTGTATATGCTCGACATGAATTCATCCAAAGCAACTATTACGGGTCAATGTTTCTTATCGAAAGCTTCAGAGAGAGATTCCATTCTATGGCATCGTCGCATGGGTCACATCCATTATCGCAAGATGAACAAGTTGGTGCGTAGGAATCTTGTTGAAGGGGTTCCGAAACAACAGTTTGTATTCAATGGTGTGTGTGTGAGTTGCAAGAAGGGAAAGCAGAAGAGAAAATCACATCCACTGAAGAAGTATAATTCCATTGAAGTTCCGTTGGAGTTACTTCACATGGATCTATTTGGTCCTGTGAATCGTAAAAGTATTTCCAGGAATTGGTATTGTCTTGTGGTAACCGATGAATATTCAAGATACTCATGGGTTGATTTTCTGGTTTATAAAGATGAAGCTTCAAGAATTCTTCTCAACTTGATTACTACTCTTGAGTCATTATATAAGTTGAAGGTACGAAGGATTCGCAATGACAATGGCACGGAGTTTAAGAATTATGCCGTGAGGACTTTTTGTATGGAGAAATGCATCGTACATGAATTCAGTACGCCATACTATTGATACCTGTAATGTGCGTCGTGTGAAGTATCAAGCAATGTTCAAGTTCAAGTCAAAGTCTGAGTGGCCGAACCAGGTCCGAACCTGGAGTTCGGACTGGCCGAACCTAAGGTTCGGACGAGGCTCGGTCAGCTGGGTATATATAGAAGTTTGGACATTGTAATAGTCAGTTCTGAGCGTGTGAGATTTCTTCTAAGTGTGTGTTTTCAAGGTGTTTCTCTGTGTTGTGTTTCTAAGTGTTTACTGATTGTAATTGTTCTTCGTTGATCAATAAAACAATCGGTTAATTACGTTTTGATGTCCGATTAGCTAGATTGAGTAGACGATCCGATGCTCACGCATTTACAAGTGGTATCAGAGCTTTCTGGTTCACTCAACTGATCTGTGGTTGCTATTTTCAGATTTTTGAAGCATTTTTGGAGTTTCTAAAGTTGTTTTTCGTGTTTTTTTATCAATTCTATCGAGTTTTTGGTGTCAAATCTGCTCCTTAATCACTTCTTATCAGTTTTTCTGATCTTCAGTTGCAAGTTTCGTCAAAATCTGTCAATTTTCACGAGTTTTTGAAAAATGAAGTCGAGGTTCGGCGTTCACTGTTCAGATTCGGTGTAACCGTCCCGAACTTCAAATTCAGACAGAGTTTGGTGAGTCTTCGGTGAGAGTTCGGTCCTAGATCGGTCAGCATTCGGAGTTTGTTCTCTTTCAGTGATAGTTCGGAGTTCGTTCGGGGACGTTTGGAGCTTTTTAGGTTCGGACCAAGCTCGATGAAAGTTCGGCCTTTTGATTTAGGTTCGGACAGAGTTCGATGGAAGTTCGGAGCCCAGTGTTAAGTTTGGAGCAAGTTCGACCGATCAGAATTCTAATTTTTCAACGATGTCGGAATTTCAAGCATTTGCGGCGATGCAAAATGCGATGCAAACTATGCTAAATTTTGACAATGAAATCGGAACAAGTCAGAAATTTCCCAAATTGTTGAAGCTAGAAAATTATCAAAATTGGAAGAAACGATTTTCTGCTTACATAAGTACAAATGATATCGATTTGTGGATCCCGGTTAAGAAGCTTTATCAACACCCAACAGATGTGGGAGATTTCAAAGAAGTTCATACTTTTGATCTTGCTGAAAGAAAATCATACGAGCTTGAACAAAAAGCATACGGTTGTCTTATAACGGCATTACCCACTGAGTTGCTTCATCAATTTAGCTCTTGCAAGAAATCTAAGCAATTGTGGGATGCTTTATTAGCGAGGTGTGAAGGTAATGATGACTACAAGAAGAGTCGAAAGAAAGTTTTAAACAAAGAGTTTGATAATTTTCAGAATTATGACAATGAAAACATTATTGCTCTCGTTTCAAGGCTGTCACACTTGATTAGTGAATTAAAGGTGGTTGGGATTGAGAAAACCGATGCTGATTTAAAATAAAAGATTTTGGAAGCTTTGCCTGAAAAATGGGAAAACTATGTTTTGCTACTCACTCATGATAAGGATTATTCTACAATGACATTTCACGAGCTTACTGGAAAACTTCATGCTCGGGAAATGGAAATGTTAAGCTCAAAGAAGTCAACTGCTACTTTGCAGAATCCTGAATTGTATCATGGTGAGAATAGTGCAAGCATGAATGCAAAAGCTAAGCCAAATTTGAATTCTGCACCAAGTGTTGCTTTCTTGTCAGGAAGTTCAGGAAATTCTGATAACAATTCTTCACGGGGTTGTAGCTTTACAATTCCAAATTCTTTAAGTCAGAATGCATTTTCTGTTGAATCAACAGATGATTGTGCCAAAATGATTTCTGCATTGATTTCCTCACCCTTTGGGTTGATTATCAAGAATGTTGCTGATGCAAAGTTAACCGGCGATGATCTTGATGCACTTGATGATGATCAACTAACTGAATTGGATATATCTTGGCAATATGCTATGTTATGCCAACGATCAAAGAGATTTTTCAAGAAACATGGAAGAAATATTTCTGGTGAGAAATTGGGTTTTGATAAATCAAAATTGAAGTGCTACAAGTTTTCAAAGCTTGGGCATTTTGCCAAAGAATGTCAACAAGCAAATCTTAGCAAGTCTGGTTTTCCTTTATCAAGCAAACCTGGTTTTACTCAGCCATCTTCTAGTAACACAGACAAGGCAACAACTTTAACAATTCAGCAGTATGTTGTTTATGATTGGGGTCAAAGGTTTGGTTATGATTCATCAGCTTTGATTGTCACTCATGTTCAATTAGATGATTCCTATTCAGATACTAGTTCCGATACTAGTTCAAATCCAAGTTCTTATGAATCTGCTGAAAACTTGGAGAGTCTGATGAAAGAAAATGCTTCGTTGTTGAATAAAGTTCAAAAATTGTCTGAGGAATTTGATGTGATTAATTCATGTTTGAAGATTTCTAAGGAAAAGGAGAAAAAGTTGGTTTTGAAGAATGAATGTTTAATGACTGAGATCAAATCGTTGAATGAAGTTTTAGAAATATTCAAACAAGATAAGAAGGATGTTGAAGCTGCCAGAGCAAAGGTTTGTGAAGAACGGGATGAGTTGGTTAAAGAGGTTGAAAATGTAAGTTTAATGCTGAAGATGCTGCTACTGACTTCAAGAATTTATTTGAAAAGTCCATAATCAAACTTGATTTGCTTACACAGAATGTTGAAGAATCTGATAGCAATATTGAAACATATCATGTTGATATGGAAAAGTTGTTGGATGAGAAGCGGGAGTTGGTTAGTGTGAATAAAGTTCAAATAGCAAATTTGGAGATTCAACGGCGAAATGAAGCTAAACTAAAGAAAGAGTTGTTTGAAGGATTGGAAAATCTTCGAATGCAGAAGTTTGAAACTCATAAAGTTGCTAAGTGTTTAATAGCTACTGAAAAAGAGTTGGCTGAAGCACTACAGAAGATTTCTGATCTCAAAATTCAAGTAATCGATGCAAATCGCTTGTTCAACAATGTTTCAAACTCTCAAGTTTCACAAGTTTCTTAGCTAATGATGCTAATTTTGAGAAGATGTTCGATAAAACTGCATCACCCCCTGCTCAGATCAAAGAAGCTTTCAAAGAAGTAAAAGAGCAAGTTTCTGAATTTGATTATTCAAATGTATCATCATCTACTACTGAGGAAGACAACGTTGTGAAGAAAAAGAAGAACAAGAAGAATAAGAAGCAAAAGGGAAAGAAATCTGAGGTTCTTCCAGCTCCAAAGTTTGTGTCTGGTTCATCTTCTGCTGATAATGAGAAATCAGCTACTTCAAGTGACAAGATTCAGTCTAATTCCGAGTTTGATGAAAAGCTCTTTTATGGTCAAAAGAATGTAACTGTTGTGAAAGCTGGACAAGACACTCTATGGTCTTGAAGATCATGTAGGGAGGAATTCATAGTTTTGTTTAGTCGGCTTGTTTAGTTTAGTTTCATTTGTAATGTTGTCCTTTTGTTAGCTAGCGAAACTACCGAGCGAAACTGTTGTGTATGTAACCAATGAGTCCCAATAAGGTGTGTATGTAACTAATAAGTTGTGTTAGGACCAATGATGGCCCAATAAGGCGTGTTTAAGGGAAATGAGGACTAGTTGGGACCAATGAGTCCCAGTAAGTTGTGTATGTAACCAATAAGTTGTGTTTAGGACCAATGATGGCCGAATAAGTTGTGTTTAAGGGAAATGAGGGTCAGTTGGGACCAATGAGTCCCAATAAGGTGTGTATATAACCAATAAGCATGTTTAGGACCATTGATAGCCCAATAAGTTGTGTTTAGGGGCAATGAGGGTCAGTTGGGACCAATGAGTCCTAATAAGGTGTGTATATAACCAATAAGCATGTTTAGGACCAATGATGGCCCAATAAGGTGTGTTAGGGGGAAATGAGGGTCAGTTGGGACCAATGAGTCCCAATAAGGTGTGTATATAACCAATAAGCATGTTTAGGACCATTGATAGCCCAATAAGTTGTGTTTAGGCGGAATGAGGGCCAGTTGGGACCAATGAGTCCCGATAAGGTGTGTATATAACCAATAACCATGTTTAGGACCAATGATGGCATAATAAAGTGTGTTTGGGGAAAATGAGGGTCAAATGGGACCAATGAGTCCCAATAAGGTGTCTATGTAACCAATAAGTTGTATTTAAGACCAATGATGGCCCAATAAGGTGTGTTTAAACACAATGAGGGCCAGTTGGGACCAATGAGTCCCAATAAGGTGTGTATATAACCAATAAGCATGTTTAGGACCAATGATAACCCAATAAGTTATGTTTAGGGGCAATGATGGTCAGTTGGGACCAATGAGTCCCAATAAGGTGTGTATATAACCAATAACCTTGTTTAAGACCTATGATGGCCCAATAAGGTGTGTTTGGGGAAAATGAGGGTCAGTTGGGACCAATGAATCCCAATAAGGTGTGTATGTAACCAATAAGTTGTGTTTAGGATCAATGATAGCCCAATAAGGTGTGTTTAGGGGCAATGAGGGTTAGTTGGGACCAATGAGTCCCAATAAGGTGTGTATATAACCAATTAGCATGTTTAGGACCAATGATGGCCCAATAAGGTGTGTTTAGGGGAAATGGGGGTTAGTTAGGACCAATGAGTCCCAATAAGGTGTGTATGTAACTAATAAGTTGTGTTAGGACCAATGATGGCCCAATAAGGCGTGTTTAAGGGAAATGAGGACTAGTTGGGACCAATGAGTCCCAGTAAGTTGTGTATGTAACCAATAAGTTGTGTTTAGGACCAATGATGGCCGAATAAGTTGTGTTTAAGGGAAATGAGGGTCAGTTGGGACCAATGAGTCCCAATAAGGTGTGTATATAACCAATTAGCATGTTTAGGACCAATGATAGCCCAATTAGGTGTGTTTAGGGGAAATGAGGGTTAGTTAGGACCAATGAATCTCAATAAGGTGTGTATGTAACGAATAAGTTATATTAGGGACCAATGATGGCCCAATAAGGTGTGTTTTAAGGCAATGAGGGCCAGTTGGGACCAATGAGTCCCAATAAGGTGTGTATATAACCAATAAGCATGTTTAGGACCAATGATGACCCAATAAGTTGTGTTTAGGGGCAATGATGGTCATTTGGGACCAATGAGTCCCAATAAGGTGTGTATATAACCAATAAGCATGTTTAAGACCATTGATAGCCCAATAAGGTGTGTTTAGGGGAAATGAGAGTTAGTTAGGACCAATGAGTCCCAATAAGGTGTGTATATAACCAATAATGGCCCAATAAGGTCTGTTAGGGGGGAAATGAGGGTCAGTTGGGACCAATGAGTCCCAATAAGGTGTGTATATAACCAATAAGCATGTTTAGGACCATTGATAGCCCAATAAGTTGTGTTTAGGCGGAATGAGGGCCAATTGGGACCAATGAGTCCCGATAAGGTGTGTATATAACCAATAACCATGTTTAGGACCAATGATGGCATAATAAGGTGTGTTTGGGGAAAATGAGGGTCAAATGGGACCAATGAGTCCCAATAAGGTGTCTATGTAACCAATAAGTTGTATTTAGGACCAATGATGGCCCAATAAGGTGTGTTTAAACACAATGAGGGCCAGTTGGGACCAATGAGTCCCAATAAGGTGTGTATATAACAAATAAGCATGTTTAGGACCAATGATAACCCAATAAGTTATGTTTAGGGGCAATGATGGTCAGTTGGGACCAATGAGTCCCAATAAGGTGTGTATATAACCAATAACCTTGTTTAGGACCTATGATGGCCCAATAAGGTGTGTTTGGGGAAAATGAGGGTTAGTTGGGACCAATGAATCCCAATAAGGTGTGTATGTAACCAATAAGTTGTGTTTAGGATCAATGATAGCCCAATAAGGTGTGTTTAGGGGCAATGAGGGTTAGTTGGGACCAATGAGTCCCAATAAGGTGTGTATATAACCAATTAGCATGTTTAGGACCAATGATGGCCCAATAAGGTGTGTTTAGGGGAAATGAGGGTTAGTTAGGACCAATGAGTCCCAATAAGGTGTGTATGTAACTAATAAGTTGTGTTAGGACCAATGATGGCCCAATAAGGCGTGTTTAAGGGAAATGAGGACTAGTTGGGACCAATGAGTCCCAGTAAGTTGTGTATGTAACCAATAAGTTGTGTTTAGGACCAATGATGGCCGAATAAGTTGTGTTTAAGGGAAATGAGGGTCAGTTGGGACCAAGGAGTCCCAATAAGGTGTGTATATAACCAATAAGCATGTTTAGGACCATTGATAGCCCAATAAGTTGTGTTTAGGGCCAATGAGGGTCAGTAGGGACCAATGAGTCCCAATAAGGTGTGTATATAACCAATAAGCATGTTTAGGACCAATGATGGCCCAATAAGGTGTGTTAGGGGGAAATGAGGGTCAGTTGGGGCCAATGAGTCCCAATAAGGTGTGTAGGTAACCAATAAGTTATGTTTATGACCAATGATAGCCCAATAAGGTGTGTTTAGGCGGAATGAGGGACAGTTGGGACCAATGAGTCCCAATAAGGTGTGTATATAACCAATTAGCATGTTTAGGACCAATGATAGCCCAATAAGGTGTGTTTAGGGGAAATGAGGGTTAGTTAGGACCAATGAATCCCAATAAGGTGTGTATGTAACGAATAAGTTATATTAGGGACCAATGATGGCCCAATAAGGTGTGTTTTAAGGCAATGAGGGCCAGTTGGGACCAATGAGTCCCAATAAGGTGTGTATATAACCAATAAGCATGTTTAGGACCAATGATGACCCGATAAGTTGTGTTTAGGGGCAATGATGGTCATTTGGGACCAATGAGTCCCAGTAAGGTGTGTATATAACCAATAAGCATGTTTAAGACCATTGATAGCCCAATAAGGTGTGTTTAGGGGAAATGAGGGTTAGTTAGGACCAATGAGTCCCAATAAGGAGTATATGTAACCAATAAGTTGTATTTATGACCAATGATGGCCCAATAAGGTGTGTTTAAAGGCAATGAGGGCCAGTTGGGACCAATGAGTCCCAATAAGGTGTGTATATAACCAATAAGCATGTTTAGGACCAATGATGACCCAATAAGTTGTGTTTAGGAGCAATGATGGTCAGTTGGGACCAATGAGTCCGAATAAGGTGTGTATATAACCAGTAACCTTGTTTAGGACCAATGATGGGCCAATAAGGTGTGTTTGGGGAAAACGAGGGTCAGTTGGGACCAATGAATCCCAATAAGGTGTGTATGTAACCAATAAGTTGTGTTTAGGATCAATGATAGCCCAATAAGGTGTGTTTAGGGGCAATGAGGGTTAGTTGGGACCAATGAGTCCCAATAAGGTGTGTATATAACCAATTAGCATGTTTAGGACCAATGATGGCCCAATAAGGTGTGTTTAGGGGAAATGAGGGTTAGTTAGGACCAATGAGTCCCAATAAGGTGTGTATGTAACTAATAAGTTGTGTTAGGACCAATGATGGCCCAATAAGGCGTTTTTAAGGGAAATGAGGACCAGTTGGGACCAATGAGTCCCAGTAAGTTGTGTATGTAACCAATAAGTTGTGTTTAGGACCAATGATGGCAGAATAAGGTGTGTTTAAGGGAAATGAGGGCAAGTTGGGACCAATGAGTCCCAATAAGGTGTGTATATAACCAATAAGCATGTTTAGGACCATTGATAGCCCAATAAGTTGTGTTTAGGGCCAATGAGGGTCAGTTGGGACCAATGAGTCCCAATAAGGTGTGTATACAACCAATAAGCATGTTTAGGACCAATGATGGCCCAATAATGTGTGTATGTAACCAATAAGTTGTATTTAATTATGACCAATGATGGCCCAATAAGGTGTGTTTAAAGGCAATGAGGGCCAGTTGGGACCAATGAGTCCCAATAAGGTGTGTATATAACCAATAAGCATGTTTAGGACCAATGATAACCCAATAAGTTATGTTTAGGGGCAATGATGGTCAGTTGGGACCAATGAGTCCCAATAAGGTGTGTATATAACCAATAACCTTGTTTAGGACCTATGATGGCCCAATAAGGTGTGTTTGGGGAAAATGAGGGTTAGTTGGGACCAATGAATCCCAATAAGGTGTGTATGTAACCAATAAGTTGTGTTTAGGATCAATGATAGCCCAATAAGGTGTGTTTAGGGGCAATGAGGGTTAGTTGGGACCAATGAGTCCCAATAAGGTGTGTATATAACCAATTAGCATGTTTAGGACCAATGATGGCCCAATAAGGTGTGTTTAGGGGAAATGAGGGTTAGTTAGGACCAATGAGTCCCAATAAGGTGTGTATGTAACTAATAAGTTGTGTTAGGACCAATGATGGCCCAATAAGGCGTGTTTAAGGGAAATGAGGACTAGTTGGGACCAATGAGTCCCAGTAAGTTGTGTATGTAACCAATAAGTTGTGTTTAGGACCAATGATGGCCGAATAAGTTGTGTTTAAGGGAAATGAGGGTCAGTTGGGACCAAGGAGTCCCAATAAGGTGTGTATATAACCAATAAGCATGTTTAGGACCATTGATAGCCCAATAAGTTGTGTTTAGGGCCAATGAGGGTCAGTAGGGACCAATGAGTCCCAATAAGGTGTGTATATAACCAATAAGCATGTTTAGGACCAATGATGGCCCAATAAGGTGTGTTAGGGGGAAATGAGGGTCAGTTGGGGCCAATGAGTCCCAATAAGGTGTGTAGGTAACCAATAAGTTATGTTTATGACCAATGATAGCCCAATAAGGTGTGTTTAGGCGGAATGAGGGACAGTTGGGACCAATGAGTCCCAATAAGGTGTGTATATAACCAATTAGCATGTTTAGGACCAATGATAGCCCAATAAGGTGTGTTTAGGGGAAATGAGGGTTAGTTAGGACCAATGAATCCCAATAAGGTGTGTATGTAACGAATAAGTTATATTAGGGACCAATGATGGCCCAATAAGGTGTGTTTTAAGGCAATGAGGGCCAGTTGGGACCAATGAGTCCCAATAAGGTGTGTATATAACCAATAAGCATGTTTAGGACCAATGATGACCCGATAAGTTGTGTTTAGGGGCAATGATGGTCATTTGGGACCAATGAGTCCCAGTAAGGTGTGTATATAACCAATAAGCATGTTTAAGACCATTGATAGCCCAATAAGGTGTGTTTAGGGGAAATGAGGGTTAGTTAGGACCAATGAGTCCCAATAAGGAGTATATGTAACCAATAAGTTGTATTTATGACCAATGATGGCCCAATAAGGTGTGTTTAAAGGCAATAAGGGCCAGTTGGGACCAATGAGTCCCAATAAGGTGTGTATATAACCAATAAGCATGTTTAGGACCAATGATGACCCAATAAGTTGTGTTTAGGAGCAATGATGGTCAGTTGGGACCAATGAGTCCGAATAAGGTGTGTATATAACCAATAACCTTGTTTAG
Organism: Deinandra increscens subsp. villosa; assembly: GCA_039602395.1. NCBI lineage: Eukaryota > Viridiplantae > Streptophyta > Magnoliopsida > Asterales > Asteraceae > Deinandra > Deinandra increscens. The sequence continues at coordinate 24,021,885 of JBCNJP010000025.1, forward strand.
GACCAATGATGGGCCAATAAGGTGTGTTTGGGGAAAACGAGGGTCAGTTGGGACCAATGAATCCCAATAAGGTGTGTATGTAACCAATAAGTTGTGTTTAGGATCAATGATAGCCCAATAAGGTGTGTTTAGGGGCAATGAGGGTTAGTTGGGACCAATGAGTCCCAATAAGGTGTGTATATAACCAATTAGCATGTTTAGGACCAATGATGGCCCAATAAGGTGTGTTTAGGGGAAATGAGGGTTAGTTAGGACCAATGAGTCCCAATAAGGTGTGTATGTAACTAATAAGTTGTGTTAGGACCAATGATGGCCCAATAAGGCGTGTTTAAGGGAAATGAGGACTAGTTGGGACCAATGAGTCCCAGTAAGTTGTGTATGTAACCAATAAGTTGTGTTTAGGACCAATGATGGCCGAATAAGTTGTGTTTAAGGGAAATGAGGGTCAGTTGGGACCAAGGAGTCCCAATAAGGTGTGTATATAACCAATAAGCATGTTTAGGACCATTGATAGCCCAATAAGTTGTGTTTAGGGCCAATGAGGGTCAGTAGGGACCAATGAGTCCCAATAAGGTGTGTATATAACCAATAAGCATGTTTAGGACCAATGATGGCCCAATAATGTGTGTATGTAACCAATAAGTTGTATTTAATTATGACCAATGATGGCCCAATAAGGTGTGTTTAAAGGCAATGAGGGCCAGTTGGGACCAATGAGTCCCAATAAGGTGTGTATATAACCAATAAGCATGTTTAGGACCAATGATAACCCAATAAGTTATGTTTAGGGGCAATGATGGTCAGTTGGGACCAATGAGTCCCAATAAGGTGTGTATATAACCAATAACCTTGTTTAGGACCTATGATGGCCCAATAAGGTGTGTTTGGGGAAAATGAGGGTTAGTTGGGACCAATGAATCCCAATAAGGTGTGTATGTAACCAATAAGTTGTGTTTAGGATCAATGATAGCCCAATAAGGTGTGTTTAGGGGCAATGAGGGTTAGTTGGGACCAATGAGTCCCAATAAGGTGTGTATATAACCAATTAGCATGTTTAGGACCAATGATGGCCCAATAAGGTGTGTTTAGGGGAAATGAGGGTTAGTTAGGACCAATGAGTCCCAATAAGGTGTGTATGTAACTAATAAGTTGTGTTAGGACCAATGATGGCCCAATAAGGCGTGTTTAAGGGAAATGAGGACTAGTTGGGACCAATGAGTCCGAGTAAGTTGTGTATGTAACCAATAAGTTGTGTTTAGGACCAATGATGGCCGAATAAGTTGTGTTTAAGGGAAATGAGGGTCAGTTGGGACCAAGGAGTCCCAATAAGGTGTGTATATAACCAATAAGCATGTTTAGGACCATTGATAGCCCAATAAGTTGTGTTTAGGGCCAATGAGGGTCAGTAGGGACCAATGAGTCCCAATAAGGTGTGTATATAACCAATAAGCATGTTTAGGACCAATGATGGCCCAATAAGGTGTGTTAGGGGGAAATGAGGGTCAGTTGGGGCCAATGAGTCCCAATAAGGTGTGTAGGTAACCAATAAGTTATGTTTATGACCAATGATAGCCCAATAAGGTGTGTTTAGGCGGAATGAGGGACAGTTGGGACCAATGAGTCCCATTAAGGTGTGTATATAACCAATTAGCATGTTTAGGACCAATGATAGCCCAATAAGGTGTGTTTAGGGGAAATGAGGGTTAGTTAGGACCAATGAATCCCAATAAGGTGTGTATGTAACGAATAAGTTATATTAGGGACCAATGATGGCCCAATAAGGTGTGTTTTAAGGCAATGAGGGCCAGTTGGGACCAATGAGTCCCAATAAGGTGTGTATATAACCAATAAGCATGTTTAGGACCAATGATGACCCGATAAGTTGTGTTTAGGGGCAATGATGGTCATTTGGGACCAATGAGTCCCAGTAAGGTGTGTATATAACCAATAAGCATGTTTAAGACCATTGATAGCCCAATAAGGTGTGTTTAGGGGAAATGAGGGTTAGTTAGGACCAATGAGTCCCAATAAGGAGTATATGTAACCAATAAGTTGTATTTATGACCAATGATGGCCCAATAAGGTGTGTTTAAAGGCAATAAGGGCCAGTTGGGACCAATGAGTCCCAATAAGGTGTGTATATAACCAATAAGCATGTTTAGGACCAATGATGACCCAATAAGTTGTGTTTAGGAGCAATGATGGTCAGTTGGGACCAATGAGTCCGAATAAGGTGTGTATATAACCAATAACCTTGTTTAGGACCAATGATGGGCCAATAAGGTGTGTTTGGGGAAAACGAGGGTCAGTTGGGACCAATGAATCCCAATAAGGTGTGTATGTAACCAATAAGTTGTGTTTAGGATCAATGATAGCCCAATAAGGTGTGTTTAGGGGCAATGAGGGTTAGTTGGGACCAATGAGTCCCAATAAGGTGTGTATATAACCAATTAGCATGTTTAGGACCAATGATGGCCCAATAAGGTGTGTTTAGGGGAAATGAGGGTTAGTTAGGACCAATGAGTCCCAATAAGGTGTGTATGTAACTAATAAGTTGTGTTAGGACCAATGATGGCCCAATAAGGCGTGTTTAAGGGAAATGAGGACTAGTTGGGACCAATGAGTCCCAGTAAGTTGTGTATGTAACCAATAAGTTGTGTTTAGGACCAATGATGGCCGAATAAGTTGTGTTTAAGGGAAATGAGGGTCAGTTGGGACCAAGGAGTCCCAATAAGGTGTGTATATAACCAATAAGCATGTTTAGGACCATTGATAGCCCAATAAGTTGTGTTTAGGGCCAATGAGGGTCAGTAGGGACCAATGAGTCCCAATAAGGTGTGTATATAACCAATAAGCATGTTTAGGACCAATGATGGCCCAATAAGGTGTGTTAGGGGGAAATGAGGGTCAGTTGGGGCCAATGAGTCCCAATAAGGTGTGTAGGTAACCAATAAGTTATGTTTATGACCAATGATAGCCCAATAAGGTGTGTTTAGGCGGAATGAGGGACAGTTGGGACCAATGAGTCCCAATAAGGTGTGTATATAACCAATTAGCATGTTTAGGACCAATGATAGCCCAATAAGGTGTGTTTAGGGGAAATGAGGGTTAGTTAGGACCAATGAATCCCAATAAGGTGTGTATGTAACGAATAAGTTATATTAGGGACCAATGATGGCCCAATAAGGTGTGTTTTAAGGCAATGAGGGCCAGTTGGGACCAATGAGTCCCAATAAGGTGTGTATATAACCAATAAGCATGTTTAGGACCAATGATGACCCGATAAGTTGTGTTTAGGGGCAATGATGGTCATTTGGGACCAATGAGTCCCAGTAAGGTGTGTATATAACCAATAAGCATGTTTAAGACCATTGATAGCCCAATAAGGTGTGTTTAGGGGAAATGAGGGTTAGTTAGGACCAATGAGTCCCAATAAGGAGTATATGTAACCAATAAGTTGTATTTATGAACAATGATGGCCCAATAAGGTGTGTTTAAAGGCAATGAGGGCCAGTTGGGACCAATGAGTCCCAATAAGGTGTGTATATAACCAATAAGCATGTTTAGGACCAATGATGACCCAATAAGTTGTGTTTAGGAGCAATGATGGTCAGTTGGGACCAATGAGTCCGAATAAGGTGTGTATATAACCAATAACCTTGTTTAGGACCAATGATGGGCCAATAAGGTGTGTTTGGGGAAAACGAGGGTCAGTTGGGACCAATGAATCCCAATAAGGTGTGTATGTAACCAATAAGTTGTGTTTAGGATCAATGATAGCCCAATAAGGTGTGTTTAGGGGCAATGAGGGTTAGTTGGGACCAATGAGTCCCAATAAGGTGTGTATATAACCAATTAGCATGTTTAGGACCAATGATGGCCCAATAAGGTGTGTTTAGAGGAAATGAGGGTTAGTTAGGACCAATGAGTCCCAATAAGGTGTGTATGTAACTAATAAGTTGTGTTAGGACCAATGATGGCCCAATAAGGCGTTTTTAAGGGAAATGAGGACCAGTTGGGACCAATGAGTCCCAGTAAGTTGTGTATGTAACCAATAAGTTGTGTTTAGGACCAATGATGGCAGAATAAGGTGTGTTTAAGGGAAATGAGGGCAAGTTGGGACCAATGAGTCCCAATAAGGTGTGTATATAACCAATAAGCATGTTTAGGACCATTGATAGCCCAATAAGTTGTGTTTAGGGCCAATGAGGGTCAGTTGGGACCAATGAGTCCCAATAAGGTGTGTATACAACCAATAAGCATGTTTAGGACCAATGATGGCCCAATAATGTGTGTATGTAACCAATAAGTTGTATTTAATTATGACCAATGATGGCCCAATAAGGTATGTTTAAAGGCAATGAGGGCCAGTTGGGACCAATGAGTCCCAATAAGGTGTGTATATAACCAATAAGCATGTTTAGGACCAGTGATGACCCAATAAGTTGTGTTTAGGGGCAATGATGGTCATTTGGGACCAATGAGTCCTAGTAAGGTGTGTATATAACCAATAAGCATGTTTAAGACCATTGATAGCCCAATAAGGTGTGTTTAGGGGAAATGAGGGTTAGTTAGGACCAATGAGTCACAATAAGGAGTGTATGTAACCAATAAGTTGTATTTATGACCAATGATGGCCCAATAAGGTGTGTTTAAAGGCAATGAGGGCCAGTTGGGACCAATGAGTCCCAATAAGGTGTGTATATAACCAGTAAGCATGTTTAGGACCAATGATGACCCAATAAGTTGTGTTTAGGGGCAATGATGGTCAGTTGGGACCAATGAGTCCCAATAAGGTGTGTATATAACCAATAACCTTGTTTAGGACCAATGATGGGCCAATAAGGTGTGTTTGGGGAAAACGAGGGTCAGTTGGGACCAATGAATCCCAATAAGGTGTGTATGTAACCAATAAGTTGTGTTTAGGATCAATGATAGCCTAATAAGGTGTGTTTAGGGGCAATGAGGGTTAGTTGGGACCAATGAGTCCCAATAAGGTGTGTATATAACCAATTAGCATGTTTAGGACCAATGATGGCCCAATAAGGTGTGTTTAGGGGAAATGAGGGTTAGTTAGGACCAATGAGTCCCAATAAGGTGTGTATGTAACTAATAAGTTGTGTTAGGACCAATGATGGCCCAATAAGGCGTTTTTAAGGGAAATGAGGACCAGTTGGGACCAATGAGTCCCAGTAAGTTGTGTATGTAACCAATAAGTTGTGTTTAGGACCAATGATGGCCGAATAAGGTGTGTTTAAGGGAAATGAGGGTCAGTTGGGACCAATGAGTCCCAATAAGGTGTGTATATAACCAATAAGCATGTTTAGGACCAATGATGGCCCAATAAGGTGTGTTTAGGCGGAATGAGGGCCAGTTGGGACCAATGAGTCCCAATAAGGTGTGTATATAACCAATTAGCATGTTTAGGACCAATGATGGCCCAATAAGGTGTGTTTAGGGGAACTGAGGGTTAGTTAGGACCAATGAGTCCCAATAAGGTGTGTATGTAACTAATAAGTTGTGTTTAGGACCAATGATGGCCAAATAAGGCGTGTTTAAGGGAAATGAGGGCCATTTGGGACCAATGAGTTCCAGGAAGTTGTGTATGTAACCAATATGTTGTGTTTAGGACCAATGATGGCCGAATAAGGTGTGTTTAAGGGAAATGAGGCTCAGTTGGGACCAATGAGTCCCAATAAGGTGTGTATATAACCAATAAGCATGTTTAAGACCATTGATGGCCCAATAAGGTGTGTTTAGGGGAAATGAGGGTTAGTTAGGACCAATGAGTCCCAATAAGGAGTGTATGTAACCAATAAGTTGTATTTATGACCAATGATGGCCCAATAAGGTGTGTTTAAAGGCAATGAGGGCCAGTTGGGACCATGAGTCCCAATAAGGTGTGTATATAACCAATAAGCATGTTTAGGACCAATGATGACCCAATAAGTTGTGTTTAGGTGCAATGATGGTCAGTTGGGACCAATGAGTCCCAATAAGGTGTGTATATAACTAATAACCTTGTTTAGGACCAATGATGGGCCAATAAGGTGTGTTTGGGGAAAATGAGGGTCAGTTGGGACCAATAAATCCCAATAAGGTGTGTATGTAACCAATAAGTTGTGTTTAGGATCAATGATAGCCCAATAAGGTGTGTTTAGGGGCAATGAGGGTTAGTTGGGACCAATGAGTCCCAATAAGGTGTGTATATAACCAATTAGCATGTTTAGGACCAATGATGGCCCAATAAGGTGTTATTAGGGGAAATGATGGTCATTTGGGACCAATGAGTCCCAATAAGGTGTGTATATAACTAATAAGTTTTGTTAGGAACAATGATGGCCCAATAAGGCGTTTTTAAGGGAAATGAGGACCAGTTGGGACCAATGAGTCCCAGTAAGTTGTGTATGTAACCAATAAGTTGTGTTTAGGACCAATGATGGCCGAATAAGGTGTGTTTAAGGGAAATGAGGGTCAGTTGGGACCAATGAGTCCCAATAAGGTGTGTATATAACCAATAAGCATGTTTAGGACCAATGATGGCCCAATAAGGTGTGTTAGGGGGAAATGAGGGTCAGTTGGGGCCAATGAGTCCCAATAAGGTGTGTAGGTAACCAATAAGTTATGTTTAGGACCAATGATAGCCCAATAAGGTGTGTTTAGGCGGAATGAGGGCCAGTTGGGACCAATGAGTCCCAATAAGGTGTGTATATACCAATTAGCATGTTTAGGATCAATGATGGCCCAATAAGGTGTGTTTAGGGGAACTGAGGGTTAGTTAGGACCAATGAGTCCCAATAAGGTGTGTATGTAACTAATAAGTTGTGTTTAGGACCAATGATGGCCAAATAAGGCGTGTTTAAGGGAAATGAGGGCCATTTGGGACCAATGAGTTCCAGGAAGTTGTGTATGTAACCAATATGTTGTGTTTAGGACCAATGATGGCCGAATAAGGTGTGTTTAAGGGAAATGAGGGTCAGTTGGGACCAATGAGTCCCAATAAGGTGTGTATATAACCAATAAGCATGTTTAAGACCATTGATGGCCCAATAAGGTGTGTTTAGGGGAAATGAGGGTTAGTTAGGACCAATGAGTCCCAATAAGGAGTGTATGTAACCAATAAGTTGTATTTATGACCAATGATGGCCCAATAAGGTGTGTTTAAAGGCAATGAGGGCCAGTTGGGACCATGAGTCCCAATAAGGTGTGTATATAACCAATAAGCATGTTTAGGACCAATGATGACCCAATAAGTTGTGTTTAGGTGCAATGATGGTCAGTTGGGACCAATGAGTCCCAATAAGGTGTGTATATAACCAATAACCTTGTTTAGGACCAATGATGGGCCAATAAGGTGTGTTTGGGGAAAATGAGGGTCAGTTGGGACCAATGAATCCCAATAAGGTGTGTATGTAACCAATAAGTTGTGTTTAGGATCAATGATAGCCCAATAAGGTGTGTTTAGGGGCAATGAGGGTTAGTTGGGACCAATGAGTCCCAATAAGGTGTGTATATAACCAATTAGCATGTTTAGGACCAATGATGGCCCAATAAGGTGTTATTAGGGGAAATGATGGTCATTTGGGACCAATGAGTCCCAATAAGGTGTGTATCTAACTAATAAGTTTTGTTAGGACCAATGATGGCCCAATAAGGCGTTTTTAAGGGAAATGAGGACCAGTTGGGACCAATGAGTCCCAGTAAGTTGTGTATGTAACCAATAAGTTGTGTTTAGGACCAATGATGGCCAAATAAGGTGTGTTTAAGGGAAATGAGGGTCAGTTGGGACCAATGAGTCCCAATAAGGTGTGTATATAACCAACAAGCATGTTTAGGACCAATGATGGCCCAATAAGGTGTGTTAGGGGGAAATGAGGGTCAGTTGGGGCTAATGAGTCCCAATAAGGTGTGTAGGTAACCAATAAGTTATGTTTAGGACCAATGATAGCCCAATAAGGTGTGTTTAGGCGGAATGAGGGCCAGTTGGGACCAATGAGTCCCAATAAGGTGTGTATATAACCAATTAGCATGTTTAGGACCAATGATGGCCTAATAAGGTGTTGGTACATTATATGTGGCAACGGGCTGGATCGAATAGAGTGTTGAAGACAGATGTTTGACCTAGTTTTGTACTGGCCGAACCTTGGCCGAACCCAAGGTTCGGCGGCTCCGAACTCTGTCCGATCTTCAGGTTCGGAGGTCAGGTTTTAGGTGTCTATAAATAGGTCGTTTGTCTTGTAATTTACTAGTTGTTCATGAGAGCTTGTGTGTGTGAGAACTAGTGTTTTGTACTCTGAATCTCTGTAATCGTTCTATTGGTTAATGAGATTGAGTCGTTTTATTTACATTGCTTGTTCTTGTTGTTTATCACGTTATTGATGTCGAACTAAACCGATCCACACGCTCCAGCGTTTTCAAGTGGTATCAGAGCAAAAACCTGAAACGTCTGACGAGCAACTTGCAAATCATTGTTTGAAAATTTTGATTCAACTTCAGAAATGTCTGACGAGCAACTTGCAAATGTGTACATTGAACTTCAGAATGATGTTCCGGTTCTCAAAATTGTGAATCTGCCAACTCCAGAAGTGCCTGTTGCTGATGATTATATGACCGAGTCTTCTAATGATACAACAGTTGTGGCTGATGTTATGTCTTCTGATGATGAGAATGATTTTCATGAAGCCGTGTCACATCAGAATGAGCTTCCTGTTCAACAACCTGATCCACAAGTTGATGCTGTTACAAATGAAGTGGTGGCTGATTCAACTGAGAATGTGGTGGTTGAGGAAGATCCTATTCCTGGTTTGGCTGAAACGGTTGAGGTTCCTGTTCATCAGACGGTTCGTATAAACACCATTCATCCACAAGAAAATATTATTGGTGATTTGAATGATGGCGTACGCACAAGACATCAGATTGAGGGTAGTGCGTTACTAACGATTTTGGAATCTGGTATCCAGGAAGAAGCATTCCATTCTTGTTTTCTATCTCAGATTGAACCTAAAAATGTGAATGAAGCGTTACTTGATGGTTCATGGGTAGAGGCAATGCAAGAAGAGCTGTTACAATTTCAGAAGTTAGGAGTATGGCATCTTGAAGATTTACCAGCAGGAAGTAAGAAACCTTATGGTACAAGATGGGTATACAAATGCAAAAGGGATGATCGTGGAGTGATAGTCCGCAATAAAGCTCGTTTGGTTGTACAAGGGTTTTCTCAGGAAGAAGGGATTGACTTTAATGAGGTGTATGCACCAGTTGCCAGAATTGAAGCAATTCGAATATTCTTGGCATTTGCAGCACATCGTGGTTTTAAGGTCTTTCAGATGGATGTGAAGAGTGCATTTCTTTATGGCAAAGTCAAAGAAGAAGTTTATGTTGACCAACCTCCGGGATTCTACGATCCTGATTATCCGGAGAAGGTTTATAAGCTGGATAAAGCACTTTATGGTCTCCATCAGGCTCCTCGAGCTTGGTATGAGACGCTATCCACTTATTTACTTGACAATGGATTCAAGCGTGGGTTGGTCGATCCTACCTTATTTTGTCGAAAAACGGGGGAGGATTTGCTCTTGGTACAAATTTATGTCGATGACATTATTTTTGGGTGTTCCAATGAAGAATTATCAAAGGATTTTGAGAGATTGATGCAAACAAAGTTTGAAATGAGTTCCATGGGAGAAATGTCGTTCTTCTTGGGCTTACAGGTTCAACAATCTGACAAAGGAATTTTCATACATCAGTCAAAGTATGTTAAAGATGTTCTAAGTCGGTTCAAAATTGAAGATGTTCGCATTCCTGGAACTCCAATTCAGCTGTCTCATGGTCTTTGTCCTGACGAAGAGGGTGAACCAGTGGATGTCACTCGGTATAGGGCAATGATAGGATCATTAATGTACTTGACAGCTAGTCGACCTGATATTATGTTTGCTGTCTGTCTTTGTTCCAGGTACCAAGCAGCACCTCGAGTTTCTCATATGGAAGCAGTCAAGAGAATTCTAGCTTATCTGAAGGGTAATTCAGATCTTGGGATCTGGTATCCTCATGATGATAAGTTCGATTTGTCAGCTTATACTGATTCGGATTATGGCGGTTGTAAGATTAATTTCAAGTCAACCACGGCCGGATGTCAGTTCCTAGGTGACAGATTGGTATCTTGGCAATGTAAGAAGCAGACGTCCGTTGCTACATCCACGGCTGAAGCTGAATATATCGCAGCTGCCAGTTGCTGTTCTCAGGTTTTATGGATACAACAGCAAATGCGGGATTACGGTTTGATGTTTCTTACTACACCAATTTATATAGATAACTCTGCTGCTATCTGCATTACTAAAAACCCCGTCCATCACTCTAAAACAAAACACATCGATATTCGATATCACTTCATTCGTGATTGTTATGAGAAACACTTGATTGATCTGCAAAAGATTCATACAGATTTTCAAAAAGCGGATCTTTTTACAAAAGCATTTGATAAAACCCGCTTCCGTTATCTTTTGCAGATCAACGGCATTCAAAAGTTACCAAGTTGAGTAACTATCGGTTGATCATTTTTTCTTTGTTATTTTCTTTTATTTGTTTCTTTCTCTGTTATTAAAAATCCAAAAAATAGAGTCTTTGTATTTTTAGGGGGAGAAATTCAGAAAAGATAAAAAAAAATGGAAAAATGCAAAAAGCATAAAAAAAAAATTGGAAAAATGAAATTTGAGAAATTGATCCGACCAAGCGAGAAATGATAATACATCGGCATGTGTTATCAACCACGGATAAAGTAAAATTAAAGGCTGTAGGTGCTTGTTTGGTTAGTTGAATGTGTTAGGGTAAATCTGATATATGCTAGTATGATATAAACATAAAGAAATTGCTTGATTATTTGTGAGACACATCATGATGAGTATTGTGTGATCTTGGCATGAAAAATGAAAAAGGCAAAAACAGAATAAGAGATGTTCTGGTGTACGCATGTTTTCATTTTGCAAAGACTTAAACTTGTTTGATTTTCTTTATTTTGTCAAACGATCGGCCTTTCTCTGCGTATCGAAAGATCGACCTGATTGGTGTTCGTTTGACGTTCTGCTTTATTTTCTTTGGTGTTTCGTATAACTCATCGGACTTTCTCTGCGTGTGCGGAAGCACCAACCTGATTGTTGTTGGGTTATACAATTTCTGCTTTATTTTTCATTTCTTATTTTCCTAAACAATCGGACTTTCTCTGCGTGCCTACCAGCCGACCTGATTGTTGTTTGTTTAGGGTTCTGCTTTATTTTTGCATGAAACACCAAGAACGTTAAATCTCTGAGGAAATCAAATTCTGTGAATAATACAAAAATAATAAGAATAAGCCAGATTGTCAATATGTCTGATTGTGTGGGTTTTCATAATATCAATGCTTGCTTAATACATCTTAACGTATCAGAAAGCTATAAAAATTGATCTACCCGAGCTGAAATAAACTGAAAAGTTGTATTTGCTGCCAACTTGACTTGCATGCTGATTAAAAATGAAATTGAAGTGTGTCTGATGCATATTTGACCGATATGATCTCGCGTCTGGATCTTTCTCACAAAAATACTTAATTTATTTCAGTTCTAGTTATTTGATTTCAATTCTGTTTTGGTTTGTTTCTTTGAAGAATTGTAAAATCTCAAAAAGATTTTAGGTGTGTTTTAGCATAATTTTAGAAAAATTCAAAAAGATGTTTGGTGTGTTTGAAAATTTACAAAATATCAAAAAGATTTTGATTCTGCTTTATTTTCGATCAACCGATTGGTGAAAGATTACAAATTATGCCGGGAACAACCAAAAGGACTTGATTTCAGAAATTTCATCATAAAATTGAACAAGTTTGTATCAAATTGTTTAAATTTTAAAACTTTGGGGTTCAATTTGAAGATTCATCAAACTTAAGGTTTAATTTGAAAATTTTTGGAAAATGACCTAACTTGACGTTCGGAGGTCCGAACTTGGGGTTCGGAGGTCCGAATGCTGAAGCTCGGTGGTCCGAACGAGGAGTTCGGAGGGAGCTCGGAGAGAGTTCGGAGGGTCCGAGGTAGGAGTTCGGACATGTTCGGTGAAACTCTTGGTCCGAACGAGGAGTTCGGAGGGAGCTCGGAGGTCCGAACGGGATGACCTATAAATACTCCGAATCAGGAGTTCGGAGGTCATATTTTCCTGTTGACTCCGAACTATACCGAACGGCTGCCAAAATTTCTAATTTTTCAAAAATCGCTTTGTTTGAGTGTTTTGAGTACAGATTCAGGTAGATAGCTTGTTTCCGAGTACTGGGGTGTCTTTCTTTGTGGTTTTTGGTCATTAATGTGTGTGATTTCTGTGAATAACCGTTCCGACTGTTAACTAAAACTCAGATCTGAAATAACTCAATGTAAACAAGCTTTTAAATGTGAAAAACTGGCTTCTGTGTGTTTGTTATCATAAACCGACCATAGGTGTGTGTTGGTTTTAATTGATTTGGCCGGAATTGTTACTTTTCAAATTCAAATCGTCGGAGATGTTCGAGCTCCGAACGTGAGGTTCGGAGGCTCCGAACGTGTAGTTCGGAGAAGGCTCGGACAAAGCTCCGAACGTGTAGTTCGGAGCAGGCTCGGACAGAGTTCGGCCAAACTCAAATTTGAGTCAAAAAGTTGTTGTTTTATGCAATTGACAATGATTTGACGAATTTGGTGATTTTATCTGTTAACAATATGTCATTTAATGAACTTTTCATGTTATGTGTTTTCAGAAATGGCTGTGAATTTAAAAGTTGGAGATAAACACAATGTCTGTGCACATCTCGGTGTTGGAATATCAAAGCTTGAACATTTTGGTGGAAATGGCATATTTGATTTCCTGAGACGTTCCAGGATTCATTATGCTATAACAACAACATGTGATGTGTATCGGGATATAATCTTGGAATTCTGGAGCAATGCACGGACGATAACTGACGGTCCGATCAGAATTTCAGCAACAGTTCAAAATCAGACAGTAGAATTCACTGAAGCAGATATCAGAAGGGTGTTACACTTGGAGTCTGATACATTGAATGCACCGTTAGCATTTCCGCATGAAGATAATGTTGCATTTTTGAAGCGTATCTGGTATTCTGATGATCCAAGTAAAGAGTGGGTCTACAAGTCATCATTGAGCGTACCTTACAAGTATTTGGTGCATGTGCTGCTAGTGTGTCTGGGACACAGGATTTCAGGGTTTGATGAAGTTCCTCAGATCACAATTTCTTTGCTGAATGCCTTAGTACTGAATCGTCCTTACAACATTTCTGGGATGATTTTTCATTACATGAGAGACAATCTTACTCAGAGGCAGAAGAAAGCAGCTATTTATCCAAGATTCATTCAGATGATCTTGAATGACTTGTATCCGAACTTGGTGAAGAATGAGAATCAGAAGATGATATTGAAACACATGACAGAAGCTAGTGTTGGTGCTTTAGCATCTTATCAGAAGATGGCACCTGAGTTGAAGCCCAAATTTAAACGCCTGATTGGTCATTTGGCGAATCCTGATTATGTTGCACCAGCAGCTGGTGCACCACGCCATAGCCAAGACAGTGATTCAGATGAGTTGGATTACAGTTGGATTGTGGACAGAAATCAGAATCCACAACAAGGACGTGTGAAAAGACCAAAGAGACGAACTCCGGTTGCTCAAGAGCCGGATGTTCAAGCCCCGATTGGCTCTGAACCAGCAGTATCTCAACCTGCTGTGTCTCAACCAGCTGTGTCTCAGCCAGTTGTGTCTGAAACTGTGAGTTTATCACAAGAGATTCCAGTTACTGTAAGTGTGACTGAGACAGCTGCAGTGAATACGTTGATTGATGAATCTGATGAATCTGAGGATGATGATGAGTTTCTGAATATGGGGGCTGACTCTGAAGACGTATCGGATACAAACGATCCGTTTGTCCGAGTCTTGATTAATTCAAAGTTTGTGAAGTTGAGGAAATGTAGTGATGCTCATCTAGCATATCGTCTGGGCCAGAACAAAAGCAATGACCGATACCAGGGTCGTGTGTATGATCAAGTAGCCTCATCTGCTTCTGACGAAGATTATGATCCTTCAGCTGATTCTGCACATGGTAAAGGAAAGCAATCAGTTGCTGGTTCCAAACGAAGATTGAAGTCAATATCAGCTGGTGGTAAAGGCAAGAAGAGAAGGACTCAGCAATATGTTTTACAGCCTCGTTCTGGGATGTCTTCTTCTTCTGTGTCTGTGCCAGAAGTTACTACTACTGTTCAGACTTCGGTGTCTGATGTGCAGGCTGATTTCTTGCGTGATCTGATGAATGCAACAAGATCGACAACTGTGAGCACGGCACCTTCAGCGAGTGCTGGTGCGCAGTTTGTTCCTCAGTCTATGGGTTCTACACCCACAACCCCGGTGTTTTCCACAGCTCCAGACATCAACTTCTATTTTGAGCAAGGTTCTGTGTCGTTTTCTCAGGCTAGTATTCTTCAGAGTGCTCTTCAAGATCAGCAACAACAACTTGATAGCCTGAAGTCTACAGTTGGTAAGCTACAGGCTAGTAATGAAGAATTGAGGGCAGAGAATTTGGCTAAAGATAAACAGATTCAACGTTTGAGCCTTGCAAGTGAAACTCAGAATTCAATGCTTGTGACGATAAGTGAGCAAATAAAATTTTTGATGGAAAAGTTTAAAGCTCAGGGGGAGATTGGTGATGGATCAGGGTGTCGAGAAGAGTTTATGGATTACTTGAATGATGATCCCGATCAAGATGATCAAGGGAATGTAGGTGGAGGATCAGGCCCAACCGGTAATGTTAGTTCGGGTGCTGGGACATCTACATCCCAGGGGGAGAAGGATTCAATAGAAGCGATGCCGATTTCGTCAATCCCGTCCAATCAAGCTGGTACTAGTTTGAAAGAATTCCAGCATATTATTGAAAATTTAGAAGAAGGGGAGATTGCTGGTGATTTAACAGCTGAGCAGCTTAAAGCAGTGTTTGAGTTGAATGATGAAGAAATGAGGAAAGTTTCTGAAGCTGAACCAGAGAAATATGAATCATCTGATCCAGAGTCTGATGACGACATTGAAGGGATTTTTGATGAAGAGATTGAAATTGAAGACATTACATCAGAAGAATACCCGGAGATGTATTCAAATGTCAACGATAATAAGTCTGGTGATAATTTTGAAGTATTTCCTGAAGAAAAGGTTACTGAAGCGGAGGAGAGATTGAAGAAGAAAGAATCAGAGAAACCTGAAGATCCAACGGTCAAGGAGTTTAAAGAACAGAAACAACGTTGGGTGATGGATGAATATATGAAAGAGTTCCATGCCAACTAAGTTCCTCCTGCTAAGCCGATTATTCAAAGACCGTACTTTAAGTTCAAGGGTCAAGTCTCAGGTGATATAATCAGTTGGATGTATTCTGCGAGGTTGAAGTGTTATGGGGTTAAACGTCAAAATGGTGTTCAATACTTTAAGCGTGCAAGAGATTTTAGTAGTCTACCAGTGTGGGATGTGCGAGAACTGTCTAGAAAGCCTTTCTGTAATTATGAGAATGATGATGTGGGCTTTCATTTCAAGAAGATGTTAGAGAGAGAATGCAGAGAAGGGTTTAAGTTCTTGAATCCTCAGAGACCTAAAAGACGTCGATCTCGCACCAGAATACATGAAAGAACTGGTAAGAAGCTGATTGTATTGGTGTTCAAGAAGAAACCGGTAGTGATGAAGAAAATTCCTCTCATGCCAATGGAACTTGATTTTATCAAGGACCTGCGTTGGTGGTATTATAATGAGAGTACCGGAGAAGCTATGATAGTGCTGGAAAAGGAAAACCGGGTTGTTCGAATCTATGATCCGATGTGGCTGATCAATCTATCCAAGGCTGATATTGAAGAGCTGTATTATAATCCGATTCTGTATCACCCTGACTACATGGAACTTGCATTGAAGTTTCAGAGGGTGATCAGAGTTTGCTTTGCCTTCAACATTTACGCAGGAAACAATCATGATTTGATTCGAGAAAGAGATGGGGCTGATGCTGATGTTCAAGGCTGAAGACGAAGGGTCCAGCTGTTGCCAAGGGGGAGTTTGTTGGTACATTATATGTGGCAACGGGCTGGATCGAATAGAGTGTTGAAGACAGATGTTTGACCTAGTTTTGTACTGGCCGAACCTTGGCCGAACCCAAGGTTCGGCGGCTCCGAACTCTGTCCGATCTTCAGGTTCGGAGGTCAGGTTTTAGGTGTCTATAAATAGGTCGTTTGTCTTGTAATTTACTAGTTGTTCATGAGAGCTTGTGTGTGTGAGAACTAGTGTTTTGTACTCTGAATCTCTGTAATCGTTCTATTGGTTAATGAGATTGAGTCGTTTTATTTACATTGCTTGTTCTTGTTGTTTATCACGTTATTGATGTCGAACTAAACCGATCCACACGCTCCAGCGTTTTCATAAGGTGTGTTTAGGGGAACTGAGGGTTAGTTAGGACCAATGAGTCCCAATAAGGTGTGTATGTAACTAATAAGTTGTGTTTAGGACCAATGATGGCCAAATAAGGCGTGTTTAAGGAAAATGAGGGCCAGTTGGGACCAATGAGTTCCAGGAAGTTGTGTATGTAACCAATAAGTTGTGTTTAGGACCAATGATGGCCGAATAAGGTGTGTTTAAGGGAAATGAGGGTCAGTTGGGACCAATGAGTCCCAATAAGGTGTGTATATAACCAATAAGCATGTTTAAGACCATTGATGGCCCAATAAGGTGTGTTTAGGGGAAATGAGGGTTAGTTAGGAGCAATGAGTCCCAATAAGGAGTGTATGTAACCAATAAGTTGTATTTATGACCAATGATGGCCTAATAAGGTGTGTTTAAAGGCAATGAGGGCCAGTTGGGACCAATGAGTCCCAATAAGGTGTGTATATAACCAATAAGCATGTTTAGGACCAATGATGACCCAATAAGTTGTGTTTAGGTGCAATGATGGTCAGTTGGCACCAATGAGTCCCAATAAGGTGTGTATATAACCAATAATCTTGTTTAGGACAAATGATGGGCCAATAAGGTGTGTTTGGGGAAAATGAGGGTCAGTTGGGACCAATGAATCCCAATAAGGTGTGTATGTAACCAATAAGTTGTGTTTAGGATCAATGATAGCCCAATAAGGTGTGTTTAGCGGCAATGAGGGTTAGTTGGGACCAATGAGTCCCAATAAGGTGTGTATATAACCAATTAGCATGTTTAGGACCAATGATGGCCCAATAAGGTGTTATTAGGGGAAATGATGGTCATTTAGGACCAATGAGTCCCAATAAGGTGTGTATATAACTAATAAGTTTTGTTAGGACCAATGATGGCCCAATAAGGCGTTTTTAACGGAATTGAGGACCAGTTGGGACCAATGAGTCCCAGTAAGTTGTGTATGTAACCAATAAGTTGTGTTTAGGACCAATGATGGCCGAATAAGGTGTGTTTAAGGGAAATGAGGGTCAGTTGGGACCAATGAGTCCCAATAAGGTGTGTATATAACCAATAAGCATGTTTAGGACCATTGATAGCCCAATAAGTTGTGTTTAGGGGCAATGAGGGTCAGTTGGGACCAATGAGTCCCAATAAGGTGTGTATATAACCAATAAGAATGTTTAGGACCAATGATGGCCCAATAAGGTGTGTTAGGGGGAAATGAGGGTCAGTTGGGACCAATGAGTCCCAATAAGGTGTGTATATAACTAATAAGTTTTGTTAGGACCAATGATGGCCCAATAAGGCGTTTTTAAGGGAAATGAGGACCAGTTGGGACCAATGAGTCCCAGTAAGTTGTGTATGTAACCAATAAGTTGTGTTTAGGACCAATGATGGCCGAATAAGGTGTGTTTAAGGGAAATGAGGGTCAGTTGGGACCAATGAGTCCCAATAAGGTGTGTATCTAAACCAATAAGCATGTTCAGGACCATTGATAGCCCAATAAGTTGTGTTTAGGGCCAATGAGGGTCAGTTGGGACCAATGAGTCCCAATAAGGTGTGTATATAACCAATAAGCATGTTTAGGACCAATGATGGCCCAATAAGGTGTGTTAGGGGGAAATGAGGGTCAGTTGGGGCCAATGAGTCCCAATAAGGTGTGTAGGTAACCAATAAGTTATGTTTAGGACCAATGATAGCCCAATAAGGTGTGTTTAGGCGGAATGAGGGCCAGTTGGGACCAATGAGTCCCAATAAGGTGTGTATATAACCAATTAGCATGTTTAGGACCAATGATGGCCTAATAAGGTGTGTTTAGGGGAACTGAGGGTTAGTTAGGACCAATGAGTCCCAATAAGGTGTGTATGTAACTAATAAGTTGTGTTTAGGACCAATGATGGCCAAATAAGGCGTGTTTAAGGAAAATGAGGGCCAGTTGGGACCAATGAGTTCCAGGAAGTTGTGTATGTAACCAATAAGTTGTGTTTAGGACCAATGATGGCCGAATAAGGTGTGTTTAAGGGAAATGAGGGTCAGTTGGGACCAATGAGTCCCAATAAGGTGTGTATATAACCAATAAGCATGTTTAAGACCATTGATGGCCCAATAAGGTGTGTTTAGGGGAAATGAGGGTTAGTTAGGACCAATGATTCCTAATAAGGAGTGTATGTAACCAATAAGTTGTATTTATGACCAATGATGGCCCAATAAGGTGTGTTTAAAGGCAATGAGGGCCAGTTGGGACCAATGAGTCCCAATAAGGTGTGTATATAACCAATAAGCATGTTTAGGACCAATGATGACCCAATAAGTTGTGTTTAGGTGCAATGATGGTCAGTTGGCACCAATGAGTCCCAATAAGGTGTGTATATAACCAATAACCTTGTTTAGGACCAATGATGGGCCAATAAGGTGTGTTTGGGGAAAATGAGTGTCAGTTGGGACCAATGAATCCCAATAAGGTGTGTATGTAACCAATACGTTGTGTTTAGGATCAATGATAGCCCAATAAGGTGTGTTTAGCGGCAATGAGGGTTAGTTGGGACCAATGAGTCCCAATAAGGTGTGTATATAACCAATTAGCATGTTTAGGACCAATGATGGCCCAATAAGGTGTTATTAGGGGAAATGATGGTCATTTGGGACCAATGAGTCCCAATAAGGTGTGTATATAACTAATAAGTTTTGTTTGGACCAATGATGGCCCAATAAGGCGTTTTTAACGGAATTGAGGACCAGTTGGGACCAATGAGTCCCAGTAAGTTGTGTATGTAACCAATAAGTTGTGTTTAGGACCAATGATGGCCGAATAAGGTGTGTTTAAGGGAAATGAGGGTCAGTTGGGACCAATGAGTCCCAATAAGGTGTGTATATAACCAATAAGCATGTTTAGGACCATTGATAGCCCAATAAGTTGTGTTTAGGGGCAATGAGGGTCAGTTGGGACCAATGAGTCCCAATAAGGTGTGTATATAACCAATAAGAATGTTTAGGACCAATGATGGCCCAATAAGGTGTGTTAGGGGGAAATGAGGGTCAGTTGGGACCAATGAGTCCCAATAAGGTGTGTATATAACTAATAAGTTTTGTTAGGACCAATGATGGCCCAATAAGGCGTTTTTAAGGGAAATGAGGACCAGTTGGGACCAATGAGTCCCAGTAAGTTGTGTATGTAACCAATAAGTTGTGTTTAGGACCAATGATGGCCGAATAAGGTGTGTTTAAGGGAAATGAGGGTCAGTTGGGACCAATGAGTCCCAATAAGGTGTGTATATAATCAATAAGCATGTTTAGGACCAATGATGGCCCAATAAGGTGTGTTAGGGGGAAATGAGGGTCAGTTGGGGCCAATGAGTCCCAATAAGGTGTGTAGGTAACCAATAAGTTATGTTTAGGACCAATGATAGCCCAATAAGGTGTGTTTAGGCGGAATGAGGGCCAGTTGGGACCAATGAGTCCCAATAAGGTGTGTATATAACCAATTAGCATGTTTAGGACCAATGATGGCCTAATAAGGTGTGTTTAGGGGAACTGAGGGTTAGTTAGGACCAATGAGTCCCAATAAGGTGTGTATGTAACTAATAAGTTGTGTTTAGGACCAATGATGGCCAAATAAGGCGTGTTTAAGGAAAATGAGGGCCAGTTGGGACCAATGAGTTCCAGGAAGTTGTGTATGTAACCAATAAGTTGTGTTTAGGACCAATGATGGCCGAATAAGGTGTGTTTAAGGGAAATGAGGGTCAGTTGGGACCAATGAGTCCCAATAAGGTGTGTATATAACCAATAAGCATGTTTAAGACCATTGATGGCCCAATAAGGTGTGTTTAGGGGAAATGAGGGTTAGTTAGGACCAATGATTCCTAATAAGGAGTGTATGTAACCAATAAGTTGTATTTATGACCAATGATGGCCCAATAAGGTGTGTTTAAAGGCAATGAGGGCCAGTTGGGACCAATGAGTCCCAATAAGGTGTGTATATAACCAATAAGCATGTTTAGGACCAATGATGACCCAATAAGTTGTGTTTAGGTGCAATGATGGTCAGTTGGCACCAATGAGTCCCAATAAGGTGTGTATATAACCAATAACCTTGTTTAGGACCAATTATGGGCCAATAAGGTGTGTTTGGGGAAAATGAGTGTCAGTTGGGACCAATGAATCCCAATAAGGTGTGTATGTAACCAATACGTTGTGTTTAGGATCAATGATAGCCCAATAAGGTGTGTTTAGCGGCAATGAGGGTTAGTTGGGACCAATGAGTCCCAATAAGGTGTGTATATAACCAATTAGCATGTTTAGGACCAATGATGGCCCAATAAGGTGTTATTAGGGGAAATGATGGTCATTTGGGACCAATGAGTCCCAATAAGGTGTGTATATAACTAATAAGTTTTGTTTGGACCAATGATGGCCCAATAAGGCGTTTTTAACGGAATTGAGGACCAGTTGGGACCAATGAGTCCCAGTAAGTTGTGTATGTAACCAATAAGTTGTGTTTAGGACCAATGATGGCCGAATAAGGTGTGTTTAAGGGAAATGAGGGTCAGTTGGGACCAATGAGTCCCAATAAGGTGTGTATATAACCAATAAGCATGTTTAGGACCATTGATAGCCCAATAAGTTGTGTTTAGGGGCAATGAGGGTCAGTTGGGACCAATGAGTCCCAATAAGGTGTGTATATAACCAATAAGAATGTTTAGGACCAATGATGGCCCAATAAGGTGTGTTAGGGGGAAATGAGGGTCAGTTGGGACCAATGAGTCCCAATAAGGTGTGTATATAACTAATAAGTTTTGTTAGGACCAATGATGGCCCAATAAGGCGTTTTTAAGGGAAATGAGGACCAGTTGGGACCAATGAGTCCCAGTAAGTTGTGTATGTAACCAATAAGTTGTGTTTAGGACCAATGATGGCCGAATAAGGTGTGTTTAAGGGAAATGAGGGTCAGTTGGGACCAATGAGTCCCAATAAGGTGTGTATATAATCAATAAGCATGTTTAGGACCAATGATGGCCCAATAAGGTGTGTTAGGGGGAAATGAGGGTCAGTTGGGGCCAATGAGTCCCAATAAGGTGTGTAGGTAACCAATAAGTTATGTTTAGGACCAATGATAGCCCAATAAGGTGTGTTTAGGCGGAATGAGGGCCAGTTGGGACCAATGAGTCCCAATAAGGTGTGTATATAACCAATTAGCATGTTTAGGACCAATGATGGCCTAATAAGGTGTGTTTAGGGGAACTGAGGGTTAGTTAGGACCAATGAGTCCCAATAAGGTGTGTATGTAACTAATAAGTTGTGTTTAGGACCAATGATGGCCAAATAAGGCGTGTTTAAGGAAAATGAGGGCCAGTTGGGACCAATGAGTTCCAGGAAGTTGTGTATGTAACCAATAAGTTGTGTTTAGGACCAATGATGGCCGAATAAGGTGTGTTTAAGGGAAATGAGGGTCAGTTGGGACCAATGAGTCCCAATAAGGTGTGTATATAACCAATAAGCATGTTTAAGACCATTGATGGCCCAATAAGGTGTGTTTAGGGGAAATGAGGGTTAGTTAGGACCAATGATTCCTAATAAGGAGTGTATGTAACCAATAAGTTGTATTTATGACCAATGATGGCCCAATAAGGTGTGTTTAAAGGCAATGAGGGCCAGTTGGGACCAATGAGTCCCAATAAGGTGTGTATATAACCAATAAGCATGTTTAGGACCAATGATGACCCAATAAGTTGTGTTTAGGTGCAATGATGGTCAGTTGGCACCAATGAGTCCCAATAAGGTGTGTATATAACCAATAACCTTGTTTAGGACCAATGATGGGCCAATAAGGTGTGTTTGGGGAAAATGAGTGTCAGTTGGGACCAATGAATCCCAATAAGGTGTGTATGTAACCAATACGTTGTGTTTAGGATCAATGATAGCCCAATAAGGTGTGTTTAGCGGCAATGAGGGTTAGTTGGGACCAATGAGTCCCAATAAGGTGTGTATATAACCAATTAGCATGTTTTGGACCAATGATGGCCCAATAAGGTGTTATTAGGGGAAATGATGGTCATTTGGGACCAATGAGTCCCAATAAGGTGTGTATATAACTAATAAGTTTTGTTTGGACCAATGATGGCCCAATAAGGCGTTTTTAACGGAATTGAGGACCAGTTGGGACCAATGAGTCCCAGTAAGTTGTGTATGTAACCAATAAGTTGTGTTTAGGACCAATGATGGCCGAATAAGGTGTGTTTAAGGGAAATGAGGGTCAGTTGGGACCAATGAGTCCCAATAAGGTGTGTATATAACCAATAAGCATGTTTAGGACCATTGATAGCCCAATAAGTTGTGTTTAGGGGCAATGAGGGTCAGTTGGGACCAATGAGTCCCAATAAGGTGTGTATATAACCAATAAGCATGTTTAGGACCAATGATGGCCCAATAAGGTGTGTTATATAACCAATAAGCATGTTTAGGACCATTGATAGCCCAATAAGTTGTGTTTAGGCGGAATGAGGGCCAGTTGGGACCAATGAGTCCCGATAAGGTGTGTATATAACCAATAACCATGTTTAGGACCAATGATGGCATAATAAGGTGTGTTTGGGGAAAATGAGGGTCAGTTGGGACCAATGAGTCCCAATAAGGTGTCTATGTAACCAATAAGTTGTATTTAGGACCAATGATGGCCCAATAAGGTGTGTTTAAACACAATGAGGGCCAGTTGGGACCAATGAGTCCCAATAAGGTGTGTATATAACCAATAAGCATGTTTAGGACCAATGATAACCCAATAAGTTATGTTTAGGGGCAATGATGGTCAGTTGGGACCAATGAGTCCCAATAAGGTGTGTATATAACCAATAACCTTGTTTAGGACCTATGATGGCCCAATAAGGTGTGTTTGGGGAAAATGAGGGTCAGTTGGGACCAATGAATCCCAATAAGGTGTGTATGTAACCAATAAGTTGTGTTTAGGATCAATGATAGCCCAATAAGGCGTGTTTAGGGGCAATGAGGGTTAGTTGGGACCAATGAGTCCCAATAAGGTGTGTATATAACCAATTAGCATGTTTAGGACCAATGATGGCCCAATAAGGTGTGTTTAGGGGAAATGAGGGTTAGTTAGGACCAATGAGTCCCAATAAGGTGTGTATGTAACTAATAA
>JBCNJP010000025.1:24045968-24048468 GCA_039602395.1 Deinandra increscens subsp. villosa
GAATAAGTTTAATGAATTCTTTTTTTATATTATACGTTATAAGTAAAGGAAGAAAAACACGTATTTTGTTAAAAAGAAAATCCTTTTTTTATAAGTTATTTTATAAGTTAGAAGGAACTTGCTATGAAAAAAGAAAAAGTATTGGAATCTACACATTGATTCTTTTTTTTTTGAACCGTATGCGTCAAAAGGCGCCTGTACGGTTCCGAAGGGATACAATTTGACCCTAATCAACCGACTTTATCGAGAAAGATTACTTTTTTTAGGTCAAGAGGTTGATAGCGAGATCTCAAATCAACTTATTGGTCTTATGATATATCTCAGTATCGAGGATGATACCAAAGATCTTTATTTGTTTATAAACTCTCCTGGCGGATGGGTAATACCGGGAGTGGCTCTTTATGATACTATGCAATTTGTGCAACCAGATGTACATACAATATGCATGGGATCAGCCGCTTCAATGGGATCTTTTATCCTGGTCGGAGGAGAAATTACCAAACGTCTAGCATTCCCTCACGCTTGGCGCCAATGAGGCTTTTATTTGAGAGAAAAAAGAAGACTATGCCTTCGCCATATGAAATATGAATATTAAGTAATAATAGCATGGCACTTTGAATTCGATATAAATAAGAAATTTTGTTTTCAAAACATTAGATTATGTATCGAGAGAGTAATATGATAAAAAGGTATTTCCTATTTGATTATTGGAAGTCCAGTTCAGCGTCACAAACTTTTTTCACACCAGAGGTCTCTTAACAATCTTTATAGAGCAAAAAAAAATTCTTTTTTCCTTAGTTTATTTGATCAAATAAAAAAGCAACTTTGGGATTGCTGAATGACAGACAAATCGCAGACAAAAAAATATAATCAATATATAAAGCAACGGAGCCATCATAGTATTTTTGAATTCCTCCGAAAGGAAGGGTGGTAAGTTGATCATTTACCGATCGGGGTCTGATCGATCCTATTTTTTCTTTATTTGATGGAAGGTAAGGGTCAATTTTATTGTAGAGCCGTATGCAATGCATAATGCCCGTACGGTTGTTCCATTCTATCTTTTTTTATTGTTATTCTTTTATCTTTCGTATATCTTCCCCTCATAATGAAAAATAGAGAAACCTTTTCTTATCTTATATCATCAGGGTAATGATCCATCAACCTGCTGGTTCTTTTTCTGAAGTAGCAACGGGAGAATTCATCCTGGAAGTGGGAGAACTGCTGAAACTACGTGAAACCCTGACAAGGGTTTATGTACAAAGAACGGGCAAACCCTTATGGGTTGTATCCGAAGACATGGAAAGAGATGTTTTTATGTCAGCAACAGAGGCCCAGGCTTATGGAATTGTTGATCTTGTAGCGGTTGAATGACAATAGCTTGGATTTCACGTAAATTCTGAAATGAACCCTGCCGAGTTTAATATTCATATTCTATGACTTTTCTTTATTATTCTATTGAAAAAAAGTAATTCATAATCATCCGGTTAGGATCGATCTAAACCAGCCCATTATGTATATGATTCAACATGCCAACGATTAAACAACTTATTAGAAATACAAGACAGCCAATTAGAAATGTCACAAAATCCCCCGCGCTTCGGGGATGCCCTCAGCGTCGAGGAACATGTACTAGGGTGTATGTGCGACTCGTTCAGATCATGAACTAGAACAAAGGAAAGAGAACAATGTTCGAATATCAATGATCCAATAGGATATCACGGAAAAACGTCCTATCTAAAAATCGATGATATCCCTTTTATTGTGTATGAAATTTATGGTTTCTGTTGGTGTAAATCCACTCACCTCAATTCAAGATGAGAAGCAATTCTCCATTGGTAGCAAATGGTTATCCATTAAGCGGAGGAAATCTTAGTTAAACCCCTCTTGCAAGAACGGACTAACAGGGTCAGCTACCCAGCCAACCTTCATAATTAAATACCGTTACTATATAGGTAGAGCTCGTTGTGAAAGACCTATTACTGGATCATTCATGGGTAGAGCCGAAGAATGTGAACTATACAAGTTGGCAATAACATTGATTAAATAAAGTAAAGGCTCCGGTGTATAGAGAAGACCTCACCGTTTAAGAAGTAACCATAGAAACGATGGAATCCACTATTTCTTTATCATTACTTTTCTTTTTTAATACCTAATATAGTAAAACGAGGTGAAATGCCTAGAAAAAATAAAAAATTGTGGTTGGGAAGGTTATAGTAGCCAAAGCCATTGGAATTCTTAGTTTATACATTGGAAAAATCCGTTTTGTTATTAATATACTAGGAAAGGGGCAAAAGAATAACTGAAAGAAAGGAAATCTATTAGTTATTCGTTAAAGTTTCATTTATTCAATGACCAGAATTAGACGGGGATATATCGCTCGGAGACGTAGAACAAAAATTCGTTTATTTGCATCAAGCTTTCGCGGGGCTCATTCAAGACTTACTCGAACTATTACTCAACAAAAAATAAGAGCTTTGGTTTCGGCTCATCGGGATAGGGA
>JBCNJP010000025.1:24053468-24102605 GCA_039602395.1 Deinandra increscens subsp. villosa
TTTTATGACATTTCAATCTCACAATAGCAATATAATAACATCACCCCAATTTTGATAAAAAAAAAGACAAAGAAAGAAGGGGTCAAGTCAAAGAGTCTTCTTCACAATCTACATACTATGGCTAGGAATATGGTACAAGGAATTACCGGCATCTCGTAGAAAAAGAGTATAAACAAACAAAACGCTTTTATCATTTCATTTTTTATATCATAATGACTAAAAAGAATTTGGTTCTTTTTACAAATTTGATGTCAATAAATCCGCGAGTTTAGAAATTCATTTCGGACAATTGAACCTTCTCGAACTGTTTCTTTTTAAGAACCAAAAAGATTTGTGCCAAAATAACAGATGCGAAGAATAACAAAAGGCCTTGTACACGTAATGGATCTTGAAGTACTATTTCTGCATCTCCCTGACCAAATCCGCCCACATTAGGATTACTTGTCAACGGTTGATCCAATTTAATAGATTCGCCTTCTGAAACAAGAAGTTCTGGCCCCGGAGGGATAATATCAACCACTTGACGTCCATCCGATGCATCCGCTATGGTTATTTCGTATCCCCCCTTTTCTTTTCGTAGGATTTTGCTTACTATACCTGATGCTGTAGCATTATAAACTGTATTGTTACTTTTACTCCCGTCAGGATAAATCTGTCCCCTTCCCCTGTTTCCACCTACGTATATAGGATATTTTAAGAAGTGAATGTCTTTCTTAGTCGCGGGGTCCGGGGAAAGAATAGGGAAGGTGATTTCACTATATTTCTGACCAGGAATAGGGCCTATGACAAGAATATTTTTTTGATTGGGGCGATAGCTCTGAAAAGACAGATTACCCATCTTTTCTTTTATCTCGGGGGAAATACGATCGGGAGGGGCTAATTCAAAACCCTCTGGTAAAATAAGAACAGCCCCCACATTCAAACCCCCTTTTTTACCATTAGCAAGAACTTGTTTCAGTTGCGTATCATAAGGAATTCGAACAACTGCTTCAAATACAGTATCGGGAAGTACCGCTTGCGGAACCTCAATATCCACTGGTTTATTAGCTAAATGGCAATTGGCGCATACAATACGCCCAGTCGCTTCTCGTGGATTTTCATAACCCTGCTGTGCAAAAATGGGATATGCATTTGAAATGGATGTACGAGTTATTATATATATCATGAGCGATACGGAAATAGATCGAGTAATCTGTTCCTTTATGCAACACATCGTGGTTTTAAAGTCTTCCAGATGGATGTGAAGAGTGTATTTCTGTATGGCAAAGTGAAGGTGTGACGCCCACTCCCAGGCTTGGCACCAAGAGGGGTCACGAATCGGATTTACTCATGAACACAAAGTATCAACAGAGATATTAAGCAGCGGAAATTTAAAACTTTTATTTATATAAGCCAACACTACTACAAAAACTGGTATTCTTGACGTGCATTGCGCGTCAAGAAAGTGCCTTCTTGACACGCAAATGCGCGTCAAGGATGCGGGGGTCAAGAAGCTTCTTGACGCGCAAAATGCGTGTCAAGAAGCTCTTGACGCGCGAACAATGACACGCATTTTATGACATGCTTTGCGCGTCATAAAACGCGCGTCAAGGAAGCCCCAGTCATAAATCTGCTTATGACACTCAATTTTGCGCGTCAAGAATGTAAAAAAAAAATTAAAAAAAAAATTAAAAAAAAATATTTTTTAATAGAATCACTAGTTTCTACAAATAATGACAATTAACCAGATAATAGAACATAAAAATACACGTATAGTAAAACAATACATTTCATATATTAAAAACAATTCGAACATTTAATACAAGTACTAAAAATATTTCTACATTAACAAATAAATGTATTAGTCGGATGAGTGCTATCTTTGTGAATTAGCTCCATTGTTGGTAGACCTGCAACCTGTAGGCTAGTAACAGAGGTGACGATCCAAGATCAGTCTAGGTTAATTCATTTAGTTTAAAAAAAATCTATTTGTAATTTGATTTTTATGTACATATATGTTCATGTATATACATACTATATAAACATCAATCTAAAGCTTATATATAGTAAAACAAAGTAAAGGGAATAAAGGATCCTACATAGGCTTGG
The DNA here is from genome assembly GCA_039602395.1 of Deinandra increscens subsp. villosa. NCBI lineage: Eukaryota > Viridiplantae > Streptophyta > Magnoliopsida > Asterales > Asteraceae > Deinandra > Deinandra increscens. Next base: position 24,055,557 of record JBCNJP010000025.1, read on the forward strand.
GGTGAATTTATTAAACTATGCAATCGTTGATCATAACTTCTTAAGATGGTCAGGTACATGTCAAGTCAGTGATGAGTACTTCATAATTTGTTACCATTGGATTTAAAATATTATCTGGAAGAGCCATAAACTAAGGTTAAGTAAAAGTACGTACCAGTTCTTGGTGAAGCTTATTAGATTGTTGAATGGCAGAATTCTTCTCATCAGTCAGTTTAGAAATATGAGCCCTTGTCTGAAAACACACAAAAGGAGGTGAATGTAAAGTAAACATAATAGTCAAACATGTGTAGATAAAAAATAACAACATACAAACATTGGGTGAAATGTTGCATCACAGAATCTTCAATCCACTGTGATATAGTTGCTTAACATTTGAAGCAGAAAGATAATATTCCTACTTTCTATTATGCTAAATGGAAGTATGCAAAAACTATCAACTATGCAGAATTATTATCCGGCAAAATCTTGGATCAACTAATAATAGTAAGTAGTTGCTCAGAAAATAACCTCTGATGACATATCGTGAGATTCAGCATACGCTCTTGGAACCTGCAAATATAAAATTGGTTCATTAGTATGTCAGTTCAATTAAAAACGGTCAAGATCCTTGTTTTATAGAGCTCTAGGTAAGCGTTTAGGTCTCAATAGCTCAGGCGAGGTGAGAGCTTCACGTACGTGAAGCTTTGCTCTATGTACTACCAAAAGCTGCATGTTTCTCATCTCTTTTACATATCAACCTTCTTCATCAAGTAAACCATTAATAAACTTATCCCTCTGCAAACCTTAATTTTAATCACACATGCAAGAAGTGCCACTTGGCGTTGTCCCAAACACCTCATGCCTCACACGCTCTATAAAACCAAGATCTAGATGTTTGAATAATGCAAGAAGGGGGATTCTAAGTTTCTAACCGCAGATTCAATTGGGCTTGTAGTCCCGTTGTCTGAAATTGATGCCCTTGGAGAGGAACCTTCCTCTGATCCTTCTCTTACGGGTGATGGTGGTTGTAGGGGAGGCCGGGAGCAACATAGACATAATTAACATTCAATCTGCATTCCTCCATTTGATTTCCATATTCCTTGTTAAACTGTTGCAAGAGGTGTTTAAACTTCAAACTTAATAAACGAAGTCAAACATTCGAACCTAATCTTATCACTTAAACAATTACCAATTCTGGAGTAATATCTTTAGTGGTAGCTCCAGGGCTTGCAACTGCACTCTGGAGTAAAACCTTGTCCTTGCATTGCATATCAAGAGGAGCCTCCTTTTGAGATTGCATTGTAACTATTAAAACATCAATGTGCAAAAGGATAAATAAATATGCCATTTCCAGCAGACTAAATGCAAGTACCAAGGACAACAAAATCATTTTCAAAATCCAAGCAATCAAACAGATAAATATACAGATAAATGTCAAATTTATGAACCGGTAAGCTTAATTTCTACAAACAGTTGTTACTTCTAAACAGGAAACTAAAGAAGAACAGCTCAGTTAGGTTTTACCTTATACGCCACATGATTATTCGTCTTGTTCTTCAATTGCATGGAACACGAGATCTGCTTCTTCAATTCAACTACAAAGAACACAACCGCATCACATATCAGGAACTCAGAACAGATCTGAAAACGAGAAGACAAATCAGTGAATAAACGAGGAATACAAAATCGTATAACTTACAAGCAAACTCAAGCTTCTAAGTTATACAAAATCGTATAACTTACAAAACCGGATAGTTATCACCTGACTCGCTGGACGGTGGTTTGACGGTTTAAAGTCTAAACCGAACGAGGGTGGAGGAACCGTCGGCGTTCATAGTGACGTACCTGAAATCGCCGGACCTAGACGAGGGTGGACCTGAAATCGATGGACCTGGAGGAGGGTGGACCTGAAATCGCTGGATCTGGACGAGGGTGGATCTGAAATCGCCCAAATCATACCCAAATCACTGAGAATGGTCAGAAAACGAGACAGATTTGAGAACATGAATGAAGAAAACGTACCAGAATTGGGACGATTGTGGACCATCACTCTAAATCCCCAGTCGATTTGAAGCAGAAGGAATTTTTTTTTGCAGGAGACGTGTTTTTGGAGAGCGGGGAAGAGACGTGTGTTTTGGAGAAAATAAATTTGTTGAAATTTTGGAGGAGCGCCCTGAAAATTAAAATTAGGGCAAAAATTTTGGGGGAAAAAATTAAAAAACGACACGAAATTCTTGACACGCGTATTTTAAGTGTCCTCCGTGTTTTTTTTTTCCTCTAAATATGACAGATATTCTTGACACGCAAAAATGCGCGTCATGAATTCTTAGGAATTACCTATAATTGACATTTTATTTTGACACTTTGGTAATTGCACGTCAAGAATTTTCGAGTGTCATCGTTCGCGTGTCAAGGAAAGCAGTTTTTGTAGTAGTGCAAGTATTACAATAAGTGAGATATTATACATAACTACAACTAGTTAAAATAAGGAAATCTATGACTAAGCCAGCTTGCCAGAAACTCTTCCTTGATAGCTTTCCCAATTATCCCATCCTCTAATGACCCGTGCCTTTACTTCTAAATGTCTCTACAGAACCTAGCATACATACTTTTAAAAGTCAGCTTACGCTGGTGAGTTCTACCATTTAGTTCAAAACCGTTTAAGTGTTTAACTAGTTTTCACAACACATTTATAAGTCAACATATAAATCCTAACAGGTATTCACTATGATAATATATCCTATTATCTTAACCATGACCCTAGGCTAAACTTCTAGGTCACTATATTTAACCAACTATTTTGGTTCTCCATGAAGAGTCTGCCCGCCACTTGGCCACCTTATTTCAAGAAAGTATATACACATCACATTATAATCAACATAATTGCATAACACGTATAAGCAATTTAACAATAATCTCATCATATAACACGTATATATCAAGTCACAATTATCTTGAATATATTTTCACAAGTATTGTATGTATACTAGCCCAAAAATATTTAAAAACATTTAAAACATTTAAAAGTGGGTTCATAGAAACTCACCTGATATCTTTAATCAGTCATTCAGACAGAATCTCCGTTATGGTCCATATTTAACCTAATCGCGTATTTGATCGCATTAATGCAAGGTTATTATAAATAATACCTGGGTTTATTTATATCTTATTATCCTAATAATACTTTATTAGGGTTTATCTCTTTTAGGGTCAAAATGACCAAAATGCCCTTATAGGCATAATAACCTTTTTATTGATAATTATGAAGACGCACATTCCTATAAGTAAACGCTCACTCCAGGATAGTCTAGTGAGGTATGCCAGTTCCCAGTTGGGATTTATGCGACACCCCCGCTTTGCCAGAAACCCCAGTGTACAGGCGCCTATCCTTCCGGTCCGCACGAACTTCTAAATAACCGATTAACTCGGTATCTTTATTACTTAAATATTTATCAAATTTAAACTCATATACTTATTATTTATACAAACATGTTATAAGACCAAAAATCAAGTCCCCATACCCTCTAGATTAATTTATATTAATTATTCATATTTAGAAACCCTAATTTCGTGTATTTCTCGTTTTATAATTAAAAGTCATTTTTATTTCAAACCAACTTAGGGAATTATCCATTATAAAATTTTATAATTTCCCCTTTAAAATGTCAAAGCTTAATTCAACACCGTTTACTCAATTTGGGTAGAACAACGTTATAAAAACCCTAATTTTGACCCGTTAACAAAACCTTTACCAAACCTTTTCCAATTGTGAAATAAACTTAGGGATTTTTTAAAACACATTATTTTAGGATTACCTACAAAAATTTAGACCCTAATTCCCACCCTATCACCCGATTTTAGCAAACAAGCTCAAGAACCCTGATTTTTGCATAGTTTTAAAAATCATACTTAGAGGAAATATTATAAAAAACTGAAAGATGTTATTTTAGACCTTACCTAGAGATGCTTGACTGCAGAAATTCAGCTCTTGAATCCTCATGGTTTGCTTACAATTGATCGATGAACAATCTGGGTATTCTTAGGGTTTTTGAGGAAGAAATCAGTGAATTAGTGCATTAATCCGTCGAATTGAGGGTCCAATTTATAGTATGAGATGCGTCCAGAGGTACTAACACGTGTACGGGTGAGTAAGGGATCGAATTCGACGCGTAGGAGGGCCAAACATGGCCTGCAAGTCCGTAATCATGGCCAAAAAACGAACCTGAAACAATTTCTGTAGAAACACCCTCCACGCGTATCGCGCAAGGGAGGGCTTCATGGATCACGATACGCGAGGCCATGGTCTTTCGGCCAGACTTTGGATTTTGGCATTTTTAGCCCTTATGGTTTGGTTTGGTGCATTCTAGCCACCTAAACTTCCAACCTTTATGTGCTAAAACATTATGGGACATATTTCTAACATTTTCTAAGGTTTCTAAGGCTCGGGATTCGTATGATAACATATATATACATATATATATTTTCTTTATTATTTGCTAATTTATGTTTTAGCCCCTCAAACTTTACAATACTTTATCATTTTATGTTATGAATCATATTAGTATATATTTTTACTATATTCTAAGCCTCAAAATACTTACAATGAATTAAATACATATAATATTTGTATATGTTTATATCTTTACAATAATACGCTTTTAGCCCTTTTACTTTTCCGTTAGCTATTAACACACGTATTTACATGTATATATCTATCAAATGCTTCATGTATCATCATGCTATTCATATAAACACATATACATATCATATTCTACTTTCTTTAACGTTTAACACATTCGTTTATGCACAATTCATCACATTGGCTATCAAACGAATAATTCTAACACATGCAACCTATTCAATGTATAGTCTTACAATATTTATCAATCAAGCTCACGTATTTATAATATAAACACGTATTTACTATATAGATCATGTATCTATGAATTTTGGGATGTTACAACTCTACCCCCCTTAAAAAAGGTTTCGTCCTCGAAACATGTTTAACCCGTAATCAACTCAAGGTAGAAATCTCTCATCTCTCCCCCTTTTCTTTCCTAATTCAATATGAAATCTTACCTGCGTATCTGTCGAGTTCTAGACGTTCGAACTATCTCGTTTCGAGCTTCCTTCTTATTCCGACTTGTCTGTTCGTGGAACTTCTTCAAAACTGCTACAATTCTTCGAGAAGATGCGTCTCCGTGAGACTTCTCATGCTCAACTTCACCTTTGCGTATGCCAAACGTCTGCCTCCATACTGCATGTCCTAATATCTTTTACTTATCTAATAAACCATTTAGACCTCTGTTGTATACATAATGCCTTCGTCTTTTGAGTGTAAACGCCATTGCTACAAATTTCGAATCGTCAGGCTCATCAATTATCTTGGGTCATCTAACTTGATGATTTGCAATTGTCCTAAGGAAGACGTAAGTCTAAGCTACCCAAGGTAGCTTGATTACGGGATTTCTTGACAATGCTTCTCTTATTCTGTGCTCATGTAGCTCGTTTGGTCATCATATGGATTATTCCCGCCATTTGTTGAAGTACAGCATCTCCCGGGTCGTAAGTTCTTCTTGGCGTATTCCGGACTTCCATCTACCTAAAGCTTCTTCTGAGTTGGACGATGGTTAACAAAGTGACCTTCTTGCCTATACCTATAGTAGTCGGTTGCTCTCGTCCTTGTGTTCTTGAAGTGATTCTTGATCCATCTTGTGGTAACCTCCGCCATTCTTCTTAACTTTAACTGTTTCCGCTTCGAGTCTTCCGGCCTATTGCCTATAGTGATTTCCTATGGTCTTCTGAAGATAGCAACGTAGCTTGGAACGTTGTTTCCACTACTCCTGCCATAAGAATTCTCATATCTTCTTCACCGTAACTGCGTCTATCTTTAATCGTGTCTTCAAGTGTCTTGCTCAAGGTGACATTTCAGAACTTATGTGATGTAGAGTCTCCAAATTTTGAATTCATAATAATTATACGTGCACTTATAATTATGATGCGTTCAAAAACCAGTTACCTTCCACCGCACTTATCCTTAGTGTCCATACTTCACTCCTTCGTTTTCGCCAATATTCTAAGTTAAAATCTTCTTCGGGTCTTCTTTGTGTTACTAACCGGATATTATGTTATTATCTAACCTACCCCGCACTTGGTCACATAACAATTAGTACTTGGAATTTGTTTATATGGAAAATACCCGATTGCAGTAGCTAATTGCAGTCGTGTATTTTCCATATTCAAATATCATAAGTCGTACCTATTATGTTCCTTTCTTGGCACCAGCTATCTTGGATGGCATCTATATTTCCTATCTCAACTTATTTTACCTAGAGTCCTAGTTTAAGTCTAGGTACCGCGCTTGTACCTAAATCTCTTAAACCAAGGCTCTGATACCAACTTGTGACGCCCACTTCCAAACTTGGCACCAGGAGGGGTCACGAATCGGATTCACTCATGAACACAAGGTATCAACAGAGATATTAAGCAGCGGAAATTTAAAAGTTTTATTTATATAAGCAAAGTATTACAGTAAGTGAGATATTGTACATAACTACAACTAGTTAAAAAAAGGAAATCTATGACTAAGCCAGCTTGCCAGAAACTCTTCCTTGATAGCTTTCCCAATTATCCCATCCTCTAACGATCCGTGCCTTTACTTCTAAACGTCTCTGCAGAACCTAACATACATACTTTTAAAAGTCAGCTTACGCTGGTGAGTTCTACAGTTTAGTTCAAAACCGTTTAAGTGTTTACTTGGTTTTCACAACACATTTATAAGTCACATATAAATCCTAACACATATTCACTATGATAATATATCCTATTATCTTAACCATGACCCTAGGCTAAACTTCTAGGTCACTATATTTAGTCAACTATTTTGGTTCTCCACGAAGAGTCCGCCCACCACTACACACTCTGCCCCATCTCGAAGGATAGTAATTACAATGGCCCAATGCAGCTCCGTCCGTACACGGTTCCCTAAGCCACCACTATGGGGAAGCAACGTCTCTTCATTCTTCATCTCCTTTGAAAGGTTCGCTCGCCACTGCAATCGTCATCCTATCTTTTCGTAAGATAGCTTTTGCGATGTCCGACTGCCGCTCCGTCTGTACACAGTTCCCTAAGCCACCACTATGGGGAAGCAGCGACCCTTCATCTTCAGTAGCAAAACATGCTCTAACTCTATTAGGTCATTTTCTCATCTTAATGACTTAATTCTCTGATCATGCATACTACTTACCCCTAGTTAAATAACCTGATGCTTTAGTTTGTTATTAAACAGTGATAAGGCATTCATATACTGCACCAAATGGACATCACCCAATTTACCTAGGTGTATGTATACAGGATGTACCAGTGGCGTATCCTCCATAATTTCGATATAACGGATAACTTATATTTCTATGTATATATATAGGATGTACCAACGGCGTATCCACCACATATTAATACAAGAAAATGCACCATCTATTCTCATATAAATATACATATTTAACCAACTATTTTGGTTCTCCATGAAGAGTCTGCCCGCCACTTGGCCACCTAATTTCAAGCAAGTATATACACATCACATGTGACATCCGAGAATTTCAAGGTTAACTTCCGTTAGACAATCTCCGTTAGTTACGTTATAAGTGTTAACTTAGTAACTAATGCTTAACTAGGCCGAATACGTCCAAGACCTTTGGTTGATCACCGAACCCGTCCATATGTGTTATGTGTTTATTGTTATTATGTGCAACGTGTTTAATTAATTAATTTTGTAAATTGGCCCTTTTGGTTGCCAGCGAAACTACTGAGCGAAACTGTAGATTCGCTCGGTAGCCAAACTTTCGATTTACACGAATTCAGAGTTAGTTTCGCTTGGCCAGCGAAACTGCCAGCGAAACTAGCTCCTGACCTATATATTTTATAAAACCCTAATCTTCTCATTTTACTTAAACCATTTCTCAAAAACACACACACACCCTCCTGAATTCTGGTCAGCCGAGAAACACCACGAGCCATTGTGATCTCAGCCTCGAGACATCACCCATTCGGATCCTAGATCAAACCGTGAGTCTCCAAAAACCATTTTTATGCCTAATCTATGTGTTTTCTTAAAAAGCATGCTTAGATCTTCATGAAATCGTGTATGCTTGTAGTATGATGCTTAGGAATGCTAGATCTGTCATAAAGTGTGTAACTTTACGTGTGAAATCAAGCCATAATGAAGATTCATGCTAGTTAGGTTAACTTTGTGCTAAAAATGAGCTTTGAGGTGTTTTTGGTGATTTGATGATGAAAACTCATGTTTAAGGTGTTAAAATTGCCTCTGTGATGTTGGTAAATGTTTATGCATGCTAGATATTGAATTACATGATGTATGGAAGCTGTTAGATTGATTTTTGGTCTTAAAAACGAGTTTTTTTCGCGACTAGCGAAACTGTGTGTTCTCTGGGCGAAACTATGTAGCGAAACTGTTTGAATATTCATACAGCGATACTATGTAGTGAAACTATAGTGTCGCCGGTGAAACTAAGTAACGAAACTACCGAGCGAAACAACCATAGACCCTGTCCCTGAACGAAAGTTCAAACCAGTTTCGAGCGAAGCTATGCTAGCGAAACTGTGTCATCAGTTTCGAGCGAAACTAGCTTGCGAAACTGTGTCATCGGGTATTCCCTAGCGAAAGTGCTGCCCGTGCACATAGCGAAACTGCGTAGCGAAACTGTGTAGCGAAACTGTGTAGCGAAACTGAGCCAAGACCAAAACCCAAACTTGTGCAACTTATTTGAATGTTATGCCATGACTTACATGATTATGCAATAATGAAACATGCTTTGATTTCTGAGTTATGTGAACCCTCGTTTATGATCAACCATCGGTGTCGTGTGTCGGTATGTCGTGTCATAGTTCCAACGTGCTATGTTATGGGCCATAGTGACGTAAGTTAAATATTAGACACAAAACTAATACTTAAGACCTAAACGTGTTCTTAGGTCTTCGTTAAGCAAACAATACTTGGATTATTAAGCAAGTGTAGCAGTGCAACCAAAGGTGAGTGTCACTAACCCGTTTACTGTGAGCCCATTTGGGACACACCGAATAACTTAATGAAAAACAATGCTGACAACCTTATGAGTGCTATGCACCTCTTTTATGAACTCGAAACCTTATGAGTGCCACGCACCTCTTTGATAAACTTGAAGTGTTTTATGGGAAACACTTGTGGAACTTAAACAAACTATTTCTGAAACGAAACTGAAAACATTTTGAGATTCATGAGAATCCGGTAAACCGTTTTAATATGGCTAGTGTAGGTTAAAGTCTAAACCACATGATATCACATGATCTCTAAGGATTGCCTTTTAACTGAAAAAATCCTCAACTTAATTGTGCCATTAATTGTAATGCGAGGGGATGTTGGGTAGATCTACTAGAGTTTGACAAACTCCGCCTCGTGACGCTGGAGGTGCACGGAGGTACAATATCAGCCTATCTGACCGTGATCCCGAGAGGACACGGGGGAGGCAAAGCCGCGATGACGTATGTCCGCAAAACAAAATAGATGATGGCGATGCCACTACAATACTTATTAGTCAGCTTTGGTACAAACTTCCTTAGTGCATGGAACAACGGATTAGCTACCCGCGATATCGGTTGAGCACTTTAATTTTACAAAACTAGTACATACCCGATAACACATGTTACGGACATTACTTTTACTAAATCACGCTACTATGATTTTGGACTGGTGTACTATCACTGAGCATTGCTTTTCACAAATGAATATTACATAAGTATATGTTGACACAATATGATTATGTGACCGGGCCACTGCGTAACAAGCCCACTGTGAACTCACCAACCGTTAGGTTGACACTTGCGTGGTTTAAACTTTTGCAGATCGCTGAGGAGTATCCGGAGCGGGATGGCATGGCACATGAAGACATTTTACTTTTGTTTAAATCGAATTGGGAATTTAAAACAATGATTTTGTAAAGCACGTGGTTAGTGCTAAGACAATATTTTCCGCTGCGTATTTTGAGACTTCAATTTATGACATATATTTGGACTAACTCTGATTCGTTTAGTATTTGTAACTAATGGTTGTGGTCCTGGTTTGCTCGCACCCCTTAACGGTATAAACTCCGTTAGTGGTTAATTGGGGGTGTGACATCACATTATCATCAACATAATTGCATAACCCGTATAAGCAATTTAACAATAATTTCATCATATAACACGTATATATAAAGTCAAAATTATCTTTAATATATTTTCACAAGTATTGTATGTATACTAGCCCAAAAATATTTAAAAACATTTAAAAAATTAAAAAATGGGCTCATAGAAACTCACCTTATATCTTTAATCAGTTATTCATACAAAATCTCCGTTATGGTCCATATTTAACCTAATCGCGTATTGGATCGCATTAATGCAAGGTTATTATAAATAATATACCTACGATTATTTATATCTTATTATCCTAATAATACTTTATTAGGGTTTATCTCTTTTAGGGTCAAAATGACCAAAATGCCCTTATAGGCATAATAACCTTTTTATTGATAATTATGAAGACGCGCATTCCTATAAGTAAACGCTCACTCCTGGATCGCCCAGTGACGTATGCCAGTTCCCCGTTGGGATTTATACGACACCCCCGCTTTGCCAGAAACCCCAATGTACAGGCGCCTACCCTTCCGGTCCACACGAACTTCTAAATATCCGATTAACTCGGTATCTTTAATACTTAACTATTTATCAAATTTAAACTCATATATACTTATTATATATACAAACATGTTATAAGACCAAAAATCAAGTCCCCATACCCTCCGGATTAATTTATATTAATTATTCATATTTAGAAACCCTAATTTCGTGTATTTCTCGTTTTATTATCAAAACTCATTTTTATTTCAAACAAACTTAGGGTATTATCCATTATAACATTTTATAATATCCTTTAACATTGTTAAAGCTTAATTCAACACCGTTTACTTAATTTGGGCAGAACAACGTTATAAAAATCCTAATTTTGACCCGTTAACAAAACCTTTACCAAACCTTTTCCAATTGTGAATGCTTTCTTAAAACACATTAGTTTTAGGATTACCTACAAAAATTCAGACCCTAATTCCCACCCTATCACCTGATTTTAGCAAAACAAGCTCAAGAACCCTAATGTTTGCATAGTTTTAAAAATCATACTTAGAGGCAATTATCAAAAACTAAAAGAGGTTATTTTAGACCTTACCTAAAGATGCTTGACTGCATAAATTCAGCTCTTGAATCCTCATGGTTTGCTTACAATCGATCGATGAACAATCTGGGTATTCTTAGGGTTTTTGAGGAAGAAATCAGTGAATTGGTGCATTAATCCGTCGAATTGAGGGTCCAATTTATAGTATAAGATGCGTCCAAAGGTACTCACACGTGTAGGGGTGAGTAAGGGATCGAATTCGACGAGTAGGAGGGCCAAACTTGGCCTGCAAGTCCGTAATTGTGGCAAAAAACGAACCATAAACAATCTCTGCAGAAACACCCTCCTCGCGTATCACGCAAGGGAGGGCTTCATGGCCCGCGATACGCGAGGCCATGGTCTTCTGGCCAGACTTTGGATTTTAGCAGTTTTTGTCACACCCTGTAAGATTTGTGTCGGGATGCGAAAAAGGTTATCACAGTCAAGGTTACGAACGTACTCTGGATGGTTCAACAACTAGAGCCGTTTTGGAAATTGTTTAATTGTTGGAGTAAATAGGAGTTTTTCCAATATCATTACGTAGCGGATTAATTGTAATGAGAAAAATAAATAGTTTAAGTTTACAACATATAAGTTTCCAAAAGATTTTTAGGACATGACACTGTTAGGTGTTATGTCAGGAAAATCTCCAAGGCTAAACCATACTCCAGAAAGCAAATTTAAGTCCTAAAATGCAATGACAGGAAACAAGCAAGCAGGTCCGATGCATGCAAAACAATTATGTTCAAGTACTTGAGAATTCATACGACAAAACGGTCAACAAATAATTGTTGGTGAGTTTCACAGGTTTAAAGTGCTAGCAGTTAAAGATTGAATGAAAATAGTAATTTAAAACAGTTAATGTTAATAATTGACAATATCATATAAGACTAGTTGATAATGTTACCATGTACCCTGAATACCGAAACTGACTGTTTACCCATTCTTGGTACCTTTTGTCCGGTTGGTACCGCATAGATATGACATAACAATTTGTACTCTTTGACTAAAAGACGGAGTCACGATTGGACCTGCCAATCAGAGCAGGGGTGTTAACCCAATAGATCTATTCAAACGTTACCGTTTGCAAATGATAATTAATCGGATTCAGTTAATAGTGGGGTTTGGGTTATAGCATGAATGAACATGAGATAACAAGTTTGGACAATGGAAAGGCACATGAAACAGTTATAATAACAAGGTCTAATTGTCTAACATGCAAAAATGTATGTATGAGTATTCCCCCAAAAATAAAAATAGTTAAAGGAAAAAGGGGCCGTGAAATACTCACATGATTCAGAAACAAGAATTCGGTAGCACGTTCAATGGAAGTGTAGCCCTAAATAATTATAAGACATACAATAAGTAATTGGGTTGATAATTAATGTCATTCCAATTAGGTAGGTCAAGTCTTGACGTCATGGTAGCCTTTGAGTTAAATGATTTGAAATGTCAAAGTGGTTATGCATTTATTTGGAAATAATGTAAAATATATATTTTTAATGGAAAATTGGAAATAAATAATCCCAAGTTCTCATGTTTGGCCGGTAATAATCCCAACTTTTAAAATAGCTCCCAGCGGTCCCAACTTTCACTATGTTTACCTGTAATGGTCCCATCGTTAAAATCACTAACTCCGTTAACTCCCTTGATGACGTGGCACGTGACTTGGAATATTTTTTTTATTTCAAAATCCCCTATTAACCCACGTGGCATCCACATCATTCCACCATTCCCTCATTTCCCCCTTTTAAGACTCGATCCAAGCCCTAAAATATTCAAGTTCTTGGAATTTTTATGTGTATGTAGGATCCAAGCCCTAAATATCCCCTAAACAACTAATTATCTGCTATAAGTGATATGTGATCGTCTGCAATGGCTTCGCCGCCGTTGGAGGAGCCGGTGAAACGGGAAGAGACGCCGTAGGTTGAAGGAAAGATGTTTAGAACGAAGATAATCAAGTTCTTGGGAAGAACTACTCCGATTATAATTCAGGACGTCAATGGACCTTGTCCGCGTCTCGCTGTTTGTAATATTCTGAAACTCGTTTACTTTGTTTAGCTTTTATTGATTTTTTTCTGAAATTGATTCGTGAAACGAACTGTTTATGCATTTGATTTGGAAATGATCCTTGACGATCCACTCAGTTTGACATTGCACAATTGATTTTGTAATTTTCATTGCTAGTTACTTAAACGATTTGTATGGACCTTCAACGGTTTTCTGTAGTAATTAGGCCAGAATTGCAACATGTTTAGAGGATTGGGGAAGATGAATATCGGTTTAACACTGATCTGAACTTCCAATTTCTTGGGACTGCAGAGTAGATTGTGAAATATTTTGCAATTATTTAGTTGCAGTCAAGTAAATTAGTAATGATCTTGATTGTTCTTCTGTTATAGATCTACAGTTTGATCGCACGGTTTGATCTACTGTTCGAGTCTTAAAAGGGGGGAATGGGGGAATGATGTGGATGCCACGTAGGTTAATAGGGGATTTCGAAATTAAAAATAAAATTCCAAGTCACGTGCCACGTCATTGAGGGAGTTAACGGAGTTAGTGATTTTAACGATGGGACCATTTTAGGTAAATATAGTGAAAGTTGGGACCACTAGGAGCTATTTTAAAAGTTGGGATTATTGCCGGCCAAACATGAAAACTTGGGATTATTTATTTCTTCCTATTTTTAATTAAATAAAATATACAAGAATTCCCAAATAATATTTAAAGGTAGTAATTATTAATAGAAATAAATATTAAGTCAAAATGAAGGTTTCATATAAGAAATTGATTATTTTGACTAATTAGTCAAAATGATATTTATCTGTTGTAGGATCGTTATTAGTTAAAGTTGAACTAAAACAAAAGCCCTTTACTTGAAAATATGACCCTGCGGAAGTAAAGTTCTATTTCACTTTACTTAAGCGATATTTAGTTCTTGTGTATAATGTAAATGCTTGATTTGCATAAGATAGTAACAACGAAGTAACAAATACTCGGCACTATTTGCATTAACTCAAAGCTAGACTATTACAAGTTGTTCAAGAACAGATGATGTGAAAACTATGAGCTAACTAAATCTAGACCGTAAAATATAAATTCAAATACAAACTACCAAAAGAATAAACATCGACATTTGGAATATCTTGCGTGTTGGCAGAAACATACTATTTTAGGAGAGCGGCTTGAATCAGATATAGAAGCATACGAGAAGCTTTTACAGGATTGGACTTGCTGAAAAGACCTCTCAGGAAAAGTCCGGTTGAACTCATTATCTGGTGGATAATCGAGTTCACCCGGAATATTCGCTAAAGGACAAAACTGCTTCTTTCCGCTTGAACTGCCAGTTCCGCTTGAAGTGAGAATTCCGCTTCAACTTCAACTTCAGCCAGAAAATATCAAAATTGGCATTCAGCCGGAAATCTTCCAAGCGTAATATTCCTTACAATCTCCCCCCTAAGTTGATGCTGTAAAATTCTAATGTTTATCTTTAAAAACTGACTTGTACCCAAAAATTTTCTTCTTCTTAACCTACTTGTCCGTGGTTCTGATGTTGGCATCCAGATTTAAAGAAAGCTCTTTAGAATTTGTTTTGGTCACCTTCACATACTTGAAAGATTCCCAATCCATTTCACTCCATTCTTCTTGAACAGAAATGGACTCATGAATTGTGAAGGTGCCATCGGCTCTGTAAACATAGAACAACTTCTCTTCTTCTTCCCAAATGATAAATCTTATCTCACTGACAGGCTCTTCTTCTTTTTCTGCTGAATCATCATCTAAATTGCTTCTGTAGAGCATTCCACTGTTTAGCACCATTGGCTCTATGTGAAGCCTTAACAAGTGCTCAGCTCTTGAGGGACTTAGAATTTCTCTAAGCTTTAGAATGATGTCAGTCATTTGTAGAACATAAAGAAATGTAGTGGCCTTGTGAGCATTTACCACCTGAGTTGTGCCATTTGCCAAGTTGAAAGTGAAGTCAAAGGTTGCTTCATCTACTGTCCAACCCACGATCTTGTTCTTTCTGGGTGGAGCTTTTCTTCTTTGCTTCTAATCTCTTTTGCTCTTGGCATGCATCATCTTCCTTTTTCTCATTTTCCTTTCTTCATCAGAATCATTGGCTGATTCTTGCACAACAGGTCTTTTGCCTTTGGCAGATGATGAAGAAGGGCCATATTGAACTTCAGTAGGTTTGGTGATGGTGGTTGAAGGTTCTTTAATGGTGAGTGGAGGTAGGGAAGTTTGAGTTGGTGGTTTATTGGCTTCTGTTGTAGGACTTGAAGGTGGAGAAGGCGGGAAAATGTCACAGAAATCCATGGTAGGAGGAGGCTTCTTCTTAAGAGGGACAATTGGTGTAAAATTGTCAGTCATGTATCTTGGGTTGGCAAGTTTGGTTGCTACTTTCTTGGAAATTGAAGGTGGTTTGTATGGAATGAGGGCAAATGACTGTGGAAGTGATGGAGCTGTTGTAGATGTGAGGCTTGGGTTATATGTAAAAGAGGGTGGAGGTGCCATATCTGCATCATCAGTAAATTCAGGTTTAACATTTAAGTTTGATGATGTATGTTGGTCCTCACTGATCTTAATCAGTGCTAATGATGGTGTTTTGAGAAGAAAACCAGTCAAACAACAATAGATAATGATTTCCAATAACTAAAATGGGTTTCTAGTATTGAACAATCACAACATCAACCAAAAGAATGATAAGAGATGAACAAAAAGCTACAAAGATGTATTAGAAAGCTCCTAGCCGTCACCAAACTTACCAAATATGCAGAAATCTGTATTAGGGTTTAGAATGTTGCAAAAGTTACAAATGAGAGCACTAAGGCTACTATTTGTATTGGAGTGAAAGAAGGAATTGGATTAGAAAGAAATTTGTTGAAGCAATTTTGAGATGTACTTGCATGACATTGATCATTTTCATTTGAAACAAAACTTTCTTGATTAACAGACACTGACTCATCACTACTGCTATCTAAAGATGAACAACTACTAGCTATACTACTGTCTGTGCTAGACTTCTTGGAATTAGAACTACTACTTGAAACAGACTCCTTAGAATTAAGAATACCGCATCCAAGCCCACTTGTGTTACCATATCCATTATCAAAATCCTCCCTGATCTCCTTATGGTTCACTCCTTCTAGACCTGCATGCAGACTGTTAGCATCACTAGGAATTAAATCATTTAGAGGATGAGGTTTTGGAGTAGGTGAATAACAATGCGTGCTTGGAGGAGGATAAACTTTAGGAAACACATTCCCATTGTCCTCCATACCTATCCCGGTTTTTATTCTAACTCCTCGTTGTTTAACGAGCATCTCTTCAACTTTCATTTGAGAAACGGTCCATCTATCTAACTTAGTCTGAAGTTGAGAGGTTTCAAATTGGGCTAAAGTAACTCTTTCAGAAAGCATGTTTAACTCGACATTTTTAGCAAGAAGAGTTTGTTTTAAATGTTCATTTTCATGCATCGCCTCATTTAATTTCACAAAATATTTTGCTTCATTTTCCTTTAATTGGGTGTTCATTGTTTTTAATTCATTGTTGTTGTCAATCAACAATCGATTTGCCTTGTAGATGCCGAACAAACGAATTCTACAAGGATGAGAGCACATATCTTGAACAGATTCATATGAAAGATCCATTATAACCTTTTCTGCAGCAAGAGCTTTTTCACATGTGCACGCGGGTGTGCTTGCAGTTTTCTCATTCATCTTCTTCTCGGCTTCTCCCTTCTCACAGCTGTTAACTGTGTGGTCATTGCTTTGTTCATGAATTTGAGCCGCAAGAGCTTGATTGATGGCTTCCTCAGTTTCAGAGACCTCCGAACTCCAGTCAAAGTTAGTCAGAAGAGCCACTTCTTTGGTTGGCTTGGCTTCAGCTTTGTCGGTGATAGGGATGACTCGAGTTGCAGGCTCAGAGGTCGGTTCAGTGACAATTGGACTTGGGCATTCTCTTTTGAAATGGCCAAGTTGCTTACAGTTGTAGCATCTTAGCTTAGCCTTATCGAATCCAACTCTTCCATTTTGATTCTTGAAGGTGTTTCTCCCAGTACGTTCGAAGAACCTTCTAGCACGAACAGTCAACATGGCCATTTGCCATTTTAGGTCAGTTTCTTCCAAATCATCTGGGTCAAATTGGTACATATCCTCAGCAGTCAGAGTCGAACCTTGAAGTTCTCCAGCAGCGAAAGCTTGATAACTGTTGGTAAACAATGAGAACAATCCCATGTATTCGGGTGAGATCTGGGATGTTTGCTAAGCAGCGGCAGAAACAGTTGAGGATGAACCAGACCCAAGATGAGCAGATTGAATTTGAGATGAGGCTCCTTTGGGTGTAACAGCTGAGATGAGAGCCGAATTCGGAGAATAAACTTTAGCAGGACCCATGGTTTGATTGTACTCTCTCCTTTGAACATCCAACTCAAAAGACTTAAGCTTGTTAATTACATCCATAAGCTTGTAATCAGAGAAACCCCTCTCTTGTTTCAGCATACGAACCTGAATGCTCCACTCGGGTGGAAGAGCATCCAGCAGCTTCTTGATTTGTTCAGAGTTAGTGAGTTGTGAATCATACTTCTTTAGATTGCTTGACACGGTCAGAAAACGGTTTGTCAAATCAATTAACTTTTCATTCTTCATGCTAGTGAACGAATTGAATTCTTTAGTTGCTTGGGCTTCTTTGTCCTTCACAAGATCTTCATTACCATCATAAAACTCACAAAGAGCATCAAACAAACTTTTTGCATCAGAGTGCTCAACGAAACGATTGTAGATTTCCTGCGACAAGCAGAGAGAAAGAGCACCAAGAGCTTTTTGATCTCGATCAATAAGTTTCAAATCCTTCTCAGAAAAGGAAGACGGATTGGTGTTGATTTGGGTTACTTCACCAGTAGTGATGGTTGGAACATGAGGTCCATTGACGATCAACAACCATTGATTGTAATCGGTGTACAGAAAGAACGATTTCAGACATCGTTTCCAGTCTTCAAAATTGTCTCCGTTGATCAGCCTCGGTGGTCGGTTTGGAGCAATGCTTTCAGTGTCAGCAACATTGGTACCTGATGTCATCTTAAATCAGCCTGAAATAAGAGAGACACAAACAAACAAAGAACAAGACAATTTGATTAGTTTCGCTGGGAGAAATAGTTTCACCAGTAATTTCGCTCGGAAATCCTGATCAGATGAATAATTTCGCTAGAACTTATAATTTCGCCAGCAGTTTCGCTTGGGAACACTGAACCAATTCAGCAATTTCGCCAACTAGTTTCGCTGTATGCACGGGCAGCACTTTCGCTCGGAAATACCCGATGACACACAGTTTCGCTAGCTAGTTTCGCTGGAAACTGGTTTGAACTTTCGTTCAAGAAAAATGTCAATAGTTTCGCTTCGGATTTAGGGCGAAAGAATAGATTCGCCCAGTAGTTTCGCAGAGAAACTACAAATTCGCTTGATAGTTTCGCTGTCTGAAGGCACAGTTTTGCTGAATAATCAGCAATTTCGCCCAGAACAGAAAACCCTCTTTTTGAAGAAGAAATGATTAAAAATCAACCCAAATCACTATGAAGCAATGATCAGTTGATTGCATAAGCTTCAGGACATCAAAACGCACAATATACAACCAATTTTCAGTCCAAAACAATCAGATTTCAGATTCAAATAGATTTTCAAAAGTTTTACCAAAAACACTCAAAAACACCAAAAATCAAGAGCACAAAGGCTCTGATACCATATTGTTGGTCCTCACTGATCTTAATCAGTGCTAATGATGGTGTTTTGAGAAGAAAACCAGTCAAACAACAATAGATAATGATTTCCAATAGCTAAAATGGGTTTCTAGTATTGAACAATCACAACATTAACCAAAAGAATGATAAGAGATGAACAAAAAGCTACAAAGATGTATTAGAAAGCTCCTAGCCGTCACCAAACTTACCAAATATGCAGAAATCTATATTAGGGTTGAGAATGTTGCAAAAGTTACAAATGAGAGCACTAAGGCTACTATTTATACACATCAGTAGACAGTTTCGCTGGTAGTTTCGCTGGCCAGGCGAAACTGTCACTGAAACCGACTAATCTAGATACCGAGCGAAACAACAGTTTTGCTCGGTAGTTTCGCTAACTACTCAAAAGACCAAAATTACAATTAAGCTAATCTAAACAAGTAGTCTTAACAAAACTATGAATTCCTCCCTACATTGATCTTCAATGTACCTGAAGTAAATTCTGAAGGTGCTGGCATCACTAGCTTTGGATTGACTGCAGCTATGTCTCCTTTGAGCTCATAAAAGATTGTATCAATCAAGTTGCAAAGTTATCTGACTTTCAACTGAGCTACCTCTTCTTCTGTTTTCAGTTTCTTAACCACAAGGGCCCTCTTTATCTTTTTCAACAACAAATAGTTTTCGTCATTCCTTATTAGCTTGGTAGGCATCTGTGTGGCAATAGAGATTAGCCTTTGCCTATCAACTTCAGTCATTTCTACCAAATTGTAGTCCTTCAATCTCCAATTGAAGGAACTAGTCTTTGCTTCTTCCAATAACCTTTCAACAACCTCAACCTGTGAATACAGATCCAATTCCTCTTGAAGTTCTTGGGCTAGACTCTCATCTTCTGCTACCCTTTTTGCATCTTCCACCATTTTTAGCACAGCTTCAGCTTCAGGACTTTGAACCACCTGTTGAATAGTTCTAGGAGTTTCAGTTTGAACAGGTTTGATACTCCCCATAGCTATAAGGGTTGCAGCTATATCTTCAGCCTCTTGTTCTTCCGGTTAAACAGATTTGCCTCTTCAGCTGTGTCATTTCCTGCCCCACAACGGATTGGATTCTCGCATAAGGTATTTAGATCATCGTTGCTAAATGAAAAGACTTCCATCGGGTCAAACAATCTAATCTCAGCATCTTCTCCAATTCTGATCACTGCCTCACAGGTATCAACAGTAGTGTAGTTTCTGATTTACCTAAAGATGATGTACTGGCATCAGTGTCTGAATTGAATGAGTCTAAGTCTATGCAATTAGTTATGTCCAAGTCTTTAAAACATGTTTCAAATTCTAGTAATGCAAATCATGGTTTTAAAATTCGTGTGCCTAACACTAAAGTAGGTCGTGAGACTAAACCCAAAGACTTTGTAGCTTATCCTCAGGTTGTGTCGGCTTTCAATAGAACAAACAAAACTAAGTCAGAGCAATTTTGTTTAATTACACAACCGGAGAAAGATACAAAACGTGTTATACACAAATGGGATGATAAGCCAGAGTGGAAGTCGTCTTACCCAAGACGTTCATACCTCTGTAGTCATATGTCAATGGACCTAGACTCATGAACTGTTTTCAATGTGGAAAACCAGGACATTTTGCTGCAAATTGCTTAAATAGACCTTATCAACCATACTGTCCACAAAACCCACGGACCAGTATGTTGCAGAAAATGATGGCAGGAGAAAACAAAAACCAGAAACAACAAGTTTTGTCTCAGGGGAAGCAGAGTTTAGAACCAATGAAGACTCAACAGTCTAAGGTTTTGAACACAAAAGCTCCAGTGACAAAGCATGTTGAAGAAAAGTGGAATGTGACTAGAACTC
Source organism: Deinandra increscens subsp. villosa (assembly GCA_039602395.1). NCBI lineage: Eukaryota > Viridiplantae > Streptophyta > Magnoliopsida > Asterales > Asteraceae > Deinandra > Deinandra increscens. Next base: position 24,076,368 of record JBCNJP010000025.1, read on the forward strand.
CAAACTCATCTTACAAACCTAAGGGAGTTTATCAAAGAAAAGACAAAATGAAACAAGAATTTGGTGAGAAGCAAATGCCTAAAGTCAAACACGTTGTTAAACCTAAGGGCAAATCAGTAACTGGAAAAACAAAAGATGTCACTCAAACGAAACAATTGGTTTATACAAAATTAAAACTTGAGTGGACACCTGTTGTTAAGCCAAAAGGTAAAAAGGTCACATCTCCACCAAAGAAACTTTCACCTACAAAGAACTCAATAAATAGTTCTAGATCTCAGAAACAACCTAATTGGAGACCGAAAGTCAATATTCAAAATGTGAATGTATCTGAACCAAAACCAGAAATGGTCCTTCAAATGGTTAATTACACTGACTCCAAAGGAGTGCCCAGATCTGTTATGGCCTGGGTACCTGAATCTCACTGATTTCTGATTTTTGTAGGGACAGCCAAGTAGATCTATCAACAATCTCTGGTACGTTGATAGCGGTTGCTCCCGACACATGACCGGAGACTTATCCCTTTTGGAAGAGGTACAAGACTTCAATGGTGGAGGAGTATATTTTGTAGGTGGGGTAGGTGGAATAATCAGTAAGAAGGGGGTAGTGAAGAGTGGAAGTTTGACTTTTTCTGACGTGCACTACGTGGAGGAATTATCTCATAGTTTGCTCAGTGTGTCGCAAATGTGTGATAGAGAATATTCAGTCCTGTTCAACAAGAAGGAATGCATCATCCTCAAGCCAGGTGTCAAAATTCCAGAGGAGTGCATCTTGATGCGTACTCCAAGAAGAGGAAATTCTTATCAGCTGAATTTGGGCAAACCTCCAACTACTGAAGAAGCCTGTCTTATCTCCAAGCAGAATGAGAATCTAGCGTTATTATGGCATCCTCGCCTGGGGCATGCTAATATGAAGAATCTGTCTAAGCTGGCTAAAGGAGAGCACGTTAGAAATTTACCAATCAAAGATTTCTCATCGGTAGAGAAATGTGTGGCTTGTGCTAAGGGGAAGCAACACAAGTTGCCACACCGTCCGAAGATAGCAAATTCTGTCTCATCTGTTCTTCAACTACTACATATGGATCTTTTTGGGCCCATGCAAGTTCAAAGCATCAGCAAATTTTCTTACTGTCTCATGATTGTGGATGACTACTCCCGATTCACTTGGGTCTTCTTCTTATCAAATAAGTACGAAACTCCGACTCTTATGAAAGAAGTTCATCACGCTTATAGAAAACCAGCTGAACAAGAAAGTGAAGGGTATAAGATCTGACAATGGTACAGAATTCAAGAATGCAGAGTTGAACATGTTCTGCGGTGAGAAGGGTATTGAAAGACAGTTTAGTGCACCTTACACTCCTCAACAGAATGGAGTCGCCGAGAGAAGAAACAGGACACTCATTGAAGCAGCCAGAACAATGATGTGTGAAGCTAAATTGCCAATCTTCTTCTGGGCAGAGGCAGTCAACACGGCGTGTTATGTGCAGAATCGTGTACTTTTAAACAAACGTCATGAGAAGACTCCGTATCAGATTGTTTATGGGGAGAAGCCGAGGGTGGGGTACTTCAAGACCTTCGGGTGTCCATGCACGGTGCTAATTCAGTCCGACGGTGGGAAATTCGAAGCTAAAGCTGATGAGTGCTATTTTGTCGGTTACTCAGCAAATAGTGCTTATCGCGTGTACAACAAAACCACCAAATTGATTATCGAGGCTTTTGATGTGGATTGGATGGAAGATAATCCAACAGATGCGGGTACTGGACCAGATTGGATCTTTGACTACGGGTCACTATTTGAAGGTTTCAACTTCTCGAATGTATTTCACAATCTGGGAGAGGAAGACGACATCATTGCTCCATCATCTGATTCAAGACCTAATGTTGAGAAATTCGGTGAGAAGGCACCAGTTTCTGTTCGCACAAATGTTAATGCCGATGCTCCCGGATCTTCGGGAACCCATGATTCAGAACCCTCTCAAGTCCAAGGTATGAATGATAATTTTCTTAACACTAACCTACATGTTTCTGTCTCTGTGCCAAATGTTCAAGTATCAAGGATCAACAAAGACCATCCAATCAGCAATATACTTGGACCAGTTTCAGCAGGTGTTACCACTAGAAGCCGCACGGGAAACATTAACTTCTGCATGTATTCATGTTTCATTTCCCAGATTGAGCCTCCTAATGTGATGGTTGCACTCAGAGATCCAAGTTGGATTGAGGCCATGCACAATGAATTAAATCAGTTCTCAAAGCTGGGAGTGTGGCGTCTAGTCAAAAGGCCAGAGAACAAGAAGGTTATACCCACACGTTGGCTATACAAGAACAAGAAGGATGATACGGGTATAATTGTCAGAAACAAAGCAAGGTTGATTGTACAGGGGCACAGGCAAGTTCATGCGATTGATTATGATGAGGTATATGCTCCGGTGGCTCGATTGGAAGCAATTCGAATCTTTCTTGCTGTGGCAACGTATCTCAATTTTATGGTATATCAGATGGATGTGAAGACTGCCTTCCTCTATGCAGAGATGAATGAAGAAGTCTATGTGACTCAACCACCAGGGTTCATAGATGAGGAACATCCAGAACATGTTTATCTGCTGGATAAAGCGTTGTATGGTTTGCATCAAGCTCCGCGCACATGGTATGAAACTCTGTCCAATCACTTGGTGGAGAATGGATACACAAGAGGATTGGTTGATCAAACGCTGTTTAGAAAAAGGGTGAAGGAAGACATTATCATGGTGCAAGTTTATGTAGATGACATCATCTACGGGTCAACAAACGAGGAATTGTGCACTGAGTTTGAAGAGATTATGAGGAAGAAATTTGAAATGAGTGACCAAGGGGAGATGAGTTTCTTTCTTGCATTACAAGTAAAACAGGATGAATCTGGAATTCTTATTCATCAGGCAAAGTATGTGAATGAGATTCTGGAGAAATTCAAGATGCAGGATTGCAAGCCCATTTCCACTCCCATGGCATCCAGACCACTTTTGTCAGCTGATCTCAATGGGGAATCAGTGAGTGAATTCCATTATCGGTCGATGATTGGATCACTTATGTACTTGACAGCCAGCAGGCCAGACATCATGCATGCAGTTTGTGTGTGTGCACGCTATCAGGCTAATCCTAAACTTTCACATTTATCTGCTGTTAAGCGTATCTTTAGGTATCTGAAGGGCAAGCCTAGGCTTGGTCTTTGGTACCCAAAGAACACTGATTTTCAATTGTATGCTTTTACTGACAGTGATTATGGAGGTAGTGACCTTGACAGGAAATCTACAACTGGAGGATGTCAGTACCTGGGAGACAGGCTCATTTCTTGGCAGAGCAAAAAGCAGCATACCGTATCAAAATCAACTGCCGAAGCTGAATACGTGGCAGCATCCGCCGGAAGCTCACAGGTAGTATGGATACAAAATCAGCTCACAGATTACGGTATGGAATTCGTTAACACTCCTATCTTTTGTGATAACGCTGCTGCTCTGGAAATTGTCAAAAACCCCGTCCAACATTCCAAAACCAAGCATATAGACATAAAGGTACATTTCATTCGTGATTGCTTTGATCGGGAGTTAATTCAGCTTCAAAAGGTAAGCTCCGATCAGAATGTTTCGGACATTTTTACAAAACCCCTTCCTCGTCCAAATTTTGAATCATGTGTCGAAGGCCTAAAGATGATTGCCTTCGAGGAATGATCTGATCAATTTTTTTTGTATATAGTTTACTCTTGTTTTGGTTTAATTATTAAATAAATGAAAAAAAAAATGAAAGATGACTGAAAAACTGAGTCTTATTTCAAAAGCCTCACAAAAACAGGGGAAGAAATGGTGCTGGTTGAACTGAAAAGTTTTTATGATGTCTTTTGATAGGACGTACAAACAAAAAAATGTTCAAAGACGGTCGGAGACTGACACGTGTAAGGCTGATGTGAAAGACTGCTCAAAGATGACATGTCGGTAAGCTCAACCAAAACTATGACCATCTATGTAAGTGCAGTGATCTTAAACTCTATAAATGTTTAGATTCCCATCCTAGTCTACATGGTTTAAAAAACTGAATCCCCGCAAAAATGGGTTGAGAGTGGTATTTACCTAGTATTCACTCTCTCACACGCCATGCTTATACTATATATGACAACACCACAGAAAAAGAAAAAGAAAAAGAATTCAAAAAATGAAATATTGTGAAAAAGAAAAAGGAAAAAGAAAAGAAAAGAAAATAAAATTATTCTGTTGGTCTTCTCTGCGTGCTTATGCGGCCGACCTGATCACCAACTGATAATTCATGAAAATAGAAATATGTGGTAGTCAAAGCAGTGTTGCATGGTTCCTCAAGTTGGGGGTTTGTGAATCCTCAATAAACTCTGAGGTTGGGTAGGTTTTGCTATGAAAAATTGGGTGTGGGGACGGTTAAACATGTCTGTAAAATTGTACCATATTTAAGCACTTAACTGGATGTGAGTTTATGTGTTCAAATTACCTGGCAATTGTCTAGAGCGTCAAGTAACGGAAGCTGAAAAGGGTTCCTCAGTCAAAGACCCGTCAGATATTATCTATGAAAATTATCAGCACCAGGCAAGTATATATTCAATTTCTGCGGTAAGTCTGTAAATTTTTCAATTTGGGGCTTTTATCTGTTTTAAATTTCTAAATTTTTTAAAATATATGATCATGATCAGATACTCGGGGTATGAGTCTGAGGGGAAGTTTTGTAAATTCTCAAAGGTCAAAATTATCAAGTTTTTTTTATGAGAATTATCATTTTTCAAAAGTTTGGGGTGAACTTTGAATGTTTTTGAAAGTTTGAGGGGGCTGAATGAAAGTTTTAAATGATTTTGGTTTTTGAGGGGGTAAAGTGTAATTTGTTTTATCAAAACCTCATTTCCGATATTTTTGTCATTCACGATTCTCTTTCCCTTTCTCTCTCCGCTGTTTACGACCTCCGCCCTCAAAACCCTAGAACCACCGTTGTCTCACCGGAAAACACTCACAGACCTCCTCCGACCACCTCTGAGCAATCTGAGCCCACCATCGTCTTCATCTTTCATTTTCGACCAAGAACCCTCATTCAAATCTCTGTAACCGCAAGCTTTTACCTTCGATTCTAGGTTTTTACAGTTTGAGCCCTAATCCGTGTGGGGCATTCGTTTTTCTTGAGTTCTAGTCAATTTCGAGTATCCTTGAAGTCGGATTTGTGCTAAGAATCATTTAAAGGTAGTATGATGTGTTTCGTATAGTGTTTTGAGATGTTTTGATGCGTTTACGAGATTATGCAGGTTTGAAAATGGTGTTTTTCTGCGTTTACGATCGTCTGGTGAAAAAGAAGATGATTGGGGCGTTTACGATTCTTGTTTACGACTCCGGTGTTTACGATGAATTGTTTACGATTCGAGATAACGACAAAAGTTGTTTACGATTGGGCCTGGTCGAGATTTTGATGTTTACGACTGGATAAGTCGATTACGATTGGACCTAAAATAAACCCGATCGTGAACCCGATAATGGATCATAAACTTGCTTAATGGATCGTAAACCCATTTATTGAATCGTAAACACATTTAAATGAGTTTTAAAATCATAAACTCTTAATGTTTTTGAAAACTTAATAATCTTAAGATAAAAATTAATGGTGTTTGTGAATTTTGTGAGCGTGTGTTTAATTCAAATATTTTCCCTAAAGTTTAAATTGAAATATTGTGATCTTCAAAGGTAAAATTTGATCTTCAATTGAACAACGTCAAGTGTTAATAAACTTAATTGCTCTTTAACGAACAAGTCTAATACATATGTCTTGTTTGTCTCAGATGGCAGGCAATATTCTAGACGAAGAAATCAAATTTGAAGCTGATCATTGCATTCCTGCTTACCTTGAAGACCCACCAGAGAAGCACATGCCCCTATTTTATTCTCTGGTGGCAGGGATGAATGTTTGCAAAATCAATCAATGCCCTGAGGACAAGTGTGCTGATTGACGAGCAACTTGTGAGAGAGTTCTGGGGCACAGCTAGAGCAAGTGCAGACAAGTCAAGAATCTCTGCTACTATTCAGAACAGGCCGATTGTAATTCTGGAGGAAGATATAAGGAAAGGGCTAAACATCAATGATCGTGCTACCGATCCGATTGAATATCCAAAGGAAGCTGTTTTGGCGGGTGCTCAATCCATGGGATATGAAGGAAAATTCCCGCCTATATTTAAGAAGCTGTTGCCACATTACTGGAGGTGCCTGGCTCATTACATGCAGAAATCTTTTCTGGGAAAAAGAACAAGCTTCGATCAGCTCAACAAGCTACATGGAACTGCATTCGTCGCATTGGCCTTGGATTGGAACTTTAACTTCTCCAAGATGATGTTACTTGACTGGATAGGCAATGCGGACCTGAGCGCACGTGAACAGTTCCTGATGACACCTAGGTTTGTTCAAATGGTGGTCATGGAGAAGTACCCAATGAGTAGAAGAGAGAATAGAGAAGCTGGATATGAAGGTTATGGATTGTGGAGTGTTTGGGCTACAGACTCAAGACAGAAGGGGTAAAAATAGTTTTCAAGGAAGGCTGGAATGGGTCAAGAGGGGTGCATTTCCCGAGGTGGCAAGGGAACAAGAGATTGAAGAGTCTGAACCAGAAGCCGATGTGCCAACTATTAATGCATATGTTGCTGAAGATCAAGATATAACAGCAACCCCAGCTGTAAATGTGCAAGATGAAAATGAGGTGATCCCTTCAGATGAAGAAAACATTATGGATGATATCTTTCTAGTTCATGAAAATGTAAATGATGATGACATATATGGGGATTTGGGACCAATCAGTCACAAGAGATCAAGGGATGACATGCTCATGCCCGAAGTGGAAGGGTCGTCTCCAAAGCACCTGAAGGCAATGACAATTGGTTTAAGGGATTCTTCCAAGGTCCAGCCCCCACTCAATACACCCTTGATGTTGGTGAAAGCTCCATAGATAAAAGGGGGAGTCGTGAGACCATCTTGTGTTGGCACTATGACAAAGAGAAGAAACTGTTTGCTGTGATCCGTGACGGCTACAGTCTAGTAGAGTACTATAGAACACGTGCCCAATTTCATTCCTGGACTGAGCCCAAGATTAGAAGTCTGCTTAGAGCTCCATACATCAACAGATGGAACAGTGCCGAAGGAGATCTTATTCGAAACAATTTGATGAGCCAATTAGAGAATAACTTTGTGAACTTCGAGCTGAAGCAGGTAAGATGGGTCAAGACTGGAACTGACCCAGTGACTGGAGAGTCGATAGGAGAAGCAAGGATGCCACCCACCAAGCGCACTAGAGTGATCAATATGTTGGATGAGATCGAAGACGGTACCCTAGTCAAAAACTTTGACTGTTGGTGTTATGATCCAACAACTCACGAGGTGGTGGTGCTCTGCAAGAGATTGAGGCAATTTCGTTTCTACGATCCAGTTGATCTACTGAGATTTGGAGAAAGAGACATCAAGCTCCTCGCCTCCCAACCTATTCTCGGTGACGAGAATGATATGGAAAACGCTATAAGGGTGGGGATCTTTCATGGAACGGCTAATCGGATCATGGCGAATGGATGGTGGTCGAACAATGTACAGAACACTTTCAGATTCGATCTCCAGCTGCCATAGATAGTCTAATGGTTCATGCCTAGGGGAAGATTATTGGGCTATATTTATTAGAGTCATGAACATTAGTTATGGGCTAGATAGTTTTTGGGCTTAAATAGTTTATGTTTAGGCCACGTGGGCCGATTTTAATTATGTTTATGATTGGGCCTTTTATGTTTATGATTGGTCTTAGGGTTTTAGGTAGAGTACTATATAAACCCTTATGTTTATGATCAATGCAAGCTTTGGAAATACTAGTTCACGATTTCTTGATTTTCTTTGGTGTTTACGATCAGTCCTTAGCTTCAAGATAGTAGTTATTGTTCATTCAAGATTCGATCTTTATCACTGATCGAGTCTCTTCTTCTACTATTCTTCTTGAATCAATCACATACGAGGTTTCCACACTCGTTTGTGATTAGATATCGTGTGTTTGGCTAGTTTTCGGACCTACAAGGGAACTCGAGGATGATACTTATTATCTAATAGAAAAGACTTCCTCCGTCAGATCTTGACAAAATTTTAGGGGCAGGAGGGAGGATAATAAGTATTATCCGAAGGGAACTCGAGGATGATACTTATTATCTAATGAAAAGACTTCCATAATACATAGTATCTGAAGGGAACTCGAAGATAATATGTATTATCTCATGGGAAGTCCTTAGCTGAGGGGAAGTTATCAGCTAAGGGGAAGTCTTTAGAGGTCTTGGGTTCAGGGGAAGTTTTATAGAAAACCCGTAATCTATATTAGGGTTTTTGGTTAAAATTATGTTAATTTGAATCAACTGAACAGATGATAATTACCTCCTAACCCAAAGACCGGTCATCAAATGTCTGGTGGAGTATATTTTTTCAAATGTGTGTCAGATAGGTTGATGAGAGAAAGATGCTGCTGATGCTGCTGCTGCTCAAAGTTAAAGAACCGGCCGGAAAAGACTTCCATCTGGAAAAGCAACTGTTTAGGGGAAGTTGGTGGTGTCTTTACAAGTTTTCAAAAGCTTCAAAAGAGCTTCAAAGAAGATGCTCACAAGTTTAGGGGAAGCTGAAGATTTCAAGTTGATCTTCGATGTAGAAAATGATGCAGAGAGCAGTCAGAGATCATGGAGTTTGAAGATCAACAATCAAGTTCTCCAAAGTTAGGAGGTTTTCAAAATTTACCCTCTAATTTTTGGAGACTCAAGACAGTTACCGAAGACTCAGCAAGAACCAGTTCTTTCAAAAGAAGCATGTCATTGAGAATCCTCCATCTCATTAACTTGTTCATTTCAAGAAGTTCGAGCTGATGCTGATCAAGAGAAAGCCCCAAGTGCCCGTTATGAAACCCAATAAAGATTTCTGCAGAAAGAATCTTCATCTGCATCTATGCCAACCAGTCAAGAAGAAGAATTTCAAGATTGAAGACATTTAATATCACAATCCTAGGGGAAGATTGTAGAGGCTAGATTATGAGGCTTGTAATATTAAATATGTTGGGCTGGGCTTAGAGGGTTTAATTAGATTAGTGGACTAGTTTACTATTAGATATGGGCTTGGGCTTGGGTTTAAGATCAATAGGGGCCCAATAGTAAACCCAATGGGGTGGCTATATAAACCCCACTGGTTTACCATTTAAGGGGGCTGATTCTAGTTGTTCACGATCGTAAACCCGAGAGACATAGTTTACGATTTCTTATCTTGTACCCGACAAGTTCATCTTGTGTGCAAAGATCAAGTTTTTACTGTTTTAATCATCGTATTCTTGTGTTCTCTTCATCTCTTTTCTTGAATCAATTACTTACGAGGATTCCGCACTCGTTTGTGATATCAATATCGTGATTTGGTAGAATTTCTGGACCTACAATTGGTATCAGAGCTAAGAAACGCGTGTTTCGAGGTTCTCACGATATTGGATTCAAGCATTTTCTGGAAAAGGTTCGAGTTTTTGAATGTTTGAAGCTGCTTGAGGTGTTTACGATTGGTGTTGCTGCTGTTCTTGTGTGTTTACGACCATTTTCTGAGTTTGGTTGAGTGTTTACGACTGCTGTTCTTTAAGATCTTCATCGGAAACGTGTTTACGACTTAAAGCTTCGATTTTTATCTGTTTACGATCCGGAAGTTTGAGTTTACGACTGTACTTTGTCGGAATCAAGTGTTTACAACTTTTTCGTACCGGAAACAGAGTTTGGTTGGTCCTAATTGCTCCTAATTGCTCCTCACAATCCTAATTGGACGTCGTTTAATATTTTTGGAAACAAAATTATTATACATGAGAAATTCACAACATGGCGGTCTTTTCGTATTTTTGTTCTGAATTGCATAGTAATTTATCATTTTCATTTTAGAGTTGTGTTTTAGTAATGTATCCGTTTTTTGTAGTTGCGTTATCACGGCCACAAGGCACGTGTTATTAAAATCTTGTTTATTATATCTAAAAGAATATAATAAAATTAATATTAAAACATAATTTTGTTAATTAGGGCTTTTAACTCCGATCGTCATCCAGATCTGCTTAAAGGATCACAGTTATGTCAACCGTAATTAATGTACTCGTACAATTTCAACACCTCAAGAGGATGAAGCTCCTGCTCAAGCTCATGGAGGATGATGAAGTTCATCTTCAAGAAGAACCCGCCGGAAGAGCCACGTGGAGACATTTCATTAATTAATTAATTATGTTTATGTTTAATTTTAGGTTTAATTATGTTTAATATACATATTGTTTATATTAATTTTGGGTTTTATTATCAGTTTGAACAATTCCCCCCATTTTAATTAAAAATTTTCACTAAAAAATTTGAATTTCCCACCATTAGTTCAAACTACACCCAAAATTTCGAACTAAATTTATTTATTATCGATTCATCATATATATACTTTTCCCTCTCACTTTATCAGAAAATTTCTAGCTAGTTAAACGCCTCCGGCGAATAACCAGGTCTTCTTTCTCATCCATATCATTCACATCTTCCATGGAGCTTCAACAACGAATAGCTTCAACAGACAGCGTTAGCGATTCTTCAGAAGTGGGATGTGATTTGGGAGACCAATCAGTCTAGAAAACGGTAATTGTCAAGTTATTCCTTTTCATTAATTACAATCTGTTTTCATAAAATTGTTTCTTTTGTTTATTATTGATACGTTTAACTTAGGATCCCTGTATTTGTGTACAGTTATAGTTACAGATCAATTAGTTATTTTTATGCTAGGAATATTGAGGTCAAGCATATGCACATGTTTGTAGATTCATGTTACTGGTGAACATCCTTTCTTCTTTATGTACACTGCTAGGAATGGTGAACTGTTTGTTTATATCCACTGAAGACATGATGTGTTCCGCTCTTCCCTTTATCTTGTCCAATTGGTCATTTCCAGTGGTCTTTATCTCAAATTTCTACTATCCAACCTCTTAATACACTCACCCAATATGTATTCTATTATCAAACCACTGGCAACACCAACAACAAATCCAATTTCATGGATTATGACATGTATCATAAACTTGTACATTATGCATTAATCACTAGTACATACCTCAATTCCTTGGGGTATCTTTCTAAATTCCAATCAGCAGCTTATCCAAGGTGATTTCCTCAACATTTTTTCATAACGCAAATACTTTACTTATTATTTTTTTCTCTTTTCAAGTTTAACTATTAGTGAGTTAAAATGAATCATTAACTATATAAACATGAGTAACGTGCTCGGTGCCCGAGATTCATGTGAAACTATATGCATATGCTATAATCTTTCTGGCCGAACATTTTATATATTTAATTGACATTTCCTGTAACTCGTTGCATGACTTTATGTGAATCTCACACTCATGAGTTTTAGAGAAATTCTAGTTACTCAAGTATTTATTTAAATATACGATATTATTTTTTTTAAAGGTAAATAAATAGATATAATAAATAATAATAGTAACAGCCTTTGTAATAGAAGTATTTTATAGAAATTACGAGTTAAGTTTTTAGGGGACCAACCTTTCAATTATTCAAACTTATTTCTATGAAAGTTTAAACTCAGAGGGACTGTTTCTGTAATTGTTAAAACTCATTTCCTATTATGCTAATTTCTAAGGGACTAAATGTGTCAACTAGCCAAACTCAGTTGATTTAGGGTTTTAGGGCTCGTAGGTCTGTATTTTCCCCAACATCCACGCCGCTCTTTTTGTTCTCTGCTATTCCTTTCTTTTTTTCCGATCGATTCTCCGACTGTCTCGAAGACCCTCAGCCCCTTAAACCACCACCAAATATCGATCATTGGCACCTGGTAGCTAACCTTCAAGCTCCCTGTAATCGAGTTTTTTTTTTTCATGCTCTAGAGAAGAAAAAAGGAACCTAAAAAAAACTATTGATTTGAAACTCGCAAGACCGCGGGTTTGAACGCGAAGTCGATCAAAGGTTTAAGCTTGTGCAGCATCCCTGTCCGCATATTCGAACCAGCGGTGGTAACCACTGAGCAAGCCAGCTCCGGTCAGTTGCAGCACCGTCGGTTTTTTTTTTCGTTCAAGCTATCACCGGAAGTTATCCATCACGCTCGTTTGGGCCTATCACGAAGGTATGATCTGGAAACTGTAAATCATGATTGTTATCGCACATATATGTTCGAATCCGTAAGCTTCTTTTTGAAATAAGCGGAATCCGGCGACCAAGGTTGCATCTTGAAGAAGATGACACTCGCTATCCTGTGTTTAAAATCTTCTTAAACATTTTGTTTCCAAATGTTTATTTATCCCAGTGGTTAGTTGTTTGTAGTGAAACCGGGAGGTCGCAGGTTCTACTCCTACAACCTCCATTTCATGTTATTAATTTTTCTGCTTTTAAACCTAAATCCCTTTTGACTTGTGGTTGGTCCTAATCAATTCCAAACGTGTTTTAAAACGGCGTATTGTTAAATTCTTGAGATTAAAATCTAATATATATCCAGTTATTTTGTCGTTAAAATGTCGTAAATATCATATATATATATATATATAGGGTTAGGATCCTGCGAAAACACATCTTTTTGTGAAAACTGCGAAAACACATATTAAAACTCACGTAACTTTTTCATACGTTAACGATTTTTCATAAAATTTGCGCCAAAATTCTTAGAATTACGCTATCTTTAAATCTGGAGCAAAATATTAAAAAAAAAACTGAACGTTTTTTTCCCCATGTGATGCACATGTGCATCATATAATTAAAAAAAGTTATAAAATGCTATTTTTTTCTTTAAATCTAAAGATAACACAGCTATAAGATTTAGGGTGCAATTTCTTTTTAAACTATTAATGTATATCACATGTATGAGCGTTTTTTTTTGGTATGATGCACATGTGCATCATTCAATAAAAACGCAAAAGCATGATGAAAATATATGACATATGGTGCGACTAAGAAAAAAAAAATATTAACTCATACTAAAAGTATGAGTTTTTTTTGTGATGCACATGTGCACCACACAAAAAAGTATTTAAAAAAATAAAAAAAACGTTAAGTTTTTTAAAACTTTTACAGGATTAAAGCTAATATAATTTTAAGACTTTTGGTGCAAATTTTTTTAAAAAATATTAACGTATGAAAAAGTTATGTAGGTTTTAAGATTTGTTTACGCAGTTCTCACAAAAAAGGGTGTTTTCGCAGGATACTTATATATATATTCGTATATATATTAATGTTGGCCTAACATCGTTAAATGAGATAATTACTCTTTTTGAGATCTAACGTCTCGAAATATTACGTGTTTTCTTAAACGAGATTTTTTTATAAGTATATATATATATATATAATATATTTATATATGTATAAATATATATATATATAAGTGTTGGTCCGGGATCAACAACCGTTCACGATATTTTCTAATATAAACGTGCGGAATCCGGTTAGATTAGTGATTCAAGATAGAGAAGAGAAGAAACACGAAGAATACGATGATTAAAAAAATAAACACTTGATATTTGCACACAAGAAAACTTGTCGCGTACAAAACCAGAAATCGTGAACTCTCTTCTTCTCTCTCTATAAAGTCGTAATTACCTCACTCTCTCTAGAAATCATAAACCAAGGCCCTGTTTGACAAGGAGAACCATTGGGGTTTATATAGGCACCCCAATGGGTTTACTATTGGGCCTCTTGAGTCATAAACCCAATAGTAAACTCAAGCCCAACCATAAACTAGCCTACATACAATAACCAAACTAGTCTACTAAACTAATGAAACCCTCTAAGCCTAGCCCAACATATTTAATATTACAAGCCTAGGCTTATGATATTAAATGTCTTCAATCTTTGAAATTCCTCTTCTTGACTGGCTGGCATAGATGCTGATGAAGATTCTTTCCGCAGAAATCTTCATTGGGTTTCATAACGGGCACTTGGGACTTCCTCTTCATCAGCATCAGCTTGAACTTCTTGAAATGAACAAGTTAATGAGATGGAGGATTCTCATTGACTTGCTTCTCATGAAGGAATTGCTACTTGCTGAATCTTCGGTAACTGTCTTGAATCTTCAAAAATTAGAGGGTAAAAAGTTTGAACACCTCTAACTTTGAAGAACTTGGTTGTTGATCTTGGGTCTTCATGATCTCTGACTGCTCTCTGCATCATTTTCTTCATCAAAGATCGACTTGAAATCTCCAGCTTCCCCTAAACTTGTGAGCATTTTCTTTGAAAAACTTTTGAAGCTTTTGGAAACTTGTAAAGACACCAACAACTTCCCCTGAATAGTTGATTTTCCAGATGGAAGTCTTGTCCGGCTGGTTCTTTAACTTTGAGCAGCAGCAGCATCTTTCTCTCATCATCCTGTCTGACACACATTTGAAAAAATATACTCCACCAGACATTTGATGACTGGTCTTTGGGTAAGAGGATAATTATCATTTGTTTAGTTGATTCAAATTAATATAATTTTAACCAAAAACCCTAATATAGATTACGGGTTTTCTATAAAACTTTCCCTGAACCTAAAACCTCTAAAGACTTCCCCTTAGCTGATAACTTCCCTTCAGCTAAGGACTTCCCCTGAGATAATACATATTATCTTCGAGTTCCCTTCAGATACTATGTATTATGGAAGTCTTTTCATTAGATAATAAGTATCATCCTCGAGTTCCCTTCAGATAATACTTATTATCCCCTCTCCTTCCCCTAAAACTTTGGAAAGATCTGCAGGGGGCATACTGTCATGCATCAAAACCCATGAAAACACATTTTGACTTCTCAAATTAACCTAGCCAAGACGTAAACACAACCAAAAAGAACTTAAAGACTCACACATGAAAGATAAAAAATAAACAAATACTTACCAATATCAAACATGAGAAAGTTTACAAGGGATCAAACCGTATGAATCTGACTGAGGAACCCTTTTCAGCTTCAGTTACTCGACTAGTCCAGGTGATTGCCGGTATGTTTGTCCGCTTTAAACTCAGACCCGTTTAAACCCAACCAAATGCATTGTGCTTAATAATGTACAAGATTACCGTCATGTTTAATTGTCCCCACATCCAAGCGTACATAGCAAAACCTACCCAACCTCAAAGTCTATTGAGGATTCACAAACCCCCAACTTGAGGAACCATGCAACACCGTTATGACCACCACTTTATTTCATTAATCATCAGTCGGTGATCAGGTCGGCCGCATAAGCACGCAAAGAAGACCGAACTGAATGATTATTTTTCATTTTATTTTCTTTTTCATTTCTTTTTCATTTTTTTCTTTTCTTTTTATTATGTGGTGTAGTCATAATAGCAGAAACATGGCGTGTGAGAGAGTGAATACCAGGTATAATTACCACTCTCAACCCGTTTTTGCTGGGACTCAGTGTTTTGAACCATGCAAACTGAGATGGGAAACTGAACACATATATATTTTAAGTTCATTGCACTTACATTGGTGGTCATACAATTAGGTCGAGCCTACCGAGCATATCACCGTGGAGCTTGCTTTTCACTTCCGTTTTACACGTGTCAGTCATCTCCAATCCGAACATAATGCGCTTCCCTTAGCTTTCTTAGAAACAAAACACAAACAAACTAATAAAAATTGAAAAGCACTATTTTTGAGGGGCCAACATTTTCATCCTTTACATTTCTTCCCCTTGCTTTTTGATTTTTAATGTCACAATCTTGTGAACATCATTTTTTTTAAAACAATAAAATATAAAAAAATAAAACACACAAACACACTTAAATTTTTTTGAAGATATCTGGCCAAGCTAACTTTCAAAGTATTGATTTGAAAATTTTAGAAAATTGGGTTTCATGACATGCACACTTCATTGCATTTGAAGTCAAACACATAATCAATCAACAGCTTAATTGAAACTTTAATGAAATAGGTTTGACTCTGAAGACCCTTTGCTGCCTCGTCATTCAAACAACCAAGTTAAGAACAATACCTTTCATGCTGATTTTGACATTTTACCTCTCAAAGAGACATACCTTTCATTGTATAGATTACTTGACATGACATGAAGATACGTCTCCCCAACTGTGGCTGGAACAATCACTTATCAACAAACAATTTAGTAATAAAAACGTTAGTGATAATCCTCCTTGATCGTTCCTGCACAGAGTGAGAGATTAGTTAGCTAATGGTACCCAGGCCATTGTTTTTCTGGGTACACCTGAGGAATTAATAAAAGATACTTCTTGTAAGAACATCCCCTTTAAAAAAATCAGGAAGTTGGGATGGAACTGCCTTGATTTTTGGTTTCCAAGTTCCAGGTGATTTAACATTTGTTTTAGTCACCTTTGGAGTTGTGACTTTGGGTATTTCAACCTTCCTCGTTTTAGATTAAATTTTTAAAACAGTTTTAGTTACCTTGGGAGGGGTAACTTTGGGTTTTTCAAGTTTTGATTGCTTTGAAAATGGTTTCATCACCTTTTTCTGAAAATTTTGGTAACTTGGAAAGCTGTTGTTTTGATTTAAATATTTTCTTTCAGCTTTGGCAGCACCCCAATATTGATCAGAGGGTTTAACCTTAAGAGTAACAGTCTTCATTGCCTTAGGTTTCTGCACCATCATCGGCTTAGACTTCACAGACTCCTGAGATGAATCCCTTTGAGTTTTCGGATAATAGGGTTCATAAGGGCGATAAAGACAGTTTCTAGCAATATAACCAGCGATGCCACAATTAAAACAAGTTTGCTTCTTTAGATAGAAGTCAAACGTGTACCCATTTGTCTTCGGTGGCTGATATGGAGCTGGTTTGCCTTGTGTATGCTTCTTTGGTTTGACTGCAGCTTCAGATTTGACTTTCTGCTGGTTTGTCGAAGCCTGTGTCGAACCTGTCTTTACTGTCTGTGTGCTTCCTTGATTCTTTGACGTTGAAGCACCATTCTTGCAATTACAACGGAAACTGCATGATCCAACTGAAGAAATGGGAGACACCGCTACTCCCTTGAGTTTTTCATTCTTCACTCCAGCTGTTGGTTTCATACTCGGATGCTTGATGGTGATCTTTGGCCTCTCAACTTTAGGTTCACTTATCACTCCATCGGTTATTCCCTTGAACTTGAAGGAGAAGGATGGTAATTCATATCCTACATCTGGTTCTTGGTCAAACATTGATCCAGATGTCATAAAGATCTTCCCCTTAGGCCGTGTCGTCAAGATCACCTTTTCCCTTTTGACTTCGTCAATTACTTTGAAGCATGGGGTTTCAATTTTATGGTATGGTTTCAACTCTATCCCAGCATCATCAGACTTAGAGTTATGACACCTGTCATATTTCTGACACTTAGCATCATTGTCTG
Organism: Deinandra increscens subsp. villosa; assembly: GCA_039602395.1. Classification (NCBI taxonomy): domain Eukaryota; kingdom Viridiplantae; phylum Streptophyta; class Magnoliopsida; order Asterales; family Asteraceae; genus Deinandra; species Deinandra increscens. Next base: position 24,093,704 of record JBCNJP010000025.1, read on the forward strand.
ATATATCCTTTACTCTCCCTTCACCATAAGTCATGTTTGCTTCATTATCAATTTCTTCTTGAGTCAATGGTGTAGTTCCAACCAAGACACTATCAATAGGAGGAGCAGCTTCTTTATAATCAGACTTGGTTCGTTCAACCTGTTCCTCACTAAGAAGTATTCCTATAATGTCTCTAGGAACTGGTGGAGGAATAATGCTGTTTGCAGACAGAGGCTTATCAGAATTTTCTGAGCCAAACCCAGTTTTATCTTTCCCAACTTGACCAGTTACAACAGCATGTGACAATTCCTTTCCAGCATCGAGCATTCGCTGATTTCTTTCCTGATTGCAATCATACTTGACCTGTAGCTCATCATATTTTTGCTGCAGTTCAGTTAATTTCTGTGTCAGCTCAGATATCTCAATCCTAGCCCGATCATGTAAAATAGTCTTCTCCGTTGCTAGCTTTTGATATTTCTCAATGTCTAGTTTTTGGGCTTTTACTTTCGCTTCACTCTTTTGCCATCTACCCCTGAATGAACTCCTTTCGCATTTTATTTCAAACAGTTCTATCTCATAATTTTTACAAATTTGCCTAAGTCCAGGAATTAAACGTGCACAAGTAGAATTGGGGCATATCTTAGTTTCATCAACTTCAGCTGCGAAAGCATCCTTGTTCTCAACCAAATTCTTTTCTTCAACCTCTGAACTCATTTTCTTTCTTTAGATATGCAGCTTCTGAAAAATTTTGAAAAATTGGCAAGAACGGCAAAATTACTATTCAAAGAATAGTGTCAAAAACTTAAAACTGAAAAACGGAGGCCTTCGGAGTGGAATTTGGGGGTCCAAACGAGCTCCCTTGGACGTTAGTCGGGGGTAATTCTGGGGCTCGTTGTCACGAAAGTCGTGTTAAAATTTGAGCTTCTAACTCCAAACGAGTCAAAAGTTATGTCCGTTTCCGTGAAAGTGTGAAATAGTGACTTTTTGCCGTAAACCAGTTTCCGATCGTAAACAGTGATCGTAAACACCCCCGAGTCGTAAACCCAATCGTAAACACAGTGGGAATTGCAAACACGCTCCGGGTCGTAGACTCCAATAGTAAACTCCGATAGTAAACTCCGATAGTAAACCTTCAAACCTTCAAACCTTCAAACCTTCAAACCTTCAAACCTTCAAACCTTCAAACCTTCAAACCTTCAAACCTTCAAACCTTCAAACCTTCAAACCTTCAAATCTTCAAATCTTCAAATCTTCAAATCTTCAAATCTTCAAATCCTTTTTTTTTGGAAAAAGCTTGAATCCAATACCGTGAGAACCTCGAATCTGTGATTCTTGGCTCTGATACCAATTGTTGGTCCGGGATCAACAACCGTTTACGATATTTTCTAATCTAAACGTGCGGAATCTGGTTAGATTAGTGATTCAAGATATAGAAGAGAATAAACACGAAGAATACGATGATTAAACAAACAAACACTTGATCTTTGCACACAACAAAACTTGTCGGGTACAAAACCAGAAATCGTGAACTCTCTTCTTCTCTCTCTACAAAGTCGTAATCACCTCACTCTCTCTAGAAATCATAAACCAAGGCCCTGTTTTACAAGGAGAACCATTGGGGTTTATATAGGCACCCCAATGGGTTTACTATTGGGCCTCTTGAGTCATAAACCCAATAGTAAACTCAAGCCCAACCATAAACTAGCCTACATACAATAACCAAACTTGTCTACTAAACTAATGAAACCCTCTAAGCCCAGCCCAACATATTTAATATTACAAGCCTCATAATCTAGCCTCTACAATAAGTCACGATGTTCATTTTGGTCACCAAATTAAAGTTTAAACTTATTAAATTATATAAGTCAAGTAAATTTCTTTCGAATCTAGAAAGTTTACAGAACGTTCGAACTGTTTCCGATTATTCATTCTCATATTATTTATTCTATTAGGTTGATCTTTGATTTTTATTCAAATTGGCCTGACTTTCACCCTTGTGGATATCCATTTCTCAAATCAAGTGAGTATTCATAGCCCTTCTTTCTTTTGAACGTTTTGGGGTGCAATATGTACAGTATTCAAACTCATGCTCGATATATTTTTATCAAAACTAAATGCGAACTCTATGTGCTATGTGTGTTCTTGTATATTAAATTTGTATGGATTATTGTTGTGAACGATTGAACGATGTGAACGATGGAACAATTGAACGATGGAACGACCTCGTGTGACATTAACTGTAAAAGGCCGGGGTTACGATAACATATCTATTAGCTTGACAAGCCCACTTGGCCTGCCTCGTGATTGAAAGCCTTATTGTCAGGGTTGGATCATACACTCTTATTTGCTCTATTTCATATCATGTTTATTATGCTCGATTACACTTAACTCATAGATATCATGATTTACGATTAGTATATACTGTAAACCTATGTTTACTCACCAACTATTCGTAGTTAACCATTATTTTATACATGTTGCAGGCATTGTTGTTTGGCTTTGATGTTCATGATGATAACACATTAGCATGCATGCGGACCTAGCGTGACCTAAATTAATTAAAGTTTATCTATTATTCATTACAGTTGTATCTGAATTATTATGTATTGATTGATTTATATGAAATGGGTTGATTAAGAATATCGCAACATAAAATTAGTGTTGTGTGCATCTGGACAATCATCACGCCCCGACGTATTCTACCGTCGGTCGGGGTGTGACGGATTGGTATCAGAGTCACGGCTATAGGGATCTAGGTTATTAGAACTGGTTTGACCTAGACTATTGCCTTAGGTGTCCTGCACGAAAACCTCGTGCATAGTATGCCTATATGAATTGCATGTCCATTATATGCTTCTTAATTGCGCCCATTTCAATCATTGCCTTGATCCTCGTTGATTAGCACACACTTGTATAGAAATCACCTGAGGCTTCCTAGCCTCCTTCCTTAGAGATGGTGCCTTATGGACCATCTAGGAGACCGATTTTCGACTTTATGATCTCGTCGGAAACGAGCTTTAGTGACTGATGTACAAAAACTGGAAGGGTGAAAGCACCGGTAGTCGGGGTCTTTGTCAAGAAAAGCGTTCACCTGATTGACGGGCCCGAACGCCCACATGGGATGCCCGACGAGAGTGCTGAAACCTATTAGGCCAAAGCATGTAAATCACTAGAACCTTACTCTAATTTGTCACAGTTGTAGTTTCCCAATCAGGAGATGAGAACTACTCCGATGTGTTTTATCTCGATCGCTCGATTTCATGTTTTATGCACTATTATGACTACTATGGTTCTCGATGGTTTTGATAATCCGAGTCACACTATCTCACGGTTCACTAATACCCATGTTTTTGTTCGACCTCTCGTGATTTGGGTTGATTTTCAACATGATTTCTTATTTTGTGAGTCGGGGATTTGACAATTCTTCACAATTCTCGATATCATATGGTTTATGTTAACCTGTTATTTCATGATGTTCTGATTCAATTTACTTTGTTTTATCATTCCATGGTACTCTGATTTGACTTATTTCATTTTGTGGTCTTGTGATACTCATAATCGAGTATCCCATATGATGTCCTTCTCACTATCGGTCTCAAATTGATCTTTCGCAATGTCATATTTCATGGTCATTTCCTTCATTTTATTGGTTTGGGTTACATCAATCGTTGTAGCGAGTTATGGAGCCTCAACTCAGGCTTCACCCATTTTGTGAAGGTTATGTAAGCATCACCATCCATCAATCAGGCTTCGGATATGCCACACCTATGGTCACTCAGGCCATCTCGTGAGCGCTCGTTACTAGCCAGCTCAAGCTCAGACTCAATTGGCCTAACCATGAGCACCAGCGCTTGTTCAATTTGTTATGGTGCATCTGTATGTCCTTGAATCTGCGTTGTTTGTCATAATTATGGAAACCTTAGACATTTTCCGCATCCATACCCTTGTTAATCACTATTAACACCTTTATTAACAGGAAGGCTAACCTCGATACCTTTGCTTGAGTTTTCGATCCATATGTTGTTTGGGAGTTTCTTATGTGGATATCCTTTGATCATTTGGGCTTTGTCGATCATTTTTCCTCCTTATATTGATATATAGAGCCTATCCATCCATGTCAATTAAGCTTTTATGTTTCTGATCAGGTATTCGTCCTTCATGATTTTAAATCATTTTTCTATCATGGCATTTGTGTCGCTGTGTATATATTTTGGGTAAGTTCTCGTTGATGGATTCATGAGTTTCCAGGTTGTATGGTTACGGGATTACATGCATACGTGGCAACAAATGAGCACATCAACGGGTATACAAGCCTATGCGTACATGATCGTTCGTTTTAACAAGAAATTCCAAGCTGTACCTTTTAAATGTTTTTGTCTTTAATATCGCTCGTGTATTTTCAAAGGACGCGTGTCTAGGAATCTACTTGTTTGGAAATGTATGAATTTACAAGTCCACATGTTTACCGGATTGCATGTGTACGAGTTTACGATTATACGACCTTTCAAGTGGATAACTTTACATGCGTACCGGTTTCAAAAGTTTATGCTCGAAGTTAAGATCTTATAACCCTGAGTTTTGTCTGCTTTGCGACACAACTCATTGATTATCGCTCTTCGGTATTGTTCATTGTTGACACCTGCTGTCCTTTTTCCTCTCATCCCAGCATCTCTATCACAGTTTTGCTAAAACTATGCGCGTCACTTAAACTCATTCGTACCCAGCCTGGACGATTAAGTCCCGACAATCCTCAACGATAAACTAGTCTGTGGGATCAAGCTTAGGCCCTGCATCAAGCCCACAAATTACTTGATTATGGAGCGCGTATGTTTTGGTCCAAATTGTGGAAGTCAGCAGAAAGGGGGGTCAGCAACATCCTAGTCGCCCGATTTACCATGAAAAGTTTTTCTGATGACGCAAGGGTCTTCCTCCCATTCAGCAGATCGACTTCCGCACTGACCTCGCATCCTGGGCGACTTCTATTACAAGTCACCTTACCATTGCGCAGCCTTTGGATACCTATGATCGAAGTACCTCCACGCTTAGAGACCCTTAACTCCATGTTTCAGCCCTGAGAATCGATCGCTTTCGCGTGATCGATTCTCGTTATGGTTTCCCCCCTCTTTTCATGGTGATGCTCCCCAAACCGTGCTTCGTAAGTGGTCTGGATTTTTTGCCTCTATATCAAGTCTGAAATTTTTCACTCGAGTGCATGGTTATGTTTGGCCCTGGTCTTCTTTTGATTCGGTGGTTCCTTCGTCAACCCCATTCCCAGTCTCCAAATTCGCGATCGTCTTCGCTGGCAATAGGTGGATTTGATCATGGTCCATTCTTGATTTTAAAATTTAAAGCTCATATCTAATCTAACCAATGAATCATGTAGAATGGTTGACTACTTAACCTCATGGTTCGACTATTATTAAACGCAATAGTCGAATCGTGAGATATGTTGCTGTCTTCTAATACCCAGGTTCATTTGTAGTGATTCCAATAGTTGATTCGTGACTCTGGCTATGGGCTTAGATTTCTTTCCCCTTGACTGTGATGTTGATTTTTGGCTCATCTCATTGTTGATGTGTGACCCTGATTGTGTTCGATCTTGATTCAACGTTCACTACCCTATCTTTTATTTGACGCTTGTTATTCGACTATTGAAATGTTTAGTCTTAGAATCGTTGTTTGTATCCACCGACTCATAATCTATGGTTCATTGTGTGATTCTATTATTTTACTGTTGGTGATGATCATTACTTGGTTTATTATTATTATTATTATTATTATTATTATTATTATTATTATTGTTATTATTATTATTATTTGTTTTGTTACCTCATATTGCTCGAGTTATATGTTATCGGACTCATGTACTTCGACTCCTGTTATTGAGGTTCATGTTATCGGATTCATGTACATCGATGTCATGTTACTCAGTTCATGCTATCGGATTCATGTATTTGGAGTCGCGTTATTCGATTCATGTTAGCGGTTTATGTATTTCGAGTTACGCTTTTCGGTTCACGTCATCAATTACGCATTCTGAGTTATGATTTTGGCTTATGTTATCAGTTTCACGCATTTCGAGTTATAATTTTGGCTCATGTTATCAGTTTCACACATTTCGAGTCATGCTTTTCGATTCATGATATAGAGCGCATGCATTTGAGTCACGCTTTTGGTTTATGTTATCGTGTTCATGTACTTCGAGACATGCTGCTTGATTCATGTCACTAGATTCATGTATCTTGAATCATGTCATTCGGTTCATGACATCGGATTCAGGCTCTCGGAGACATGTTACTTGATACGTGACTTTGGTTTCATATAGCACGAATCATGCAGTTCATCTTACAACATCGGATTCATGTTTTCGAAATGTATTGTCTATTCATACTAGTCGTCACATGCATGTAGTGCTATTCGACTCATCGTATCCAATGCGGAGTATTCCGTTTGATTTGTGGTACTCTATCTATTTTGGTATCGATCTTTTAATGGTTGTGATCTATTTGCCCTCCCTTTGACTTTTATCGCTTCGAACTTTCAGTTGTGTACCATTAATTCAAGCGTTAGTCATTAACCTACCCTTGCTGAATCAGAGACTCGAACGTGCTACTACCAGTGATTGTATGTTATGCTAGCTAGCATACGATCAATATTGGTCGTGGGTATAGGTCTTGATATTCAGCGAGAGCTGATTCGGATTTCTTTCCGGGTATTGTGTCTCGGGAGGTAAACCGGATGTGGGTTGCTACCCATCTAGTTCACCAAAACTTGACACTTTGCCATGATAAGAAGTCCGAAACTCTCGATTTTTGTTTATCATTGATTTATTCTGATTTATTTTTGGTGATGCTCTATGTGGATCTATGTTATATGGTTGAAGGTATATATGTTGCAACCATTACTCACCTGTGTCTCCCGACCCCTTTGTCAAGCTCCTAAAGTAGGGGAGATTGTGGTCATCTATCTAGTTAGTCTTTGATTGGTTCTCAGTTTGGTCGTGGTGTGTCTCTTTGATCTATTGCTCACTGTGTACGATAACCTAAGTATTGGGGTGTCAACCTCGGTTGTTTGTTGTTGGTGTGCAGAATAAGATATTCTTCGAAGATAAATAGTACTATCTTAAAGATATTAAAGATGTGGTGGGTTAGCTGCGGTACACCCAATATATAAGCATCGGTAATGTCCTTAAGTTGCACTGTGAGTCGGACAGAGGATGATGTGTGTGCGTGTATGGATATGTCTCTTATGGTTGGTTATATCAAAATCCGTTTTCCCTTTGTCGCCTTTCGTAACCTAGCCCGTTTCAGTCAGGTTAAGCTTGGCACCGTCATAATTGATTCAGTAATCGAGAATAAACTTCTATTCTCAGTGAAATCTGTTATGAACGATCTATATTAGTTTCTCATGTCAAAATATGTCGGTTTTAACAAAATTCTTTTAACTCCCTCTCTTCTTTATAATAATTTTAGCCTCTTTTAATTTCAGAACGAAATTCCCTAAAGTAGGGGAGACTATTACACTCAACTGTTTCAAACCCGAAAACTCGACATGTTTTCATAATGCAAATACTTTATTTATTATTTTTTCTTTTAAAGTTTAAACATCGGTGAGTTAAAATGATTCGTTAAATATATAAATATGAGTAACGTGCTCGGTCCGCGAGTTTCATGTGAAACTATATGCATATGCTATAATTTTTTTGGCAGAACATTTTATATTTTTTTGTGACATTTCCTGTAAATCGTTGCATGACTTTATGTGAATCGCACACTTATGATTTTTAGAGAAAAATAAACAGTTATGACCTCATCAGTTTAAATTCTAGTTACTCAAGTATTTATTTAAATATACGGTATCACATTTTTAAAAAGTAAATAAATAGATATAATAAATAATAATAGTAATAGCATTGTAATAGAAGTATTTTATAGAAATTACGAGTTAAGTTTTCTAAACCTTTGGGGGACCAACCTTTCAATTATTCAAACTTATTTCTGTGAAAGTTTAAACTCAGAGGGACTGTTTCTGTAATTGTTAAAACTCATTTCCTATTATGCTAATTTCTAATGGACTAAATGTGTCCACAAACCAAACTTAGTTGATTTAGGGTTTTAGGGCTCGTAGGTCTGTATTTTCCCCGACATCTGCGCCGCTCTTTTCGTTCTCTGCTCTTTTTTTCTTTTTTTTTTTACGATCGATTTCTCCGACTGTCTCGAAGACCCTCAGCCCCTTAAACCACCACCAAATATCGATCATTGGCAGCTGGTAGCTAACCTTCAAGGTCCCTGTAATCGAGTTTTTTTTTCGTGCTCTAGAGAAGAAAGAAGGAACCCAAAAAAATTATCGATTTGAAACTCACAAGACCCCGGGTTTGAACGTGAAGTTGATCGAAGGTTTAAGCTTGTGAAGCATCCCCAACCGCGTATTCGAACCAGCGGTGGTCACCACCGAGCAAGCCTGCTCCGGTCAGTTGCAGCGCCATCATTTTTTTTTCGTTCAAGCCATCACCGGAAGTTCTCCATCACGCTCATTTGGGCCTATCACGAAGGTATGATCTGGAAATTGTGAATCAGGGTTGTTATCGCGCTTATATGTTCGAATCCGTAAGCTTCTTTTTGAAATCAGCGGATTCCGGCGACCAAGGTTGCATAAGGTTGCATCTTGAAGAAGATGACACTCGCTATCCTGTGTTTAAAATCTTCTTAAACATTTTGTTTCCAAACGGTTATTTAGTCCCAGTGGTTAGTTGTTTGTAGTGAAACCGAGAGGTCGCAGGTTCTACTCCTGCGACCTCCATTTCATGTTATTAATTTTTCTGCTTTTAAACCTAAATCCCTTTTGACTTGTGGTTGGTCCTAATCAATTCCAAACGTAATTTAAAACCGCGTATTGTTAAATTCTTGAGATTAAAATCTAATA
>JBCNJP010000025.1:24103105-24226248 GCA_039602395.1 Deinandra increscens subsp. villosa
ACAGAATATTCTCTATCACAAATCTGCGAAACACTGAGCAGGCTATGTGATAACTCCTCCACAAAATGCACATCAGAGAACGTCAAACAACTATTCTTCACCACACCTTTCTTGCTGATCTTGCCACCTACTCCACCAGTAAATGAAACACCTCCTCCATTGAAATCATGAACCTCTTCCAGAAGTGATAAGTCTCTGGTCATATGTCGGGAGCAACCACTATCAACGTACCAGAGATTGTTGACAGTTTTTCTTGGTTGTCCCTACATGAATCAAATCATCAGTTAGAGTCGGGTACCCAGGCCATAACAGATATGTGCACGCCCTTGGAGTCTATGTAGTTGACTAATTGAAGACACATTCTTGATTTTGATTCAGTCACACTCAAACTTTGAGTGTTGACTTTTGGTTTCCAAACAGTGTGTTTCTGTGATTTTGACACATTGTTTGAATTCTTTACAGTTGTAGGTTTCTTCTGTGGAGATGTGACCTTTTTACCTGCAGGTTCCTTGACTGGTGTCCACTAAAGTTTTAATTTTGTTTGACCACCATGTTTTATTCGAGGAACCTCTTTTGATTTAGAAGCCTGTTTCTTAACCTTTGTTTTACCTTTAGGTTGGGAAATCCTTTTTGTTTTAGGCACCTGTTTTTCAACAAGTTCAGATTTCATCTTATCTTTTCTTTGGTAAACTCCTTTAGGTTGTAAGTTGGTTCTGGAGTTTTGGCCACATTCCACTTTTCATCAACAGGCTTTGTCACCGGAGCTTTTGTGTTTAAAACCTTAGACTGTTGAGTCTTCATTGGTTTTGAACTCTGCTTCCCCTTAGACAAAGCTTGTTGTTTTTTATTTTTATTTCCACCTGTCATCATTTTCTGTAACATACTAGTCCGTGGGTTTTGCGGATAGTATGGTTGATAAGGTCTATTCAAACAATTTGCAGCGAAATGCCCTGGTTTTCCACAATGAAAACAGTTCATAAGTCTAGGCCCATTCACATGACTACAGACATACGAACGCCTTGGGTATGACGACTTCCATTCAGGCTTATCATCCCATTTGTGTATAAAATGTTTTGGAATTTTTTCAGGTTGCATGATTAAACAAAATTGTTCCGATTTTGATTTGTTTGTTCTGTTAAAAGTAGACACAATCTGAGGATAAGGAACAAATTCCTTGGGCTTAGACTCACGACCAGCTTTAGTATTAGGCACACGAATTTTAAAACCATTAACTACTGCATTAGAATTAGAAACATGCTTTGAAGACATAGACAACACCAATTGTTTTGACTTGGACGTATTAAGTTCAGACATAGATGCCAGAACATCATCCTTAGGTAAATCAGAAATTAAACTACTAGACTCATGACACTCTTTGACTCTCAAGCATTCGGCATCCTCCCTAGAAACATCTTTTATCCTTACTTCATTTGCACATGAAACAAAAACGTCAGAAGAACTAACATTATCGTTTAATGGTTCCTGGGATGGACCCGGTTCACAAGTGAATGCCACAGTTTTATTCTGATTACCCAACCCAAAGGTCATATGTTTCTCATTTTCTAACTCCTCTTCATTCATGGGTTTCACACCTACCAAAACACTATCTATGGGGGGTCTTGCTTCATGCATTCCTAATTCAGATCTATCTACCTGATCCTCCTCATAGATCATACCTATTATATCTCTAGGCACAGGTGGGGGAACACCATTCTTACTTTTCTTAGATGAGCTAATTCATATTCCTCCTTTATCCCTACCATATTGAACATAAGTTATGCAGGAGGACAATGCTTTACCAGCATTGAAGCATTCTTTTGTTTCTCATCTGATCAAATCTAATTGCACTTGCATCTCATTGTTCTTATGTTTAAGGTCATCTACCAGTTTCCTAAGCTCAGCTATTTCTAACTTGGCATTATCATACAGGACAGACTTCTGAGAGGCAAGGGCTTGGTATTTCTCTATATCCAGTTTCTGGGCTTTGACTTTCTCCTCACTCTTTTCCCATCTACCCTTAAACGAACTTCTTGAACATTTGTTGGAACTTAAAATCTATGTGACTGACGCCATCAAATCTGTTTACCGAAGCATTCGACTGAAGAATGCATGTGAATTGAGTCAGAGCCGCGGGTTGTGATGCTCGAGGCTTGCAGTTTGGACCGAAGATCCGTTTTCCAGAAAAGTCAACCGTTCGGGTCAACGGTCAACGTAAAAGTCAACGGAAGATCGGTTAGAGCGAGTCAAGCTTCGGATTAGTTATATCAACTTTGATTTAATTAATATTTCATGTTATTTCATTTACTTGTAATTCTGTTCAGTTATATGTTTTTACTATTGTTAGTCACCCTCATTACATATATAGTGAGGGTGCCCCATTCATTAGGAGAGAGCCTTAGAGAGAATCTCCAAGATGGATGGATGATTTCCTTTAGAATGTTGAGTCTTCCATTCTAGAGAGAGAGAGTGACTCATGGATTTCTAGAGAGAGAGTGTTGTCATGATTTCTTGATTGTAATCATTCGATTAATGAAATCATTCGACTTTGATTATCATTTTTCTTATGTTATTGATTATCCTTGATTCATCTCCTGATCATCATCTCCTTCGGGTTCTCTCATCCGAACCTATGTTCTCGCTCAAGATTGAGATTCTCGTAGTGAAATCAGTCCTGACAACATTGCATATCAAATAATTCTATCTCACTATTCTTCCAAAGTTGTCTAAGGCTAGGAATTAAACGTGCACAAGTGGGATTAGTACATACCTTTGTTTTATCGACCTCGGCTGCAAATGCTTCCTTGTCTTTGACCAGGTTCTCTTCCTCATCTCCTGACTTCTCCTTAGTGACCACAAGTGCATGCTCCTCCTCACCATCATCCTCCATCTTAGCGATCATAGCACGAGATAGACTGAGTTCCTTTATCTGAGAAGCCCATTGATATTCCCCACATTCTTGCACAACCAAAGCCTTTGTCTCTACCTTTCCCTTACCATCTCCAGCTTTCTTTTCTTCTGGTTTCTCCCTCTTTGGCTTGGTGCATTCCCTGTAAAAATGCCCGTACTCATCACAGTTGAAGCATCTGAGCTTGCTCTTATCAAAATCCATACTTATCTTATCCAGATCCTTCCAAACATTCTTTCCAGTTTTTGCCATAAACTTCTTGGCGCGGAAAACTGCCATTGTCGTTTGCCATGAAACATCAAGCATTTCCACATCTTCAGGATTAATCTGGTTCAGTTCACCTGACAACATCTCAGTATGTACCAATGTTCTAGCCATAAGAGCATGATAACTATTCATAAATCCCATTCCAAGAGCAAAGTTGGGATCATTTGTAGTGTTTGCCTCATCAGGGTTAATCATTCCACTGGAATTAGCTTGCGATCGAGCCACGAATGCAGTTGACTTTGTGTTGGACTCGAACCACTTGCAGACGAACTTCCAGCCTGTTTTGACCCTACTTCTTCAGATAAGAGAGCCTGATTCAGTTTTCCTACCATACTGAGTGAACTTAGATGATTCAGCTCTCTATGTTTATCGTCAATTAGCTTCGACTTCAGTTTGTTGATTAGCTCATCAACAGATAACTCATCTAGCTTGTTGTTGTCTTTGATTATTGAAATGTTGGTATTACAGGACTTGGGCAAGCTGTTCAAGAGTTTCAGGTTCTTATCCTCCAGATCAAGTTCAACATCGTAGCTTGACATTTCAGTTATTAAGGACACAAATCTTTGAACTTGAGCTTCAAAAGACTCTCCTTGAATGTGATTGAACAAATTGAACTTCTGCTTCAGCATTTGTTTACGGCTTGCCTTGATATCGAGATTTCCTTCATATGCCACCACCAGAGCATCCGAGAGTTGCTTTGCAGTCTTGTATTTTCTAAACCCTTGAGCAATCTCCGGAGTCAATGCCATTGTCATAATTGCAAATTCTCTCTCGTCCTTGTTACATTTTTCCCAATCATCATCCGTGTATTCTGCTTCATTTTTTTCATGCCCAATTCATTCTCCTTCACGGTGAGTAGGAACGAATGGCCCATTAACAACTGATTTCCAAAGCCTCAAGTCAACACTTTTCAAATTATTTTGAAATCTATATCTCCACTCAAGAAAGTTGTCAGCCGATGTGAGTCTTGGAGGACGAGTGGTCGATCCAATCTCAAAGTCCAGTTTTTGATACATACTAGGTTCAAAGTCCATGATGAAAGCTTAGGAAAACTGAAGTAAAACACAAAGTCCAAAAAGAGTTTTCGATCGTAAACAGTAGTTTATGATTTTAACAGACAGGCCGATCGAGAACACAATTCCGATCGCAATCTCTAGTCATGAACTATTCCTGGTCGTAAACAAAGTCGTGAACACAATTCCGATCATAATCTCCAGTCGTGAACTACTCCGGGTCGTAAACAAAGTCGTGAGCACCCAAAGTCTTGAACATGAACTTCTAAACCCCTTTTTCACGATCGTAAACCTCCAAAGATCAAACCTTGAAGTCGTAATCACTAACTGCCAGCTCGTAAACACAATTCTGATGAAGAAACGCGATCGTAAACGCCTGTAGATGTCGTAAACACTAAAAACAACCCAGAAAATTCAGCAAACTTCCACTTTTTCCAGCCAAACACTCGAATCAAATACCGTAGAACCTCGAATCAGATGATTCTTAGCTCTGATACCAATTGTTGGTCCAATAACAACAATCGCAAACGGTATCTTAAACATAAACAAGTGCGGAAAACTTGTTTGTGATTGATTCGACAAGAAGATGATGAAATAGACTTGATATGAGATGATGCAAATGCAAAACAATCAAATCTTTAATGAAAACCAATCAATCTTCCATTACTTAAAGTTCACGATCGTAAATACAAAGAGGAGCCTTGAAAACGTAAACTCAAAAGCTACCTACAATCATTCACTAGTGGGTATTTATACTACCCTTACATAAACCTAGCTAGGATCGTAAACAACAATAGGGAACCGGCCCAAGAGGCCCAAAACCGTAACCATCCATTAGGCTCATGAGGATGCAAAGCTAAGTCCAATCAAGTTTAAATTTAAGCCCACATGTCTAATATTCATGCCTCACCATGTATAGCCCAACAAGATCATCATAGGAAATTTGATTCATATCTTCTTAACACAAAGTCATGTTCTCAATTCCTCCAAATAATTGAGATGAAATTCCAGCCATAGAGCATTACATAACTCTTGATCTTTTCCAGACAAAGTAGCAAAAGATGAACCATGATGTTGTGCATAAGACCCAGAGCTATTTTGTGGTTATACTGGTTAAGCAATGAAAGCTTGTGCTTGAGCAGGTGGAGGAGTAGTTGGAGCAGGAGCAGAGCCACTAGAGTAAGAATACACAAAATCACTTTCAGATAAGGGTGCAATAAACGCAACATTTTGGACACTGTTGATTGGGCTTTTAGCAGTCACATTGCCTATGAGTGACCAACCATCACATTCAGTTGCCTCAATATCATAGTCTCTTACTTTTTCAATGAGATCCTGATAATCAGTCTCATCCAGATCATATATGTCTACAATGTAGGCAACATAAGGAGCAAAATACATAGGTAGTGATTTCAGAATCTTCTTGCTGATCAAAGCCATTTCAGGACGAATCTTCTTCGAGTGCATCTCACTTACGAGCTTATGAAACTTGTTGATATGGGTTTCAAAAGAGTCACCAGTTTTGTAAGTGAATGTATCGAAGGACAACTTCAATTTCTCCAATCACCTCTCCTTAGTAGCAACATTTCCCTCAAACTTCTTCTCCAATCCAAGCGAAATTTCTTGAGCAGATTTGGCATTACAAAAGTGATACATGATATCATTGCTAAATGCCATCTTGATACAACTCAAAGCACGATGGTCAATAATGAGCTTAGCATGATCATTTGGAGTTAAATCAGACAATTTCTTTGGAATTTCTCCACCAGTACTAGTAACAGTAGGGTCGGCTCCTTGAGCAACAGCAGTAGTGACCACAAACTTGGTAGGACCATACAAAAGAGAGAGTAGCAAGTCATAGTTAACAAACTCCATATATGACTTGAACTTTTCTTTCCAATCGTCAAAGTCAGCACCTCCCATAAGCTTAGGAGGCTTGTTGCTTCCAGACATCATGCTTCCATCAGATATTGTAGTAGGTAAGTTTAATTCCATCAAAGAACTCAAAAGTGGTCAAACGGATTTGAGCTATTGAATGCTAAAAATTTGCTAAGAACTTGTAGAATCGCCCGTATTGCTTGAATCCTACAATTTATAAACAATAATGAACATCATTAGATAAACACATTCAACAAATTATGTAAAATTGAGGAATATCAATATCTTGGACTTAGTCAATTTTTCATCAGACTGTTCTTCATGAGCTAAATCTATGTTCAAAATCAACCTTGATGAAATCATGAATTGTGAGCATCAATAGGTTAGAAATTTTTATAGGAATGTTTGATTCAACTACAACAAACACTAAAAACTACTTAATGATTCCCAGATTGATCAAACAGTGATTTCTTCCAAAACTTCATTAATGGCGGATTTTGGTTCTAAAATCTTCAATACTTGATGAAGTCGAGTGATTCCACTTGCAATGATTATAGTTCTACTATACAAATCAGCGCCTTATCCAAGTTGAACTCAAAAACCTTACAAGAAAGATTTATGAAATTTGCTCAAGAATAGTGTCTGACGAAGAACGAACTAAAATTTACAAAATCTCAAAAATTGATCCATCAAATGATGTTGTATGATAACAACAACAACAATAGATTCCCGGTCAAATTTCGTTCAGGAAACTTGATCTGGAACACCAATCAATCCATTGATGATAATTCAGATGAGTGTTCTTCATTATTTTGAGAAAAACTCAGAAATCATGAAGAAATTGGCTCTGATACCAATTGTTAGGACCGGATTTGAGCCTTCTTCTCATCTTATTCATGATGTAAGTGCGGAATTCATGCATCATGATCATCTATGGATCAATTCATGTTGTTGATTGATGGAGGTGAAACTCAATAACACGTAGAACGCACACACAGTGCTCCCATATCTGCTCTTAATGAATGCGTACCTAGGGTTTCATCATTATGGGCTTTTATAGTACCTGAGAGCACTAATTACAAGAGAATAATCATAGATATCTGAAGAACATTCCAAGTGTGGAAGAACACCGTTAAGAACAAACAACATCGTATGACAACTTAACAACGTCGTTAAGAGTAATCCTGACAAGATTGTTTAACAACATCGTATAGTGTCAAACAAGGTCATTATGAGTTAATCAAGGTCGTTAAGAGTATTCTGGACAAGGTCGTCTAGGAACATCGTTATGCTCAAACAAAGTCGCTAAAACTTAAATAAGATCGCTAAGACAAACAAAATCATTAAGCATATAGACAACATCGTTAAGACATACAAGATCATTAAGCAGTCAATCAACATCGTAAAGGAAAGAACAAGATCGTTAAAGATAAATGCCAACAAGATTGTCTAAGTAAAGAACATTGTTAAGAGTTAAACAAACAACATCGTTAAGAGTAATCAAACAACATCATTAAAGTAAATCTAAACAACATTGTTAAGAACAATTCTAAACAATCTTCTTCTATACTTAGCCAAATCTTGAAGTCTTCAATCAACAACCGATCTTCAGGATGACTTCACCAGCAAGGCTCAATGGCGAAGTTGTTTGAGTTGCCACCAACCAAAGATAGGTCCAACACCTTTAATCACAAAGTATAGAAAGGTTAAGCTAAAAAGGGAACGGGTTAGACATGTTGGAAAGATTGAAGGATAAAAAACACAATCTAACTATGAGATTAGGACACAACCCCTTTGAAAAACAACATATTGGTTAAAATGAAATCAAATGATAACTTAAATGACACACACAACTCTTATGTTTCAAATTCATTATATTCTTATTCATTTATTGTCTTTGATTTATCAACTTGAAAGAATAGAAAATCATAACAATGAAAGAAACTTATACTATAAGATATGCACTAATACCTAACTCAACACAATAGCAATAAGACAAACCTGATCCACCAATTTGAAAGTAGCTATGCAGCATCCATAAGCACCAGACAGAACCAAAGAAGACTTAGAATCATCTCGTTTAAATCAACTACAAAACCTCAAACCTAAAATTATATTAAAGCATTAAATCCATAAATCTTAATAAACGGAAGAATAACATCAATCAAAGACATCGTAAAAAACTTACACTTCTACGAGATGATAGCCGTGAATAAAGAATCTGAAAAAACAAAATAAGCATGTCCTAAATCCAATCTCCTTGCACATTCGCTACAACTAAAATTCATAGTGTCATACATGAACTATAGAAAGAAGAAATCAATATGACAGAAATAATCAAATCAATCGTAGAATATAGTTTAAATAGTCAAATAGCTCACATATTGTACCTCAAATTCAATATGATAGCAATAATCAAATCAATCGTAGAATATAGTTTAAATGGTTAAATAACTCATAGATTGTACCTCAAATTAGTAGTTACTAAACAATTGCCCACACCCACTGTCGTCTACCAATATTGATATATCTGTGATGAAACATTATTGCACAAAGTTACTCTTAAAAGAAGAATCAAAATGATATACTTTAGCCCTAACTCATTGTTGGTACCAGATTTCAGGATATATTGAGCAGCTCGTAGAGGCTCGCAAGTACTTCACTGTAAGGATCCTGAAATTTATTTTTAACAAATAATTACCTTCCCTTTTATTTATTTTTTGCAGATGACTATCGATATGACACACGTGCCCTAAAGACTTGGTCAACTAACAGAAAACGTGGACCAAGTGGACTCTAACGGCTAGCTAGGCGACGTGGGATTAGTTGCTAATTTTTTGGAAATTAGTTATGTAATCCTTGATATATATTGAGCTCTAGGGTCGCACACAACACAAGACACTTGTTCTCGAAACTCTCTGTAACACTTAGAATATGAGCTCACTTAATTTATACTTGAACAATTTCCATTATATAAAAGTTTGAGGCAGCAGGCACTTTAAGCCGGCTCCCGAGGTTTTTTGCTAGGATCCTTGAGGATACTCAGGGATTCTTGGATTTTTCCCTCGTTACATCCTTGTGTCAACATCTAAACTTACATTTTCATCGCCAAAGTCATCAAACACACTACCCCGCTTACAAAGTTTGATCAACTAATTTCTTAGGCAGTTTTTTGACCAAAACAATTTGGCGCCCACCGTGGGGCGAGTGGTGTTTGAATTCAGCTAAAGTGCCTTGATCTCCTTCTCGCTACTGATTTCTGAAAATGTCGACTCAATCCAAGATTACTTCAAAATCCATTCCATCCACCAAACCGAGTGTTAGCATTGGTCTTCCTCCTATGCCAAAGAAAATGACTAACACCGATGCTAAAAGAATTGAGTATCCTACTTCTACTGGATCACAAGGTGTGCCCACCGACCCTTCCATTTCTAATAACGATTTGTATGTTTTGATCAGGAAAATGAAGACTCGTGTAGATGAAAAACCCAAAACCAACGAAAGAAATGATGAAGGAGATCATGGAATTGAAGAAATCAAAGAAACCAGTGGAGGAAACTAGCCCTTTGATGCCGAAATCGCTCGGTTCTGACTCTCCAGAAATATCGGAGCAGCCAAAATAGAATTCAAAATCCTCTACTGCTCCAAAGTCAAACGTTGCAATACTGCTTCGGGATTCTCGGGTTCTCAACATCAGAAGACTTCCAGGGTGGTAGATCTGGAGTACTTCGGATTCTACTCCGAGAAGCCTCCAGAATCTTACTTCAGAGATTACGGAAGTCAGCAGCCGCTGAGATGCTTGAGCCAGCAGCCAGTCGGATTCCCAAGTTAGCACCCGCCGAGATTCTCAGCGCAACTACCCAGGCCCCAGTCTCAGCGGTTCACAGCGTCTAACCTTCGGGAGCCTTGGAGCCAGTAGTCAGGGGCACCTACTACTCAATTGCTACAAGGATCCTCAACTCAGCCGTTCCTAGAAATCTCAAGCCGCTTCCGAGCTGCTCAGCATCCCCAAGGATCCTTATTTTCTAACCCTTCTGTCTCTGCAGGCCTTATTACAGGAATGATAATCCTAGAGTCAATGCAGTTGAAGATAGGAGGATGAAGTAGACTTCCCAAAGGTATCTGATTATTATTTTTTGGTTGACGGAAGTGGTTTATTATGTGCTCTGCGGGATCTAGGTGATAAAGCCAGATGGCCAGGGAAGTCCGAGAAGCAGGGATCCTGGAAGGATAAGTCTAAGTGGTGTGCCTACCATGAAGACTTTGGGCACTTAACAGATGACTGCATAGCTCTTCGAAAAGAGATCAGCTACCTGCTCAGTAAGGGGTATCTCAAAAAATTGTTTGGCAGAAAGAAGAGCAAGACTCAAGATGCTTCCAAGCTGCCCAAAAGAACAAAGTCACCACTAGTAAATGCCAAGGTGATAAACTTTATCTCGGGAGGATCTGATATATGTGGAGCTTCCTTCTCCTCAGCTAAAAGACATCCTAGAGAGGCTAAGATGGATCAAGGCAGCCGACCAAAGAAGAACGCGATGTTGACTGAAGACAAAATCATTTCCTTCGATGAAACTGATAAGCTGGATATCCAAGATCCTCATCACGACAGTCTGGTAATCACATTGTGCATTGCTAACTATTATGTTCGCAGGATCCTGATAGACAACGGCAGCTCAGTCAATATCATTCAGTTAGATGTGCTCAAAAAGATGAGCATCCCAGAAGAGGAAATTATCCCAAGATCCTCAGTGTTAGTAGGTTTCAGTGGAGAAGCCAAGCACACATTTGGAGACATCAGGCTTCCTGTGTACGTTGAAGGGGTCAACTCCATGCAAAATTATGTGTAATTGACTCCCTTCCTTGTTGTAACGTTATCTTGGGGACGCCGTGGATCCATGACATGAAAGCAGTTCCGTCAACTTATCATCAGTGTGTGAAGCTTCCCACACCTTGGGGAGTTGTAAGAATATTGAGTGATCAACAAGAAGCCAAAGACTGCTACACTTCAGCTATGAAGAATATCGTTAAGCCCAGGCCAACATAGCAATTAAAGGGACCAACATGAAGAATTCGGAAGACAAAGGAGTTAGAGATCAAAGAAGTTCAGCTAAATCCTGAGGATCCTGAAATCAAAGTGCTGGTAGGAACTAATATTCCTGATGATACTGAAGAGCAGCTCGTGAGCCTCCTGAAGTCCAGAACTACAACATTCGCATGGAAACACGAGGATATGACAGGTATATCTAAAGATATTATTACTCATAAACTTGGTATAGATGAATCTTTCAGGCCTATACATCAAAAGAGAAGAAAGTTCGCTCCTGAGAGAAACATCATAATCCAAGAGGAAGTTGATAGGCTTCTCAAGTCAAACATGATCAGAGAAGTTAAATATCCTCGATGGCTGGCTAATGTGGTGGTAGTCTAGAAGAAGAATGGCGAGTGGAGAGTGTGTTTGGATTACACAAACTTGTTTAAGGCCTGTCCCAAGATCCATTTCCCCTACCACATATTGATTCAATGGTGGATGCAACTACTGGGCATGAGATGTTAACTTTTATGGATGCATCCCCAGGCTTCCAACAGATTCAGATGGAGCCATGAGACCAAGAAGACACAGCCTTCATGACACCTACAGGTATTTAGAGTTATATTGCTATGCCCTTTGGTTTACAAAATGTAGGTGCCACATACCAGAGGCTTGTCAATATGATGTTCAAAGACCAACTGGGGGACACCATAGAGGTATACATAGATGACATGGTAGTGAAATCCAAGAAAGCTGAGGATCATCCTAGAGATCTCGAAGTTGCTTTCGATATCCTGGACCAGTTCAACATGAAGCTAAATCCTGCCAAGTGCCAATTTGGTGTGAGAGCCGGCAAGTTCTTAGGCTATATGGTTACTGAAAGAGGAATAGAAGCCAGCCCTGAGCAAATCCAAGCAATCATAAACTTGAAGTCCCCAACAAATGTTAAAGAAGTTCAAAGAATGACCGGAAGAGTAGCAGCACTTAACAGATTCATATCAAGATCTTCTGAAAAAAAAGCAAAGAATTCTATGACATATTGAAGAAGAACAAGAAGTTCGAATGGGGTGAGAAGCATAAAGCTGCTCTGAGCTCCTTGAAAGAATACTTGTCACTTGCTCCACTACTGATGCAGCCAGTCAAAGGGGAGCCGCTCTCTCTATACTTAGCAGTCTCGGGCAGCTCGACAAGTGTTGTACTCGTTAAAGATCATGAAGGACAACATCATCCGATGTACCATGTAAGTAAACCATTATTAGATGCTGAGACTAGGTATTCTTACTTAGAAAAATCAATTTTAGCTCTTGTTATGGCTTCTCAAAAGTTAAGGCATTACTTTGAAACTCATGTTATTTATGTGAAAATTAACTATCCTATTAAGTGTGTCTTGAGAAAGCCAGAAATGTCAGGGAGAATGGTGAAATGGGAAGTTAAACTAAATGCCTATGGCATCATATATGAACCAAGAACAGCATTAAAATCTCAAGCTCTTGCGGACTTTGTGGCTGATTTCAGCAGTGACATACTACCGTAAGTTGAACTAGAGGTCAAGCAGCTCCAGGAAACTTCAGGCAGTTGGATATTATAGACATATGGAGCCTATAACTTCAGAGGAACATGATTGGGTGCACTGCTAAAATCGCTATATGGGGACATTATACCTCTATCTATACATTGTGAATTTAAGGCTACTAATAATGGAGCCGAATTTGAGGCTTTAATTACAGGATTACAACTTGCTAGAGATATGGGTATCCAACACATTCAAGTTTTTATTGATTCCTTATTATTAACTAACTAGTTTAATGTATCCTATGCAGTGAAAGGCGAAAGACTAACCAAATATCTAGACCTTGTCAAAAAATTAGCATTATCTTTTGAAAATTGCACATATTAGAGGTGCCTAGAGAGGAAAATGCAGAAGCTGATGCTTTGGCAAACTTAGCATCGTCTCTAAGGATCATAGAAGGTGTCAAGATTCCCATAACTCACATCCTAACTCCGGCAATTGAAGAACAGGAAGTCAATGATGTCACAGCAGATAAAGATCAAGAAGTGATGGATTCTCAGGATCCTTAAGGATCCTGGACATATCCCATCAAGAAGTTTATTCAAGAGGGAGAAATCCCCAAGAACGAGAATCCTAGGATTTTCCGGACAAAGGTAATCCCATATTCAATAGTAAATGGTATCTTATACAAGAAATCTCTTGCAGGTCCATACTTGAAATGCCTAGAACAGCCCGAAGCATATGCAGTACTCCAGGATATTCATGAGGGAGATTGTGGCAATCACGCTGGGGGCAGATCACTGTTTTCTAAAGTGTTAAGCACAGGATACTACTGGCCCACTATGAAGAAGGATGCAATTGATTATGTTCAAAAGTGTGATACGTGTCAACGGCATAGCAACATCCTCCATCAGCCTGCTGAGCCGCTCCACTCGATATCATCCCCATGGCCATTTATGAAGTGGGGTATGACATAGTTGGCAAGCTGCCCACGGCACCTGGGGGAAAAGTCTTTATGCTGGCAATGACATATTATTTCTCTAAGTGGATTGAAGCTGAAGCATTTGTTCAAGTTAGAGAGAAGGAGGTGATCTCCTTCATAAAAGGAATATCCTGACAAGATTTGGAATCCCGTCGGAAATAGTATGTGACATTGGGTCTCAGTTTATTGGTAAAAGAACAACTGGTTTTTGTGAAGCTTGGGGCATCAAGATGGTGACTTCAACTCCCGTCGGAAATAGTATGTGACATTGGGTCTTAGTTGATTCAGAAGCTGGAAAGGGGGCATATAGATTGGCTACTATGGAAGGTGAGCTGCTCCCAAGAGCCTGGAATGCAATTCATCTAAAGTCATATTTTATGTAAGTGCCCTCAGGATCCTCCGAGCTTTCCAAAGGATCCTTGTTTAAGCTTCAAAAACTTCAGGTATGTCTTTGATTCTTATTTCAATTTCATATTATTATCTTTATGAAGTGGTTACTGACTTAGGCATCGGAGGGGTGTTAGCCAAGCTAACACCCACCCCTCACCAAGCCTTGAGTGTTTTGCAGAAGTTCCAAGCATCCTGTCAGAAGCTAGAGGCTGATCACCTCTTCTAAGTTTAAAGCATTCTGAATGCAGTCAAAGGTTTAGGAGGTTTTCACCTTCTCGTTCACTAATGGGAATCGCCTGGAGCGCATGACCCTTGCCAGGAGCGCACGATGGTGGCCTATGGTTCAAGGTGGTGCGACTAGTCCATCTACGGGTGGCTGATAATTTCATCATTGTTGGCCATAGAGTGCATCTCAAAAATGGGTGGCAGACGTGCCATCCCAAAAAGGTCCTAAGGTTTTTGGCATTTTCATATCAACAAAGGTTTAGGCACTCTCGTGTCTCTCAAGTTTTATAGGCTTGACCCCAGTTGGCTTAGTCCCAAGTGTTTTTGAGCTTGACCTCATTTTAACAAAGGCTCTTAATGTTTCCACATTAACTAAGGTTTGGACATGTTCATGTCTCAAAAGTTTATGGGCTTGACCCGAGTTGGCTTAGACCCAAGATGCCTCAAAAGATCAAAATGGGCTTGACCCCTGTTTGACTCATTCCTAAGTACTCGAGACTTACTTTCAGTTTTATGAGGATTCCGTCAAGTCTATCTTGAGGATCCCTAAGGATTCTCAAGGATCTTGACTATCTCAACAGTTGGAAGATTCTCGAACAGGTGACATTGGTAATGCAAATTGTTTTGGTCAAAAATTCACAAAGGAAATCCGTATTCCAAACTTAGAATGTTAGGTAGTGTGCTTATCAATATGCTCAAAATGTAAAGTTGAACACAAGGATGTAACGAGGGAAAAATCCAGGATCCTTAGAGTTGCCTCTAGGAATCCTAGCAAAAAAACCTCGGGAGCCGGCCTGAAGAGTCTGCTGCCTAGCAATTTTATTGATACGAAATGAAGAATTACAAGTGTTTTGGAGGTTTAATAGATCGAGCTAAGTTTTAAACAGATTGTTTGCTATCAGAGCTAAAGTGTGTCGGTGTTGTGTGTCCTTAAGTCGATCAAAACCTCTATTTTTATAATTACAAATCAATAACTGAAAGTGCTCAAAATAGGGGATTCCATTCCCAAGTCTTTGTGAACGTTAGGAATCAGTTATGGCATGTTCTTTAATGCTTGACCTGGTCTTTAGCCTTCATTTACACGTCCCTTTAAGACTGCAATTAATTAGGACACGTGGACAATTGAAACGGTTAGTCAATAACTGTATTTCAGGATACCGAACCTGTCAGGATACTGAACCACTTGAACTTCCGGCAAGGATCCTGAAATAAACTAACCAACTGTCCTGTATTTTAGGGATTCTCCCCAATAAGTCAATATGAACGTTGTGGACCACTTAGTCCACGTTCTATAGTATTTGTCCGAGTCTTTAGGCTTGTTTTACACGTTTTCTTTACCTGCAAGCAAATAAATACGAGGAACAACATAGCGGTTAGTCGATAACTGTAATTCAGGATGCTCGAACCTGTCAGGATTCTTAACCCGACTGAGGTTACTGGACCACTTGAGCTTCAGCCAAGGATCCCGAAATATCAGCCCAAACAATTGCCCCTGAATTTTGACAGTTGTCGACCATGAAGACGGCTGTGAAAATTCAAACTCTTGAAATATTACGGAGGCGACTCGTTAGCTCCTGATTTGATAGCGATGCAACTTCTCATGAGACTTCTCCATAAATAACCCTTGGTTACCGTCGGAACCTTCTCGATTTCTCATTTTTGTCCAGGTCAGCTCCCTCCCTTTTCTTTCCGATTTTCTTCTGCGATCAAGGCCAATGAAGTAGATGTTGAAGGCTTCACTGTTAGGGCTTGGATGCAGCCACCTGGAAAGGAACTCTGGAGAAGCTTGGGGTGCTGAGAAGCTGGAGTTTCCCCTTTTGAATTTCCTGCATGGTTAATACTAGTATCCGACTTTCTTTACCATGGTGTGTTTTCCCCTTGTTTTTGATTTTGTTCATGAAAATTTTTGAAATATTTAAGTGAGAATCTCATCAGGTTCCTTAGGAATATTAAGGTAGTAAGAATGCTTTAAGTTAAGTATGTAACTTAACAAACCATGACACAAGTCAGCATGATAAAATGTATTAATTTGAAAGTACATTACCTGAATAGTCCCGTCCCTTAAGTAGGTTTTACCTTGGGCGCACTTAGATAGATTCTGGAACATCCTTGAGGTTACCTGTGGCAAAATTATAGTAGTTTGAAATTGAGTTAAACTAGGGATAAACCCGGGATGCTTGGGACTAAGCCAATTCTGGGGACAAGCCCCACAAACTTGGAACTAAGCCAATTCTAGGGACAAGCCCAATAAAATTGGGACTAAGCCAATTCTGGGGACAAGCCCAATAAACTTGTGACTAAGCCAATTCTAGGGACAAGCCCGATAAACTTGGGACTAAGCCAACTGGGGATATACCCATACCTAAGTGACATGAAAATGCCAAAACCTTAGATAATTTTGAGGATAGCACGTCTGCTATTACTTGAGGATCCGCCTAATAGCGAATAACGAGCGCTCCTGGTGATTCTTAGAAAAGGTGAAGACCTTTTAAACCTTAGTAAACACGTAAGTGTTAAAAACCTTGAGAATCCACACAGTCGCCTACAGTGACACGATTGTCAGCCACCCCTTAAGATGGACTAGTCCGACCACCTTGAGCATACCGGTGAATAACGTGCACTCCTGGCGAGGGTCGTACGCTACTGGCGATTACCCAAACATAGGAGAGGTGATATCCTCTCAAACCTTAGGGGGTATGCGGGATACCTTAAACGGAGGAGAGGTGATCAGCCTTTAACTGGGGATATACCCAAAGTATTTAGGATTCTCAGAATCTGCAAAATACTCAACACTTGGTGAGGGCTGGGTGTTAGCTTAGCTAACACCACTCCGATGCTTAAGTCAGTATCATGTGATAAAATTAATAAGGATGGTATTGAAATCGGATTAGTATACATACCTTGTAGTATTTTGGCAGTGAGGATCCTTGGAATTCCATTAGGATTCCAGTGGGATTCCTACATGAAATAAGCTTTGAGATGTATGGCATTCCACGCTCTTGGTAGGGGTTCTCCTTCCATGTTTACCAAGAGATATGCCCCTTTTTCCTTCTTCAGATTCTATCAAATACGGGCCTTCCCACTTGGGTGCCAACTTTCCATCGGCCGGATTGGGTGTATTCTGAAATGCTTTTCTCAACACTAAGTCCCCTACTTGAAATCTTCTTAACATGGTATTCCTGTTATAAGATTTCGCCACCCTCTGTTGATAGGATGCCATCCGGATTCTCGCCATATCTCTGAGCTCTTCGACTGTTTCAAGATCCTGAAGCAAGGTTTGGCTGTTGGTTTCAGAATCCTGACAGCTGATCCTTGCTGTGGGTAACACCATTTCTGTGGGGATCACGACCTCAGCTCTAAACACTAATGAAAATGGAGTTTGACCTGTAGCACTCTTGGGTGTTATCCTATCTGCCCAGAGAACAAAAGGCAGCTCCTCGGCCCATTTACCTTTCTTGGAGCCCAACTTCTTCTTGAGGTTATTGATGATTGTTTTGGTCAAAAACTGCCTAAGCAATTAGTTGATCAAACTTTGTAAGTGAGGTAGCGTGTTTGATGTAAATAAAGATGAAAATGTAATTGTGAAGATTGACGCGAGGATGTAACGAGGGAAAATCCAGGAATCCTTGAGTATCCTCAAGGAGCCTAGCAAAAAACCTCGGGGGCCGGTTCAAAGTACCTGCCTCCTAAAACTTTTATATAATGAAGATTTTTAGTACAAATGAAATGAGCTCGTATTCTAAGTGTTGCAGAGAGTTGTGATCATAAAAACGGTGTGTGTGTGCCTTCTCTTTCTGAATGAATGACCTAGAGCTCGTTTAAATAGTCAAAAATACATTAACTAACTAGGCTAAAAACTAGGGATTGAGTCTTCAAGTCTTTGTGAACGTTGGAGTCAGTTACAACACGTCCCATAAAGCCTTGACCGAGTCTTTAGCCATCATTTACACGTCCCTTAATACCTGCAATCAATTAAGACACGTGGACAATTGTAACGGTTAATCGATAACTGTAGTTCAGGATCCTTTGAGCTTCTGGCGAGCATCCTGAAATAATATAACCAACTGTCCTATATTTTAGGGATTCTCCCAACTAAGCCAATATGAACGTTGTGGACCACTTAGTCCACATTCTATATCATTTGTCCGAGTCTTTAGGCTTGTCTACACGTTTCTTTGACCCTGCAATTAATAAGACACATGGGAAAAACAAACGGGTTAGTTGATAACTGTAATTCAGGATGCTCGAACCTGCCAGGATCCTGAACTTGCGTAAGGATATTGAACCATTTGAGCTTCCGGCTAGGATCCCGGATTATCAGCCCTAACAATTGCCCCTGAATTTTAACAGTTGTCGACCAAGAAGACGGCTGTAAAAATTCAAACTCAACGTCATCTCTTGAAATAATTACAAAGGTGACTCGTTAGCTCCTGATTTGATAGCAACGCAACTTCTCATGTGATTTCCCCATAAATAACTCCAAGTTGCTGTCTTCCCCATACATCAGTCGGAACCCTATCGATTGCTCTTTTTGTATTTCCTGCAAACAATTTTAGTGTAACAGATAATGATCGGGGATCCGGGCGGAGGGATCTTGTAGTTTACAAGACGAAACCCCGATTCCTGAATTAACTTTTAACCTCTGAGCTTCCCAAGCGGAGGGATCCTGAAAAGAATTTGTTAATGTGCTGGGGATAAACCCGGGATTCTTGGGACTAAGCCAATTCTCGGGACAAGCCCGATAAACTTGGGACTAAGCCAAACTGGGTACAAGCCCATAAAACTTTCGAGACATGAATATGTCCAAACCTTAGTTAATGTGAAAACATTAAAAACCTTTGTTAAACTGAAGTCAAGCTCAAAAATACTTGGGACGAAGCCAACTGGGGTCAAGCCCATAAACCTGAGAGACACGAAAGTGCCTAAACCTTAGTTGACATGAAAATGCCAAAAACCTTAGGACCTTTTCGAGATGACACGTCTGCCACCCATTTTTGAGATGCGCTCTATGGCCAACAGTGATAAAATTATCAGCCACCCGTGGATGGACTGGTTGCACCACCTCGAACCATAAGCCACCATCGTGCGCTCCTGGCGAGGGTCTTGCGCTACTGGCGATTCCCATTAGTGAATGAGGAGGTGAAAACCTCCTAAACCTTTGATTGCATTCAGAATGCTTTATACTTAGAAGAGGTGATTAGCCTCTAGCTTACGACAAGATGCTTAGAACATCTGTAAAATACTTCAAGGCTTGGTGAGGGGTGGGTGTTAGCTTAGCTAACACCCCTCCGATGCCTAAGTCAGTAACCATTCCATAAAGATAATGATAGGAAATTGAAATTAGAATAAAAATCATACCTGATGTTTTTGGAGCTTACACAAGGATTCTGGGATATGCTCAGAGGATCCGGAGAGCACTTACATAAAATATAACTTCAAGTGAATTGCATTCCAAGCTCTTGGGAGCAGCTCACCTTCCATAGTAGCCAGCCTATATGCCCCCTTTCCAGCTTCTGAGTCTATTAGGTAAGGACCTTCCCATTTAGGTGCAAGTTTTCCATGTGCTGGATTGGTTGTATTTTGAAAAGCTTTCCTGAGTACCAGATCTCCTACTTGAAATCTTCTGATCCTGAGATTTATGTTGTAAGACTTGGCTATCCTTTGCTGGTATGCTGCCATCCTAAACTTTGCGAGGTCTCTGATTTCATCGATCGTTTCAAGATCTTCAAGGAGCTCTTGCTTATTTGCTTCAAAATCCCGGCAGCTTGTTCTGGCAGTTGGCATCACCATTTCAGTGGGTATTACAGCTTCTGAGCCAAATACTAAGGAAAATGGTGTTCGACCAGTAGCATTCTTGGAGGTCGTTCTGTCGGCCCACAATACGAAAGGTAGCTCTTCAGCCTATTTCCCTTTTTTGTCTCATAGCTTCTTCTTAAGATTATTGATGATAATCTTATTGCTCGATTCTGCTTGGCCATTAGCTTGTGGATGTATGGGAGTTGAAGTTACCATCTTGATGCCCCATGCCTCACAAAAACTAGTCGTCCTTTTTCCAATAAACTGAGACCCGTTGTCACAAACTATTTCCGATGGGATTCAAAATCTTGTCAAAATATTCCTTTTAATGAAGGAAATCACTTCTTTTTCTCTAACTTGAACAAAAGCTTCGGCTTCAATCCTTGTAGAAAAATAGTCCGTCGTGGCCAACATGAAGACTTTTCCTCCAGGTGCTACACGCAGCTTACCAACTATGTCCATGCCCCATTTCATGAATGGCCACGGAGATGATATTGAATGGAGCGGCTCGGCAAGCTAATGGAGGATATTGCCATGCCGCTGGCATGCATCGCATTTCTGAACAAAGGTCATTGCATCCTTCTTCATAGTAGGCCAGTAGTATCCTGTCCTCAATACTTTGGAAAATAGTGATCTGCCCCCAGTGTGATTGCCACAATCACCTTCATAAATATCCTGGAGTACTGCAAGTGCTTCAGGCTGCTCGAGGCATCTCAAGTATGGACCTGCAAGAGATTTCTTATATAAGATACCGTTTATGATTGAATACGGGATTACCTTTGTTTGGAAAAGCCTGGGATTCTCGCTTTTGGAGATTTCTCCTTCTTGGATAAATCTCTTGATGGGATAAGTCCAGGATTCCTGAGGATCCTAAGAGTTTATCATTTCCTGATCTTTATCTGCTGTGACGTCATTGACCTCTTGTTCTTCTATTGCTGGGGTCACGATGTGAGTTATGGGAATCTTGACACCTTCTGGGATCCTTTAAGATGATGCTAAATTTGCCAAAGCATCAGCTTCTGCGTTCTCTTCTCTAGGTACCTGTGATATGCTACAATTTTCAAAAGATAGTGCTAATTGTTTTACAAGGTCTAGGTATTTGGTTAGCCTTTCGCCTTTCACTGCATAGGATCCATTAAATTGGTTAGTTAATAACAAGGAGTCAATAAAAACTTGAATGTCTTGGATACCCATATCTTTAGTAAGTTGTAATCCTGCAATTAAAGCTTCATTGTGACACCCGAGAATTTCAAGGTTAACTTCCGTTAGACAAATCCGTTAGTTACGTTATAAGTGTTAACTTAGGTAACTAATGCTTAAACTAGGCCGAATACGTCCACGACCTTTGGTTGATCACCGAACCCGCCCATATGTGTTATGTGCTTATTTATTGTCCTTATGTGTGCAATAAGATTTAAATGCATGATTTGATATTATGAATAGCATGACAAATTGTAAATACTTGATTATGTGAAAATTGCCTAATTTTGGTAGTCAGCGAAACTACCAAGCGAAACTACAGGTTCGCCCGGTAGTTGGCTAGACCGACCAATGTACCCGAGATCAGAGCTAGTTTCGCCTGGCCAGCGAAACTGCCAGCGAAACTAGCCTCTGATATAAATAAACTTAATAAACCCTAGTAACCTCATTTGCTCAAACCACACAACAAACACACACACACTCTCTGAGATTTCTGGACCAGCTGAGATATCACTATTTGCTGCTAGTATCACTGTTGGTAGAGAGCATCCATCGATCCTCGATCAACCGTGAGTCTCCAAAACCCATTTACATGCATTTTCTACATGTTTCTTCATAAAGCATGCTCAATCTTTCATGAACTTGTTAGATCTTCTGTATTTATGACTAGGGATGCTAGATCTGTGATAAAGTCTCCAACTTTGCGTATGAAATCCAACCATGATAGAGATTTATGCCATTTTAGTCATTTTAGGGTTTTATATGTGTTTTGGGTGATTTGATGACAAAATGCATGTTTAAGGTGCTAAAGCTTGTTGATTTATGTTGGTAAATGCCTATGTATGCTAAATAATGGATTGCATGTAAGATCAGAAGCCGTTAGGTTAATTTTTAGGCAAATCCGTATGTTTTTCGCGACCAGCGAAACTGCGTGTTCTCTGGGCGAAACTAAGTAGCGAAATTATATCTCCTTCCAGCGACACTGACCAGCGAAACTATAGTGTCGCCGGGTAACCTGACCAGACCAGCTCGAGCGAAACTACCGAGCGAAATACCTGAACGAAAGTTCAAACCAGTTTCTCTGCGAAACTAGGCTAGCGAAACTGCGTCAGCAGTTTCGGGCGAAACTAGCCTAGCGAAACTGTGTCACCGGGCATTGCCTAGCGAAAGTGCTGCCCGTGCACCTAGCGAAACTGCATAGCGAAACTGTGCTAGCGAAACTAAGACCTGACCTAAAAACCAAACTTGTGAAATTTGCTTAAGTGATGTGCCATGACTTACATGATTATGCCATGATGAAACATGCTTAATATCTGAAGTATATAAACCCTTGTTTATGATCAACCATCGGTGTCGTGTGTCGTTATGTCGAGTCGTAGTTCAAACGTGCTATGTTATGGGCCATAGTGACGTTAAGTTAAAGATAGACACAACCTAACACCTAAGACCTTAATGTGATTACTAGGTCTTCGTTAGCAAATACAAATCGGATTAACAAGTGTAGCCGAGCAACCTAAGGTGAGTTTCACAAACCCTTTACTTGTGAGCCCGTTTGGGTCACAACGAACATACTAAACGGAAAACAACGCTGACAATTGGAGGTATTGCCTAATGGGGTACCTGTTATGGAAGTTGGGGTGTTATATGGGGAACACTTGCAACTGTCCATCTTTGGGGTTTCAAATGAAATCCGGAACCAACTATCACAACTCTTAAACTCTTTTTGGGATTTCAGATGAAATCCAGAATAAACATTTTAATATGACTAGTGTAGGTTAAAGTCGAAACCAAATGATATCACATGATTTCTAAGGATGCTTTAAAACTTAAAGACCTCAACTTAGTACTGATGATCTGGAAGGCGAGGGGATGTTGGGTAGATCTACTGAGGGTTTGACAAACCCTGCTCCGCGGTACACAAATGTGTAGCCAACCGGCCGGGGGCCGAACGGAGTGCAATATCAGCCTGTTCTTAGTTGTGGACATCCCAAATGGGACACAACTGGAGGCACAAACCAACGGCAAATGCCGTACTCTGTTACGTCAGCTTTCAGCCCTAGTACGACTTCCTTAGTGCATGGAAACCGGATTAGCTACCCGCGATATCGGTTGACTGCTTTAACTTTTACATAACTAGTGCATATTCGATAATCAAACTCTTGGCAATGTTTTGCAAAACCATACTACTTATATATATGTTGATACATACGATTATTGAGACTGGGCCAATGCATGTCATGCCCACCGTGAACTCACCAACCGTTAGGTTGACACTTGTGTGGTTTTCACTTTTGCAGATCGTTGAAGAGTATCCGTTGAAGGTTGGCATGGCACGCGAAGACTTTTACGTTCATTAAACTAAATTGGGAAATTGGAATTGAAATAACTATTTGTAAAGCACGTGGCTAGTGCTAAGATACTGATGTTTTTTAAATTCCGCTGCGTATTTTGAAACTGTTTTATTATTGATGCTTGGACTTTACTCTGAATCATTTAGTATTTGTAACTAATGGTTGTGGTCCTGGTCTAGTCGCGCCCCTTAACGGTATAAACTCCGTTAGTGGTTATTTGGGGGTGTGACAGATTGGTATCAGAGCCATAAGTTGCAGAGAACTGGAATCATTTTTGAAAACGAATTGGAAACTGCAACTTGAAACCTTAGTTACAAACGAACAAACAAATTCCCAAACAAAATTTTTACGTGCCAACCTGGGATACTCGCTCTGCTGTATAAGTAAATACTTCATATGTATATATATACGTATAAATATATATATATAGACCGTGTCCAGGAAGTCTAACGGAAAACCTTAGGAAATTTTCACACACGAATACGAAACGCGAACGCTGATACGCACACTACTCTGGGGGAAGCGACAACGAAACGATGCTACGCGCTACGTCCTGAATTCTACTACAACGACTACGCCGACGGTGACTTTTATGGGAAAGCCGACTTTCGACGATAGCTGTCTACAATTTACGACGTACTCCGACGACGCCTCGATTTTGCACAAAATTTTCTGGACTAATAGTGGGATAACGGGAAAATGTTGTTGTGCATAATATGGAATATGTATAATGTATAATTGTGACTGAACACTAGCTACTTTAACCGTTCAGCAAGATGGCTGGAAGAGGACACGGAAGGAACGGCATAAACATGACGCCTGCACAGCTGCAAGCAATGATTAATGAACATGTGCAAGCCGCAGTGGCAGCCGTCCAAGCTGCATATGCCGCACAGGGTAACTATTATGCCGGTTAAGGCGCAAGCGATTATATTTTGACCTGTTTAAAATTTGAAACCCGAACTATTAATTGCATCAGGAAACGTCCATCACTGTACCTTCAAAACTTTCATGGACTGCAAGCCAATGACGTTCTCTGGCGAATCAGGAGCGGTAGGACTCCTCAGGTGGATTGAGAAGTCTGAAAAGGTCTTCTCCATGTGCAACTGCCCGGCTGGGGACAAGGTGAAGTTTGCCACTGGTACATTCGAAGGTGCAGCTCTGTCCTGGTGGAATGCTGAGATTCAAATGATTGGAATTGATGCAGCTGATAACATGGAATGGGGTGCATTCAAGGAACTGATAATGGAGGAGTATTGCCCCCGAGATCAAGTCAAGAAACTTGAAGGAGAATTTCTGAACTCCAAAATGTCTGGGTCTGAGGTTGAAGAGTACACTGCACGATACCACGAGTACACAGCACTGTGTCCGTCTATGGTAGATGCTGAGTTCAAGCGCATCGAACGTTATCTGGAGGGTCTCGTACCCCAAATCAAGGGCTTGGTGACAGCTAGCAACCCAGTAACTGTGCAACAAGCCATCCGTCTGGCTCACAAATTGACTGATCAGGAGGTTGAAAGATGTACACTTCCTGCCAGAATCTCTGAGAAGACTGCCTTGAGTGGCAAAAGAAAGGTTGAGGAAGAAGCCCCAGCAATGTCTGTGAATCAATCTGGGAGATCCTCAAACTCCCAGTATCAAAACAAGCGACCTGACAACACGAATTCCACTTTCAGTTATGGCAGCAACAATGGGAGCAACAACCGTCAAGGCGGTAATGGGAACTACAAAGGCAAGGCTCCGTTTTGCAACAAGTGTGAGAAGCACCACAGGGGTACGTGTAACAAAGGCTTAGAATGTGGGAGATGTGGAAAGTTGGGTCATGAAGCCAACAACTGCTGGACCAATCTGCAGAGGCTGAACAACAATGGTCAGAATCAAGGGGGAAATAACAATAGGGGAAATGGAAACAACCGCAATGGGCAGGGAAACAACCAGAACAACAACGGTGGAGCCCGCGGCTGTTTTGAATGTGGTGCGCAGGGCCACATGAAGAAAGATTGCCCGCGATTGCGCAGGCAGGGTAATGGTAACAACGGTAACCAGGAAAACAATGATGGGAATGGAAATGGTGGGAATGGTAGAGGTCGTGCTTTTGTCATGGGCCAAGGGGAAGCACGCAACGATGCCAACGTGATTAACGGTAAATTTATACTAAATGGTTTCTTTGCTACTGTTTTATTTGATTCTGGTGCTGAGAGAAGTTTCATTTCCACAAAATTTGCTAAACTGATTAACGCTAGACCTATTGCCTTAGACGCTAAATATGTGGTAGAGCTAGCTAATGGTAAACTTCATGATACGACGCAGATAGTTAAGGACTGTAAGTTAGAACTAGCTGGCCATACGTTAGGAATTGACCTTATGCCTTTCCCGATCGGTAGTTTTGACGTTATAGTAGGAATGGACTGGTTATCTGAAAATCGAGCCGAAATCCTGTGTCAAGAAAAAGTGGTCCGTATTCCACTCGAAGGAGGAGAGGTGTTAACAGTCCAAGGTGAAAAGGGTGGAACAGTGACCGGAATTATTTCCTATCTCAAAGCTCAAAAGTGCCTTCGTAAAGGTCACTTCGCGATTCTTGCAAACGTCACTGACTCGACACTTCCCGAGCGCAGAATCAACGACTACCCGATAGTCCGCGACTTCCAAGACGTATTTCCTGAAGATCTGCCTGGTTTGCCTCCGTTCCGACAAGTTGAGTTTGGAATCGATCTAACTCCTGGAGCCGCTCCGATTGCGCGCGCTCCGTATCGTTTGGCTGTGAGTGAACTCAATGAACTATCTGCACAACTTCAAGAGCTACTCAACAAGGGATTTATCCGTCCAAGTTCGTCTCCGTGGGGAGCTCCGGTTTTATTTGTAAAGAAGAAAGATGGAACGTTCAGGATGTGCATCGACTACCGAGAACTTAACAAAGTTACAATCAAGAATCGGTACCCATTACCTAGAATCGACGATCTCTTCGACCAACTTCAAGGTTCAAGTTACTTCTCAAAGATTGATCTACGGTCTGGATATCACCAGCTTCGTGTTCGGGATGAAGATGTCCCTAAGACTGCCTTCAGAACTCGGTATGGGCACTACGAGTTCCTGGTTATGCCGTTTGGGCTAACCAATGCACCTGCGGTATTCATGGATTTGATGAATCGAGTGTGCAAGCCGTACCTCGACAAGTTTGTAATAGTTTTCATTGACGATATTCTGATCTACTCCAAGACGAAGGAAGAACACGAGGAGCATCTGCGACTTATATTGGAATTGCTCCGCAAGGAACAGCTCTATGCTAAGTTTTCGAAGTGCGATTTTTGGATCCGCGAAGTCCAATTTCTTGGACACATTGTTAATCAGAATGGGATTCAAGTCGATCCATCCAAAGTGGAAGCTATCAAGAACTGGTCTACACCTAGAGCGCCAACCGAAATCCGACAATTTTTGGGACTAGCCGGATATTACCGAAGGTTCATTAAGGGTTTCTCGCAGTTGGCTCAACCCTTGACAGCTCTAACGCACAAAGGAGTACAATACAGATGGGGTGAGAAAGAAGAGCGTGCGTTTCAAACTCTCAAAGATATGTTATGTTCGGCTCCAATCCTTGCGTTACCCGATGGAGTTGACGACTTTGTGGTCTACTGTGATGCATCAATCCAAGGACTCGGTTGCGTGTTGATGCAACGAGACAAAGTGATTGCCTATGGGTCCAGGCAACTGAAGGATACTGAAAAGAATTATACAACGCATGATTTGGAAATGGGAGCCGTTGTTCATGCACTCAAGATTTGGAGACATTACTTATACGGAACAAAGTGCACAATATTCACCGATCATAAAAGTCTACAGCACATCTTCGATCAGAAAGACCTCAACATGCGGCAAAGGAGGTGGGTTGAATTACTAAACGATTATGATTTGGCAATTAAATATCATCCGGGAAAAGCAAATATAGTGGCAGATGCCCTAAGCAGAAAAGAGTACGAAAAGCCTCGACGGGTACGAGCGCTTCAACTTACAATTCATTCAGGATTACCGGATCGGATCCGGGATTGCCAACGAGAAGCTTTGAAAGCAGAAAACTTCGCAGCTGAAGCACTGCGTGGCGTAGATGGCCATTCTGAAGTTAAGTCCGATGGACTCACATACTATAATGACAGAATATGGGTTCCTTTGTTTGGAAATCTCCGTGAGCTCGTGATGGACGAGGCTCACAAGTCAAGATATTCGGTGCACCCTGGATCAGATAAAATGTATCAGGACTTGAAAAATCTTTATTGGTGGCCGAATATGAAAGCCGACATTGCTCGATATGTGGCTAAATGCTTAACATGCTCAAGGGTCAAGATTGAATACCAAAAGCCTTCTGGTTTACTGCAACAACCCAAGATCCCAGAATGGAAATGGGAGGACATCTCCATGGACTTTGTAACGGGACTACCTCATCGATCAAATCAACCGGATGCGATTTGGGTAATCATTGATCGATTAACCAAATCGGCACATTTCATTCCGATGAAGGAAAGTGATAATATGGATAAATTGACGAAGCTGTACATCGACAAAATTGTGAAGCTACACGGTGTGCCTAAGACTATTATTTCTGATCGAGATCCTCGATTTACTTCCCGGCTATGGCAATCAATGCAAGAAGCGTTGGGAACCCGATTAGACATGAGTACAGCCTATCACCCACAAACAGATGGTCAATCGGAACGAACCATTCAAACCTTGGAAGATATGCTCCGAGCTTGCGTTCTTGACTTTGGGAAAGATTGGGAGACCCACCTTCCACTGGTGGAGTTCTCTTACAACAATAGCTACCATTCAAGCATCGGTGCAGCACCTTTTGAAGCACTTTATGGCAGAAAATGCAGATCGCCCGTGTGTTGGGCTGAAACGGGTGAGAAAGGACTCACTGGACCGGAAGTCATTCATGATATGACCGAGCGAATTATTCAAATCAGGCAACGGCTAGCTGCAGCGCGTGATCGACAAAAGAGTTATGCCGACAAACGCCGAAAACCTCTAAAATTTGAGGTAGGTGACAAAGTGTTATTGAAGGTATCTCCTTGGAAAGGTGTGATACGCTTCGGAAAGCGTGGAAAGTTGAATCCTCGCTACATCGGTCCTTTTGAAATCATCGGGGAAGTAGGCCCGGTGGCCTATCGTTTGCGACTCCCTGCCGAACTCGATGGAGTTCACAACGTGTTTCACGTTTCTAACCTAAAGAAATGTCTGGCTGAAGACATCGAAATAATTCCTTTGGAGGAATTGGAAATTGATGAACATCTGAGATTTATCGAACAACCAGTAGAAATCATGGGACGCGAGGAGAAGGCCCTCAAACGTAGCAAGATTCCGATCGTCAAGGTGCGATGGAACTCAAGGCGTGGACCTGAATATACTTGGGAACGAGAGGATCAGATGAAGAAAAAGTATCCTCACTTGTTCGAACAAACGTCCACGGAAACTCAAGGTATAATTTAATTTTGGGGACCAAAATTCCTTTAACAGGAGGAGGATGTGACGACCCTAAAACTTTTGCTTTCTTTCCCCAGCGACGATAGCAACAATGACAGCTGATGCTGCGAACGCTACGACACAAGAATAATTTTCGGGACGAAAATTCCAATTTCAGGGGAATGATGTGACACCCGAGAATTTCAAGGTTAACTTCCGTTAGACAAATCCGTTAGTTACGTTATAAGTGTTAACTTAGGTAACTAATGCTTAAACTAGGCCGAATACGTCCACGACCTTTGGTTGATCACCGAACCCGCCCATATGTGTTATGTGCTTATTTATTATCCTTATGTGTGCAATAAGATTTAAATGCATGATTTGATATTATGAATAGCATGACAAATTGTAAATACTTGATTATGTGAAAATTGCCTAATTTTGGTAGTCAGCGAAACTACCGAGCGAAACTACAGGTTCGCCCGGTAGTTGGCTAGACCGACCAATGTACCCGAGATCAGAGCTAGTTTCGCCTGGCCAGCGAAACTGCCAGCGAAACTAGCCTCTGATATAAATAAACTTAATAAACCCTAGTAACCTCATTTGCTCAAACCACACAACAAACACACACACACTCTCTGAGATTTCTGGACCAGCTGAGATATCACTATTTGCTGCTAGTATCACTGTTGGTAGAGAGCATCCATCGATCCTCGATCAACCGTGAGTCTCCAAAACCCATTTACATGCATTTTCTACATGTTTCTTCATAAAGCATGCTCAATCTTTCATGAACTTGTTAGATCTTCTGTATTTATGACTAGGGATGCTAGATCTGTGATAAAGTCTCCAACTTTGCGTATGAAATCCAACCATGATAGAGATTTATGCCATTTTAGTCATTTTAGGGTTTTATATGTGTTTTGGGTGATTTGATGACAAAATGCATGTTTAAGGTGCTAAAGCTTGTTGATTTATGTTGGTAAATGCCTATGTATGCTAAATAATGGATTGCATGTAAGATCAGAAGCCGTTAGGTTAATTTTTAGGCAAATCCGTATGTTTTTCGCGACCAGCGAAACTGCGTGTTCTCTGGGCGAAACTAAGTAGCGAAATTATATCTCCTTCCAGCGACACTGACCAGCGAAACTATAGTGTCGCCGGGTAACCTGACCAGACCAGCTCGAGCGAAACTACCGAGCGAAATACCTGAACGAAAGTTCAAACCAGTTTCTCTGCGAAACTAGGCTAGCGAAACTGCGTCAGCAGTTTCGGGCGAAACTAGCCTAGCGAAACTGTGTCACCGGGCATTGCCTAGCGAAAGTGCTGCCCGTGCACCTAGCGAAACTGCATAGCGAAACTGTGCTAGCGAAACTAAGACCTGACCTAAAAACCAAACTTGTGAAATTTGCTTAAGTGATGTGCCATGACTTACATGATTATGCCATGATGAAACATGCTTAATATCTGAAGTATATAAACCCTTGTTTATGATCAACCATCGGTGTCGTGTGTCGTTATGTCGAGTCGTAGTTCAAACGTGCTATGTTATGGGCCATAGTGACGTTAAGTTAAAGATAGACACAACCTAACACCTAAGACCTTAATGTGATTACTAGGTCTTCGTTAGCAAATACAAATCGGATTAACAAGTGTAGCCGAGCAACCTAAGGTGAGTTTCACAAACCCTTTACTTGTGAGCCCGTTTGGGTCACAACGAACATACTAAACGGAAAACAACGCTGACAATTGGAGGTATTGCCTAATGGGGTACCTGTTATGGAAGTTGGGGTGTTATATGGGGAACACTTGCAACTGTC
Source organism: Deinandra increscens subsp. villosa (assembly GCA_039602395.1). Lineage (NCBI taxonomy): Eukaryota > Viridiplantae > Streptophyta > Magnoliopsida > Asterales > Asteraceae > Deinandra > Deinandra increscens. The sequence continues at coordinate 24,133,923 of JBCNJP010000025.1, forward strand.
CATCTTTGGGGTTTCAAATGAAATCCGGAACCAACTATCACAACTCTTAAACTCTTTTTGGGATTTCAGATGAAATCCAGAATAAACATTTTAATATGACTAGTGTAGGTTAAAGTCGAAACCAAATGATATCACATGATTTCTAAGGATGCTTTAAAACTTAAAGACCTCAACTTAGTACTGATGATCTGGAAGGCGAGGGGATGTTGGGTAGATCTACTGAGGGTTTGACAAACCCTGCTCCGCGGTACACAAATGTGTAGCCAACCGGCCGGGGGCCGAACGGAGTGCAATATCAGCATGTTCTTAGTTGTGGACATCCCAAATGGGACACAACTGGAGGCACAAACCAACGGCAAATGCCGTACTCTGTTACGTCAGCTTTCAGCCCTAGTACGACTTCCTTAGTGCATGGAAACCGGATTAGCTACCCGCGATATCGGTTGACTGCTTTAACTTTTACATAACTAGTGCATATTCGATAATCAAACTCTTGGCAATGTTTTGCAAAACCATACTACTTATATATATGTTGATACATACGATTATTGAGACTGGGCCAATGCATGTCATGCCCACCGTGAACTCACCAACCGTTAGGTTGACACTTGTGTGGTTTTCACTTTTGCAGATCGTTGAAGAGTATCCGTTGAAGGTTGGCATGGCACGCGAAGACTTTTACGTTCATTAAACTAAATTGGGAAATTGGAATTGAAATAACTATTTGTAAAGCACGTGGCTAGTGCTAAGATACTGATGTTTTTTAAATTCCGCTGCGTATTTTGAAACTGTTTTATTATTGATGCTTGGACTTTACTCTGAATCATTTAGTATTTGTAACTAATGGTTGTGGTCCTGGTCTAGTCGCGCCCCTTAACGGTATAAACTCCGTTAGTGGTTATTTGGGGGTGTGACATTCATATTCGGCTTCATTATTGGTAGCCTTGAATTCACAATGGATAGATAGGGGGATAATGTCCCCCTGTGTCGATTTCAGTAGCGCACCCAATCCTGTTCCTCTATTGTTAGATGCTCCGTCTGTGTACAAGGTCCAACTGCCTGAAGCTTCTTCGAGCTGCTTGACCTCTAGTTCAACTTCTGGCAGTATGTCGCTGCTGAAATCAGCCACAAAGTCTGCAAGGGCTTGTGACTTGATTGCTGTTCTTGGCTCATATATGATGTCATAGGCACTTAATTTACCTGCCCATTTCGCCATTCTTCCCGACATTTCTGGTTTTCTCAAGACACACTTAACAGGATAGTTAGTTTTCACATAAATAACATGAGTTTCAAAGTAATGTCTTAACTTTTGAGAAGCCATTACGAGAGCTAAAATCAATTTTTATAAATAAGAATACCTGGTTTCAGCATCTAATAATGTTTTTCTTACGTAGTATACTGGATGTTGTTGTCCCTCAAGATCTTTCACAAGCACAGCACTTACTGAGCTGCCTGAAACCGCTAGGTAGAGAGATAGTGGTTCGCCCTTGACTGGTTGCATTAGAAGTGGAGCAGATGATAAATATTCTTTCAAGGAGCTCAGAGATGCTTCATGTTTCTCACCCCATTCGAACATTTTGTTCTTTTTCAATATGTCATAGAACTCTTTGCTCTTCTCGGATGATCTTGATATGAACCTGTTGAGTGCTGCCACTCTCCCAGTTAATCTTTGAACTTCCTTGACTTTTGTTGGAGATTTCAAATTTATAATTGCTTGGATCTGTTCAGGGCTGGCCTCTATTCCTCTTTCAGTAACCATGAATCCTAAGAACTTGCCGGCTCTTACTCCAAAATGGCACTTGGAAGGATTCAATTTCATGTTGAACTGGTCCAAGATATCAAAAGCAGCTTCAAGATCTTTAGGATAGTCCTTTGCTTTTTTCGACTTTACCACCATATCATCTATGTATACCTCCGGTGTCCCCCAGTTTGTCTTTAAACATCATGTTGACTAGCCTCTGGTATGTGGCACCTGCATTTCGTAAACCAAAAGGCATTGCAATATAACAATAAATACATGTGGGTGTCATAAAGGCTGTATCTTCCTGATCTGATGGTTCCATTTGAATTTGTTGAAAGCCCGAAGATGCGTCCATAAAAGCTAGCATCTCATGTCCGGCAGTTGCGTCCACCATAGAATCGATGTGTGGCAGAGGGAATGGATCTTTCGGGCAAGCCTTGTTTAGGTCTGTGTAATCTACACATACCCTCCACTTACCGTTTTTCTTCTGGACCACCACCACGTTAGCCAGCCATCGAGGATATTTAACTTCTCTAATCATTTTTGATTTGAGCAGCCTGTCAACTTCTTCTTGGATTATGACGTTTCTCTCAGGAGCGAACTTCCTTCTTTTCTGATGTATTGGCCTGAAAGATTCATCTATACCAAGTTTATGAGTAATAATAACTTTAGATATACCTGTCATGTCTTCATGTTTCCATGCAAATGTTGTGATTTTGAATTTTAAGAGGTTCACGAGCTGCTCCTCAGTTTCCTCAGGGATATTCGTTCCTACCAGCACTTTGATTTCAAGATCTTCAGGATTAAGTTGAACTTCTTTGATTTCCAGTTCCTTTGTCATCTGAATTCTCCGTGCCGGTTTCTTTAATTGCTATGTTGGCTTGGACTTGATGGTGTTCTTCATAGCAGAAGTGTAGCAGTCCTTGGCTTCTTGTTGATCACTTAGTATTCTTACAACTCCCCAAGGTGTGGGAAGCTTCACACATTGATGATAGGTAGATGGAACCGCTTTCATGTCATGGATCCATGGCCTTCCCAAGATTACATTGCAACAAGGAAGGGAGTCAATAACGCAGAATTTCTGCATGGAGTTGACTTCTTCAATGTACACAGGAAGTCTGATGTCTCCAACCGTATGCTTGGTTTCTCCACTGAATCCTACTAACAGCGAGGATCTTGGGATTATCTCTTCTTCTGGAATGCTCATCTTTTTAAGCACGTCCAATTGGATGATGTTGACTAAACTGCCTTTGTCTATCAGGATCCTGCGAACATAATGGTTAGCAATACATAATGTAATTACCAGACTGTCGTGGTGGGGATCCTGGATATCCAGCTTATCAGTTTCGTCAAAAGAAATGACTTTATCTTCAGTCAATATCGCGTTCTTCTTTGGCCGACTGCCTTGATCCATCTTAGCCTCCTTGGCATGTCTCTTTGCTGATGAGAAAGAGGCTCCGCATATGTCAGATCCTCCTGAGATGAAGTTGATTACTTTAGCATCTGCTGGCGGCGACTGTGCTCTTTTGGGCAGCTCAGCAGCTTCTTGAGTTTTACTTTTCTTCCTGCCAAACAATTCTTTGAGATGCCCCTTGCTGAGCAGGTAACTGATTTCTTTTCGAAGGGCTATGCAGTCATCTGTTAGGTGCCCAAAGTCTTCGTGGTATGCACACCATTTAGACTTATCTTTCCACGATCCTTGTTTCTCTGATTTTCTTGGCCACCTGGCTTTATCACCTACATCCTGCAAGGCACATAACAAACCACTTATGTCAACTAAAAAGCAGTAATTAGATACCTTTGGGAAGTTTTCTTTGTCGTCTTCTTCTTCAACTTCATTGACCCTGGGATTATCATTCCGGTAATAGGGTTTGGTTCGTTGTTGCTTTCCGGGAGAATCTGTTCTTCTACTCAGCGACTCATCACCTCTTTTCTGGATCTTCTTATCATCTTCCAACCTGATGAACCTTAATGCCCTCATTCTAACTTCATGAAGGTTCCTGCAAGGGGTCATGACCAAGTCATCATAAAAGCAGGAATCCCCTCTAACTCCCATTTTGAAAGCTTCTACAGCAGCTGCCATATCGAGGTTGGGGATATCCAAAGCTTCTCGACCAAATCTGGCCACGTAATCCCTGAGGGATTCGTTGGGCTTCTGAACTATTCTATATAAGTCACCTGTGAGCTTCTCAAAGCTCCTGCTGCAAGAAAACTGGTTATTAAACAAGTTAACTAAATGGGGAAAAGAAGTAATGGTATTAGGAGGGATACTGAGCAGCCATTTCAAGGCTGGTCCTGTCAGTGTTGAGCCGAATCCTTTGCATAGGCAAGCTTCTTTGATGTTTACAGGAATGAGGTTGATTTCCATCCGTTCCCTGTATTGTGCCACGTGCTCCTCAGGATCTGTGGTCCCATCGTAGAGTTTCATGTTGGGGGTTTGAAATCTTTTTGGTATCTCCACGTCACAAATGGGCCATGCAAATCTAGAAACTCTGTGGCTGCCTGCTGGCACTTCAGGAATTGGACGAATAACACCAGGGACACTTGAGATCATGTCTTTTAACCTCTGAAGTTCCCTAGCAATAGTCGGGTTGATACCTGTATCCTGCACAGTTCCTTGGTTAGGGTTTACATAAAAATTATCAAAGTTGTTACCGGCCTTGGAAGTTTGAAGATGGATCTGGGGTCCATATTCAGCATCTCTTAGGATGGTCGGCTCAGTTGTGGTTCCCACTTGCATGGGGATGAAGTCTCCATCATGCATGTCCTGAGATGAACCTGGGAATATGCCTGCAGAGACAGTAGGATTAGAAAATAAGGATCCTTGAGGATCCTGAGCAGCTCGGAAGCGGCTCCGATATTGTTGGAATGGTTGAGATGAAGATCCCTGTAGCATCTAAGTTGTAGGTGCTGCTAACTGCCGACTCCAAGGCTCATGAAGGTTCTTCGTCGCAAACCGCTGTGGTTGAGACATAGGTTGTTGTATCGAGACTGCCGGCACCTGATGGCTTAAAACCCGGCTGGTTGCTGACTCGAGCATCTCGACGGCTGCTGACTTCCATATCCACTGTAGTAAGATTCTGGGGGCTGCTCGGAGTAGAACCCAGAGTATTCCAGATCTATCACCCTGGAGGTCTTCTGATGTTGAGAGCCTGAGAATCCTACAGTAGTAGCTGTTGCAATACCTGACTTTGGAGCAGTAGAGGGATTTACTTTCTGTTTTGGCTTCTCTAATATTTCTGGAGAGTCGAACCCGAATGATTTTGGCATCAAAGGGCTGATTTCCTCTACTGGTTTCTTTGATTTCTTCAATTCCATGATCTCCTTCATCATTTTCTCATTGGTTTTGGCTTGCTCATCCACATGAGACTTCATCTGCCTGATCAAAACATACAGATCGTTATTAGAAATAGCAGAGTCAGTGGACGTACCTTGAGATCCAGTAAAAGTGGGGTATTCCACTCTTTTAGCATCAGTATCAGCCACTTTCTTCGTCATTGGGGGGAGACCGGTGCTGACAGTGGGCTTAGAGGATGAAATAGGTTTTGAGGTAAACTTTGGTTGAGTCGACATTTTCAAGAATCGGTTATAGGAAAAAGATCAAGGCTCTTAATCGAATTCAAACACCGTTTGCCCCACGGTGGGCGCCAAATTGTTTTGGTCAAAAACTGCCTAAACAATTAGTTGATCAAACTTTGTAAGTGTGGTAGCGTGTTTGATGTAAATAAAGATGAAAATGTAATTGTGAAGATTGACGCGAGGATGTAACGAGGGAAAATCCAGGAATCCTTGAGTATCCTCAAGGAGCCTAGCAAAAAACCTCGGGGGCCGGTTCAAAGTACCTGCCTCCTAAAACTTTTATATAATGAAGATTTTTAGTACAAATGAAATGAGCTCGTATTCTAAGTGTTGCAGAGAGTTGTGATCGTAAAAACGGTGTGTGTGTGCCTTCTCTTTTTGAATGAATGACCTAGAGCTCGTTTAAATAGTCAAAAATACATTAACTAACTAGGCTAAAAACTAGGGATTGAGTCTTCAAGTCTTTGTGAACGTTGGAGTCAGTTACAACACGTCCCATAAAGCCTTGGCCGAGTCTTTAGCCATCAGTTACACGTCCCTTAATACCTGCAATCAATTAAGACACGTGGACAATTGTAACGGTTAATCGATAACTGTAGTTCAGGATCCTTTGAGCTTCTGGCGAGCATCCTGAAATAATATAACCAACTGTCCTATATTTTAGGGATTCTCCCAACTAAGCCAATATGAACGTTGTGGACCACTTAGTCCACGTTCTATATCATTTGTCCGAGTCTTTAGGCTTGTCTACACGTTTCTTTGACCCTGCAATTAATAAGACACATAGGAAAAACAAATGGGTTAGGATCCTGAACTTGCGTAAGGATATTGAACCATTTGAGCTTCCGGCCAGGATCCCGGATTATCTTCCCTAACAATGATGATCTTATTACTGGATTCTGCCTGCCCATTAGCTTGGGGATGGACAGGTTTTGAAGTGATCATTTTATGCCCTAACTAGCACAAAAATTTGTTGTTCTTTTTCCGATAAACTGGGAGCCGTTGTCACATATGATTTCCGCCGGAATCCCAAATCTGGTAATGATGTTTCTCTTGATGAAGGATATCACCCCTTTCTCTCTCTCTTGCACATAGGCTTCTGCTTCAATCCATTTGGAGAAATAGTCTGTCATTGCAAGCATAAATACTTTTCCTCCAGGAGCCTTGGGTAGCTTGCCTACAATATCCATGCCCCACTTCATGAACGGCCATGAGGATACTATAGGGTGCAAATGCTCGGCTGGTTGATGCAGAATATTGCCATGCCTTGGCAGGCATCACATTTTTGTGAGAAGCTCATGGCGTCCTTCTTCATTATAGGCCAATAGTAACCAAATCTGAGAATCTTATAGAAGAGTGCTCTGCCCCCAGTGTGATTCCCACAATCTCCGCCGTGAATATCTTCAAGCACTTCAAGAGCTTCTGCTTTCTCTAAGCACCTTAAGTAGACACCTGCAAGAGATTTTCTATATAATACGTTATCTAAGATAAAGTAAGGTATTACCTTGGCACGAAAAGCCCTAGGATTTTCATCATTAGGAATCTCCCCGTTTTTAAGATATTTAATAATTGGACGGGTCCAGGATTCCTGGGTATCCTTGGGACTCCCAACATCTGCTTCTTCATTATCATCGATAGCGTGAGCTTCCTATTGAGCTATTGCCGGCGTCAGAATATGCGTGATAGGAATCCTGATATCCTCAGGGATCTTGAGAGATGAATCCAGGTTTGCTAAAGCGTCGGCTTCTGAATTGTCTTCTCTTGGCACCTATGAGATGTTAAAACTTTTGAAAAACAAAGACAATTTTTTAACAATATCGAGATACTTTATTAGATTATCCCTCTCACTGCATAAGAGCCATTAAAGTGGTTAGTTAATAGAAGAGAATCAACGAATACTTGAATGCACCAGATGCCCATATCTTTAGCTAATTGCAACCCATCAATCAAAGCTTCATATTCAGCTTCATTGTTGGTAGCCTGGAATTCACAAGATATGGATAACGGTATTATGTCCCCCTTTAGTGATTTCAACAGGATGCCCAGTCCTGTTCCTCTAACATTTGAGGATCCATCGGTGTAAAGGATCCAGTCTTCTTCGAGCTTCTCAAGCTGCTGGACTTCCTTCTCAACTTCTGGTTCTATTTAGCTGCTGAAATCAGCCACAAAGTCAGCCAAGGCTTGTGACTTAATTGCTGTCCTTGGTTCATATTTGATGTCGTAGGCACTCAGCTTGACTGCCCACTTAGCCATCCTACCTGACATTTCCGGCTTCCTGAGATGCCTTAATAGGATAGTCAGATTTCACAATTATAACATGAGTTTCGAAATAATGTCTAAGTTTAGTGGAAGCCATTATAAGAGCTAAATATAATTTTCAATGTGAGAATACCTGGACTCTGCGTCTAGCTGAGTTTTACTTACATAATATTCCGGATGCTACTGACCTTGATGGTCTTTTACCAGGACTGCACTGACCGAGCTTCCAGAAACGGCAAGATATAAATATAGCGGCTCCCCATCCTCTGGTTTCATCAGCAACGGGGCTGCTGACAGGTAGTCTTTCAGGCATCTCAGGGCTTCTTTGTGCTTCTCAGTCCATTCGAATCTCTTATTTTTCCTCAGGATATCGTAGAAATCCTTACTTTTTTTTCTGAGGATCTCGAAATGAACCTGTTGAGTGTTGCGATTCTTCCTGTCAACCTTTGTACCTCTTTTACATTCGACGGGGATTTCAAATTCAAGACTGCTTTAATCTGCTCTGGACTTGCCTCGATCCCTCTTTCGGTAACCATGTATCCTAAGAATTTTCCAGCTCGCACCCCAAAGTAGCATTTAGAGGGGTTGAGCTTCATGTTATACTAGTCAAGGATGTCAAAGGCAGTTTGGAGATTCCTGACATGATCTTCTTCTTTCTTGGATTTCACCACCATGTCATCTATGTAGACTTCCATTGTGTCCCTCAGTTTCTCTTTAAACATCATATTGACGAGCCTCTGGTAGGTAGCACCTGCATTTCTTAAATCAAAAGGCATAGCAGTATAACAATAGATACATGTTGGAGTCGTAAAAGCTGTATGCTCCTGGTCACATGGTTCCATCTGAATTTGCTAGAATCCTGCTAAGGCGTCCATGAAAGTGAGCATCTCGTGGCCGGCCGTGGCATCCATCATTACATCAATATGGGGAAGTGGGAAAGGATCCTTAGGACAGGCCTTATTTAAGTCCTTGTAATCAACACAGACTCTCCACTTTCCATTCTTCTTCTGGACCACCACCACATTTGCTAGCCATTTAGGATATTTGACTTCTCTAATCATCTTGGTTTTGAGAAGCTTGTCAACTTCCTCCTGGATGATTATATTCTTTTCTGGAGCGAACTTCCTTCTTTTTTGCTGTATAGGCCTGAAAGAAGGATCTAAACCAAGTTTATGAGTAATAACATGTTTAGAGATACCTGTCATGTCTTCATGCTTCCAGGCAAAAGTTGGAGTTCTGGCCTGGAGAAGCTGAATTAATTTTTGTTCAACATTCGCTGGGATGCATGTTCCTACGAGGACCTTGATTTCAGGATTCTCAGGGTCTAAAAAGATTTCTTTAACATCAAGCTCCCCGTCTTCCTGTACTTCAAGTGCCCTTTTTTGTAATTGCTATCCCTTCGTCACCTTAGTGGTGTTCTTCATTAACTTTGAATAGCAGTTCTTGGCTTCCTGCTGGTCGCTTTCAATCCTCACAACTCCCCAAGGTGTAGGAAGCTTGATGCATTGATGATAGGTTGAAGGGACTGCTTTCATCTCATGTATCCATGGCCTGCCAAGAATTATATTACAACAAGAAAGAGAATCTATAACACAAAACTTTTGCATAGAATTTACCCCTTCTATGTATACTGGAAACCTGATATCCCCAAAGGTGCTTTTAGTTTCACCGCTGAAACCAACTAGGACTGAGGATCTTGCAACTATCTCAGTTTCCGGGATCCTCATCTTCTTGAGCACATCAGGACGGATTATGTTTACTAAGCTTCCATTATCAGAATCCTGCGGACAAAATGGTTAGCAATATATAAAGTGACTACAAGACTATCATGATGAGGATTCGAACATGAGAACGGTCGCTCTCATCAAAGGATATGAGCTTGTCTTGGGTTAGGGTGGACGTTTGAATAGGTCTGTCACCCTGTTCAGATTTAGATTCCTTAGCATGCTTCTTGGCTGAGGAATACAAAGTGCCGCATATGTCTGAGCCTCCTGAGATGAAGTTGATTATTTGAGCATCCTGAAGTGGAGAAGTTGCTCTCTAAGGCACCTTGTCGGCTTCTTGAGTCTTGACCTTCTTTCTGCCTATCAACTCTTTAAGATGCCCCTTACTGAGTAGATAGCTAATTCCCTTTCGGAGTGCTATGCATTCGTCTGTTAGGTGGCCAAAATCTTCGTGGAAGGCACACCACTTGGTCTTGTCTTTCCAAGATCCATGTTTGTCATTTTTCCTATGCCATCTTGCCTTTTCACCAAGATCATGCATTGCACACATTAGGCCACCAATGTCAACAGAAAAACAATACTCAGATACCTTAGGATACTCCTCATCATCATCATCCTGCTCTACAACATTAACGTTGTGATTTTCCGGTTTGGAGTATGGACGAGATCTGTATGGCTTCCCGGGGGATTCTGCCTTCTTACTGTTAGGATCATATTTAGGAACCTCCAATCTTTGGTGGATCTTTTTGTCATCTTCCAAACGGATAAACCTTAAGCCTCTACTGCGTACTTCATCGAGATTCCTGCAAGGGGTCATGACAAGATCATCATAAAAACGTGAATCTTTAGAGAGCCCCATTTTAAAGGCTTCGACGGCTGCCGCCATATCCAGATGAGGAATCTCGAGAGATTCTCGTCTGAATCTAGCAATGTATTCTTTGAGCAGCTCATCTGGCTTCTGAACTATTTGGTCCAGGTCACCTATGAGCTTCTCAAAGGTTCTGCTGCAAGAAAATTGATTGTTAAACAGGTTAACTAGGTGGGAAAATGATGTAATAGTATTAGGAGGGATGCTTAGTAGCCATTTCATGGCTGGTCCTGTCAAGGTTGAACCTAAGCCTTTGCACAGACAGGCTTCTATGTCTGTAATGTGCCACGTGTTCTTCAGGGTCCGTAGTTCCATCGTAAAGCTTCATGCTCGTAGTTTGAAAACGTTTCGGGATCTCCACTTGAGAAATCGGCCAAGTAAATCTGGAGATCTTGTGACTTTCCAAAGGAACCTCTGGAATAGGTTTCAGGATCCCCGGAACATTTGATATCATCTCTTTGAACTTCTGGAGCTCCCTGGCGATACTTCGATGAATACATGCATCATAAGGAGCACCCTGGTTAGAAACGACAGGAACTGAATTTGACATATTACCCGGACCAGGATTATATCCATAGCTCGTTGGGATGCTCGGCTCCGTAGTGGCTGCTGCTTGCATGGGGATGAAGTCACCATCATGCACATCTGAGGAGCCGGTCTTGAAGATTCCTGTAGAAACAGAAGGGTTAGAATGTTGATATCCTTGGAGATTCTGGTGGTTGGCTAAGGATCCCATTGATAGTGGAATCCAAGGATCCTTGGAGCGCGGCTGCGAGGATTCTGGCGGGACGGCTCCTGAGAATCCAACATTACTCCATGCATATCCAGTGACATGGGAAGTCATTGTAGGGGCCATAGTGAAGCCTGGTGCTGATTTGTAGTTGTAGCGAGTCGGATCTGAGGATCCTGAGGCATTGGAGTCAAGGTTCCTGGGGAATAGAGGACTTTGCTCCTCCGTAGGTTTCTTAGACTTCTTAAGCTCCTCAATTTCCTTCATCACCGTTCAATTGGTCTTTGCTTGCTGATCCATTTGATTTTCACCTGTTTAATCAAGGAAACAGATCATTGTTAGTAATAACAGGATCAACAGATTGAACCTGGGATCCCGTGAACACGGGATAATCCATTCTCTTCGGCTGCTCATCCACTTTCATCTGGTGATCATTGGCATTCTTCTGGTTTCCTGGAGCGGAAGGAAGAGGAGGAATATAGGATGATACGGAAGCCGAAACAGTTTTTTGTTGGTTCGACATTCTTCGGATCAAAGATCAAATGAAGTGAACGAAGTATGGGTTTTTCTTGGAATGAAGCACCACTTGCCCCACGATGGGTGCCAGACTGTTTTGGTCAAAAATTCACAAAGGAATTTCGTATTCCAAACTTAGAATGTGAGGTAGTGTGCTTATCAATATGCTCGAAATGTAAAGTTGAACACAAGGATGTAACGAGGGAAAAATCCAGGATCCTTCGAGTTGCCTCTAGGAATCCTAGCAAAAAAACTTCGGGAGCCGGCCTGAAGACCTGCTGCCTAGCAATTTTATTAATACGAAATGAAGAATTACAAGTGTTTTGGAGGTTTGATCGATCGAGCTAAGTGTTACAGAGATTGTTTGCTATCAGAGCTAAAGTGTGTCGGTGTTGTGTGTCCTTAAGTCGATCAAAACCTCTATTTATATAGTTACAAAGCAATAACCGAAAGTGCTAAAAATAAGGGATTCCATTCCCAAGTCTTTGTGAATGTTAGGAATCAGTTATGGCACGTTCTTTAATGCTTGACCTGGTCTTTAGCCTTCATTTACATGTCCCTTTAAGCCTGCAATTAATTAGGACACGTGGACAATTGAAACGGTTAGTCAATAACTGCATTTCAGGATACCGAACCTGTCAGGATACTGAACCACTTGAGCTTCCGGCAAGGATCCTGAAATAAAATAACCAATTGTCTTGTATTTTAGGGATTCTCCCCACTAAGTCAATATGAACGTTGTGGACCACTTAGTCCACGTTCTATAGTATTTGTCTGAGTCTTTAGGCTTGTTTTACACGTTTTCTTTACCTGCAAGAAAATAAATATGAGGAACAACATAGCGGTTAGTCGATAACTGTAATTCAGGATGCTCGAACCTGTTGTTGGGTTTTAAGAACATTATCAAAGCCATTTTAACTCCTTAAAATGTAAAACGCAGCGGAAAACAAAATCATATATCATGTTAGTTAATGTTAAAACCGATTTTAAACATTGTTTATCAAAACCCAAACCGAGGATCCAAATATGTATTCATGCTACCAAAACTAAAACCAACCATAGGGGGTTTTAGATTTACCTTCTTCCAAGCTCAAGATTATGAAGAAGATGATGTGGATGAACCGGCTTGCTATCTAACTTGAAAGCCTCAAGTGATGATACCCACGAGCTCGAACAACAAACACCTTTGTTGCTAGGATTTGGTGAAGATGAACACTCTTTGTCTCCTTGCTTGAATCCGAATTCCACAAGTCTTTTTCACCCTTAGGACTGATTTCCTTCAAGGAAAAATGGATGGGTGAGAGAGAGAGAGTTCTTGTGCACTAATGAAACTCAATAGTGTGTTAGAGGAGGTAGTTGGGTGTTAGCTATTAAAAGCTCCAAGGGGAAATGAACCTAGACACTCTTGCATGCCTTGGACACTACAAAAGCCACCCACCCTCATTATTAGAGGGAGAGGAGCCGTTCAAAAGGAGGGGGAAAAGAAGAATTTCAAATTCTTTTCTTTCTTCCCTTCTACAAATCCCATTTAATCAATGTATTATATTTTGTTATGAGGCTTACTTGTAACATGTCATGTAACACCTTATATGACATGGAACAAGACCAAAAATATAATATAACATATAACCCTTTTATATGTTGTGTAACAATTTATTTAACCACTTAAATAATATTGCTACTTTACTTCTCCAATTTAAATCATCCATATGATTTAATCATAAGTGCAATTATTTAGAAACCCATTTCCAAATATCTTCTTTAGGTGATATTTATTTAATTGATCATATCTAAATAAATATCCATTGGGTGTTTGTCTAGCTCGTTATTGGGTATGACCCGTCTTGGATCATAACGTACTAGCCACATCAATCTAGTATGTGTCTTGGGCAGACCGAGTCTAACACCTGTCAGGATTCTCAACCCATCTGAGGATACTAGACCACTTGAGCTTCCGCCAAGGATCCCGAAATATCATCCTAAACACAAATATGATACGCTTTTATTACTAATTGAATGTTGGATGACATCATGGTTTGTTAATGTTAACAAGTTTTCTAAAATCTTAAGTTTTTAGATTAAATAAGGTTACTGAGCATCCTATAGGATCCTCACTGAACTGTTTTCAGAATATACAACATAATCAAAATACAAACAACACACCATGATGGTCAAAATGCTACTAGATTATGTTCGTCATGCAAAAAATTAAAGAAGTTGACCCCAGGCTTCGTCTTGGAACCCAAGATCCCTCCACCTAAGGCCAACCATAACAAAATATTGTCTGAGAAGCTTAGACTTCGCCTTGAAACTCAAGGTCCCTCCATCCAAGCTTCTATGAGTTAATCTACCATTGTTTTAGTTTCACCACATCATTGTTCAAGAACCACCAACCAACAAACAGAAACAAACAAAAAAAATGTGGGCTCCGACCTAGTCAAGATTGCCTTCATCGCCCACCTTCTCCACAGCAGCTTCCACCTCCTTGCCCTTGCCCTTGTCCTTCTTGGCACCAGCATCCTTGTCCACCACCATGATTTCCGGCTCAGCCCCCTCAACAGCCTTCCCTGCAGCCTCATCCCTCTTAGCCTTCAGCCTCTCGAAGCTCTCCTTCCAATACTGAACCGGCCTGCTCTCTGGATTGAAGCCTTCAGCTTGTGCACTAGTGGCCATAACGATCATGCACTCGAGTACACTGATGGCGACTGAGGACTTTGCACTATGATCAGCCAACTTCAAGGCTTGAGCAGCAGCAACCTCCTACTCCTTTAGCTGCTTCTCATGGTAGCGGTTCTTGCTAGCAGCAATCTTACCCATCTGCTCAATGTGGAGCAAAGCTTCATCGAGTTTAAGCTCAGCAGCTTCAAGCTTCTGCTCGGCTGCTTCTAGCTTGCCTTCTAGCTCGATTACCTCGTGGCTCGGTTTATCAATGTCACACCCCAACCGACGGTGGAATTTACGTCGGGGCATGATGATTGTCCAAATGCTCATGACACTAATTAAAGTTTCAATACTTAATCATTACCAAATTCTAATTCAAACAGGAGGTTCAAATACACATAACATAACATAAAGATAAAGTCTTAATTGATTTAACTAGGTCCAAAGCATCCTAGATGTAGCATCAATCATGTATGGCTCAAATTGCGTTTCCTGTAACAAGTATAAAATAGAGACTGTCAACTAAAAATAGTTGGTGAGTAAACACAGGGTTATAATACTTATATTAGTTTGAAAGCGATTCGAATGTCAAATGTAGACTCAAGCATGTATGAATAAACCAACGTTGAATTTTGCATAATCAAACCTTGATGACGAGTGTCCGTAACTCGAAAGTCACGCTATGATCAAAATAGGTTTCAATCACCCGAATGCCAATTACCGGTCAAATTCAGGTGGGTTGTCAGCCAATAGATCTATCATTGTTACCGTAGGCTTTGTATTGTTAATGATTACAGTGACGAATGATGAATGATGAATAAAACACAACAGTTTGACATATAGCATGTAATCACACATAGACATAGAATGAAATCGCATGGTTTGTAAAATGAATAAAGAATTGATATTTGAATATGTATACATGTTACATCCCAAAACTTGAAATGGAAAAGGGATTATGAGTACTCACCTGAAGAAGTGAGTGAGATATGGAAATAGTCCAAGTAATATGAAGACGACCTATCCGTGTCCTAAATTATATAAAGACACCTTAAGTCTTAGTGATATGTGTCAAGTGTCTAAGTCATTTACTTAGACTAACCGAGTCATTTTAAATGAGTTAACCCGTTTAACCGTTTGTAATATTTATTTGTTTTTATAAGAGTATACTAAGTTTACAAAAGGTCACTAATACTCGCATTTTATAAGAATAAATGCACAAAATGTGTAATAAGTTCATCGAAGTCAAAACTAGAGTTTTAAAAGAAGATGTCATTAACAGAGTTTAACCGAGTTTAGTGATTTTAATGGATAAATCACAGAGCTCTTTAATGCTTATGTGGATTAGTGAAGTTAACAAATTTGTATGAAAATCACTGAACTCTGTTGAAAATGCGTGAGCATCGGATCGTCTACTCGATCTAGCTAATCAGACATCGAAGCGTAATTAACCGATTGTTTTATTGATCAAAACAAACAATTACAATCAGTAAACACTTAGAAATATACTCAGAGAAACACACTCAGAAACACACACTTAATAGAAATCTCACATGCTCTCCCCCTCCCTATTACAATGTCCAAACTCCTATATATACCCATCTGGCCGAGCCTAATCCGAATCTCAGGTTCGGCCAGTCCGAACTCCAGGTTCGGACCTGGTTCGGCCAAACATACTTTAGCTTGAACTTGAACATTGCTTGATACTTCACACGACGCACATATCAGGTATCAACAAACTCCCCCTCGTCGTGTGCAGTATCTCTTCAACATCATCAAATTTGAATCTTCAATCAAGCTCCCCCTCAAGTATAGAATACGTTCGTTCAATGAAATGAATCTTCAAAAAAAAATCCTCCTCAACTCGATCGTAGGTTGATCTTGAATACTTTGACAAAGCCTAGTGTATCTCTGGTCTTTTATCAACAGCTTCAGAAGACTTGAAGTCGTGATATCTTGCACATAGCACCCTGCATAAACATTTAAATAATCTTGGCGCAAAACGTCTCTTTGAGACTCCAAGAAATGATTTTGAAAATTGATTTGTATCACGTATTAATCAGATCAAAAATAAAGCAGAAACAAAATCTTTTTGGCTTTTTGAAAGTGTATATCAAAACAAACCTAAAATCTTTTTGATTTTTCAAGTTTATGCTAAAACACACCGAAAATCTTTCTGTTTTTTTCCAAAAAGAAATGAAATTGCAATACAAAAACAAACACTATTTTTGGCATGAAAAAGATCACTATATGGGATCATATTGATCATAACGCACTGAACTATGCTTCAATTTCAATTAATCGAAGCACACAAGTCATGCTGATTGCCGGTATAATTTGTCCATTTTAAACTCAGACAAAATCATACTCATAACATCTGAATATGTTAAGGTATTGATTAGATTTGCTTTGACCAGTGTATCCCGCACTATCAGACATACTCAGACATTTTATGTTTTGCTTTCTTTTTCCTTTTGTGTGACAACACTTGTGAATTTTCACCACGCATAATATTTTCATGATATCGTCAACTGTGTTCCATGCAAAAAGAAATAAGAACGTTAAATCGTCTACCTTAAGGTCGATCTTTCGATACGCAGATAAGGCCTCGGATTTAACAAAATAAGAAAGATAAAACAAGTTGAAGTTGTATAACCCAACAAAAATCAGGTCGGTACTCCCGTACACGCAAAGAAAGCCCGATGAGTTATACGAAACACCAAAGAAAATAAAGCAGAATGTCAAACGAACAATGATCAGGTCGATCTTTCGATACGCGGAGAAAGTCCGATCGTTTGACAAAATAAAGAAAATCAAACAAGTTTAAATCTTTGCAAAAAGAACATATGTATACAAGTGACTTCTCATTTTAAATTTCACACTTATTTTTCTTTTTGTGTCATGAAATATGCATCAAGATGTTATCCACATGGTCAAGCATTAGTATTTAGTGTATATCACATCTGTATACTTTCTGATTTGCCGAGCCTACCAAGAATATCAAACAATGATCTTATGGCCCTTTCATCTACTCTATCCATGAGTCAGATACGTAAGCCAATGTACCATCATTTCCCAGTGATCAATTTCTCACAATTTTATATATTGTGCATGTATTCAACTTCTCCTTCAATATATATTTGGCATGTATTCACCTTCTCTCCATAACATGCATTTTCTCAATTACTCCCCCTTACTTACAATTCTCCCCCTTAAAATGAAAACTCTATTTTTGGATTTTCATTTTACACAAAACAAAACTCTATTTGTGGGTTTTTGAGAAAAATTTGTAAGCAAAGAAAAGTGATCAATCAACACTTTTAGTTTGCAGATTTAGAATTCAGAAAATTTGCAGGTTAAAAAGATGTATCATGAATTTTAAATTAAGCAGAATACTCCTCCATCAACAACTTTGCAATCGTCGATAGGTCTTCTAGAAGTACCTGCACACTGGTCAAACTAATTAGTTCACAAATGACCCGAAGCGAATCGCTTCTGGTCGACCAATGTCCTTGTTTTGCTTAGAAACCACCTTAGGTTTCCATTGTTGGTGTTTTGGTAAAATAGTTTGAGATGAACTTATCACAGGTGACTGTGATGATGAACCTACACTTTGAACCTTTGAAAACATTGGAACAAAACGTTTTTGTTTATAAAAGAATGTAGGTTCAATGTCATCAAAAACTCTGCCTTATTCATCAAAGAACTTTGTGTTGGCAGGTTTACCAAAAACTGGTTTCTTGTGAAACCTTTGGGGTGAGACAGCAGGTAGTGGACAATCCTTTGCCATATGCCCTGGTCGGCGGCAAATATAACAGATTCGTTTCGTTTTGTCCCATCTTTGATGTACCTGCGAAGAACACACATGAATATCTCGAACATGATCAGAATGAGAATCATATACCTGATGCCTGTGATCATGTACCCATTTGGATGTAGGACTTCGAGATTGAGAACTTTCAGAAGAAATTTTAGCTTTCACAAATACTTCAGCAATCTTCCGAGCATCAACACAATGAAGTAGAAATTCTTTGTCAGAAAATAATTGATCCGAACCCTTGAGTTTGTAGAACCGCTCGGGTTGAACTTTGTCAGCTTGAAAAACTTCCTTCTTCACTTGTTTCATCTTTAATTTCTTCAAATCTTGAGATGATGATGCTGGAACCTTCTCAGCTTTGTCTTTCATCCCGTGAAAACCCAATCCCACATGCTTTCCAGAAATCTTCTCCTCAGGTGTAAAATGTCCATTCTTCGCTAAACGAGAAAATTCAGCTTTCACTTCAGTCACATTCTTCTGATCATAAAAGATCTTTTCATCAAATCCAGATTGTGACTTAAGCTTGTCACTTGAAGTAGCCGACTTCTCATTATCAGCAGAAGATGAACCAGATACAAATTTTGGAGCAGGAGAAACTTCAGATTTCTTTTCCTTCTTTTTCTTATTCTTCATGTTCTTCTTTGTCGTCACAACTTTCTCATCCTCAACAGTAGATGATGAAACCTTTGAATAATCAAATTCGTCAACTTGTTCCTTCACTTCTTTGAAAGCTTCTTTGATATGAGCAGGGGGTGATGCAGTCTTATCAAACATTTTCTCAAAATTTTCATCGTTAGCTAAGAAGCTTGTGAAGACTTGAGAATTTGAAACATTGTTAAGCAATCGATTAGCATCCAGAACTTGAATTTTTAGATCAGAAATTTTCTGTTGAGCCTCAGCAAATTCTTTTTCTTTAGCAATCAATCGCTTCGCAACCTTGTGAGTTTCAAATTTTTGCAGGCGAAGATTATCTAATCCTTCGAACAATTCTTTCTTCAGTTTATCTTCATTTCTCTTTTGAATCTCTAAATTTGCTGCTTGAACTTTATTTACACGAACCAACTCCCGCTTCTCATCCAACAACTTTTCCATGTCAACTTGATATGTTTCAATCTTAGCAGTTGATTCTTCAACATTCTTTGTAAGCAGATCAAGCTTGACTTTTGATTTATCAAACAAATTCGTGAAATCAGAAGCAGTATCCTCCGCTTCATCCTTCCATTTCTTGACTTCTTTCACCAACTCATCCCTTTCTTCACAGATCTTAGCCTTTGCAGCTTCAACATCGCTTTTATCTTGTTTAGAAATTTCTAAAACTTCATTCAACAATTCGATCTCTTTAAGCAAACATTCATTTTTCATACCCAATTCCTTCTCATTTTCCTTAGACATTCCCAACTCCGAACTAATCATTTTGAAATCAGCAGTAACTCTTTTGACTTTTTCAATCAAAAATTCTTTTTCTTTCATTAAGGCTTCAATTTTAGACTCAAATTTCTCATTCTCAGTAGCGTCATATGAACTTAAATCAGAATAATAGTCATCTTGTTCATGTGTGACAATTAATGCTTGATGTATCATATCCAAACTGTTGACCCCAATCATAAACACCATCATGTTGAGCCGTCAAGGCTGTTGTCTTGATTGTGTTACTAGTAGATGGTTGAGTAAAACCCGGCTTGGGTGATTGAGTAAAACTAGGCTTGCTTGCATGTGCCTGTTGACAATCTTTGGCAAAATGTCCAAGCTGCGAACATTTATAACATTTTAACTTAGACTTGTCAAAACCCAATTTATCACCAGAAAGATTTCTTCCATGTTTCTTGAAGAACCTCTTCGATCTTTGACATAACATAGCATATTGCCAAGATATATCCAATTCAGTTAGTTGATCATCATCAAGTGCATCAAGATCATCGCTGGTTAACTTTGCATCAGCAACATTCTTGATAATCAAACCAAAAGATGATGAAATCAGTGCAGAAATCATTTTAGCACAATCATCTGTTGATTCAGCAGAAAAAAACATTCTGACTTGAAAATTTTGGAATTGTAAAGCTACGACCCGTGAGACTTGTTATCAGAATTATCAGAAATTCCAGTCAAGAAAGTTGTACTTGGTGCAGAATTCAGATTTGGCTTAGATTTAGCATTCATGCTTGCCGTATTCTCACCATGATACAATTCAGGATTTTGCAGAGTAGCAGTTGACTTCTTTGAGTTTAACATTTCCATTTCCCGAGCATGAAGTTTTCCAGTAAGCTCGTGAAACGTCATTGTAGAATAATCCTTGTCATGAGTGAGTAGCAAAACATAATTCTCCCACTTTTCAGGTAAAGCTTCCATAATCTTTTCCTTCAAATCAGCATCAGATTTCTCAATACCAACTATCTTTAATTCACTAATTAGATGTGAAAACCATGAAACGAGGGCAGTAATGTTCTCATTTTCATAATTTTGAAAATTATCAAATTCTTTATTCAACACTTTCTTCCGACTTTTCTTGTAATCATCATTACCCTCACATCTTGCTAAGAGAGCATCCCACAATTGCTTTGATTTCTTACACGTGCTGAATTGATGTAACAATTCGGTAGGTAAAGCCATAGTAAGATAACCATAAACTTTCTTTTCAAGCTCATAACTTTTTCTTTCAGCAGCATCAAAATCTTGAAGTTCCTTATAATCTCCTTCTTCAGTTGGTCGTTCATACAACTTTCGAATTGGAATCCATAAATCAATATCATTTGTGCTGATGTATGCAGAAAATCGTTTCTTCCAATTTTGATAATCTTCTAGCTTCAACAATTTGGGAACTTTCTGACTTGTTCCAATTTCATTATCAAAATTCAACATGGTTTGCATCGCACTTTGCATTGCAGCAAACGCTTGAAATTCCGACATCGTTTGAAAAATTTTAGATTCTGCCGACCGAACTTGCTCCGAACCAATAACTGACCTCCGAACTCTGTCCGATCCTAAATCCAAAGTCCGAACTCTGTCCGAACTTGCTCCGAAACAAAATAAACAGTCTGAACTCCTAAGTGACTTCGATCTAGCTCCGAACCTTGAATCACACTGAACCTCGACTGAGACGACTCCGAACACGGACCGAACGTCGACCGAACTCGAAGTTCGGGGCGGTTACACCGAGCCTGAACAGTGAACTCCGAACCTTGATTTCATTTTTCAAAAACGCGCGAAAATTGACTGATTTTCACAAAACTAGTTATTGTGGCTCAGAAAAACCGATATAAACTGGTTTAGAAGCAGATTTGATACCAAACACTCGATAGAAATGATGAAAAACACGAAAACAAACTCGAGAATCACTAAAAACGCTTCAAAAATCCGAAAATAGCAACCACAGATCAGTAGAGTGAACCAGAAAGCTCTGATACCACTTGAAAATGCGTGAGCATCGGATCGTCTACTCGATCTAGCTAATCGGACATCGAAACGTAATTAACCGATTATTTTATTGATCAAAACGAACAATTACAATGAGTAAACACTTAGAAATAGACTCAGAGAAACACACTCAGAAACACACACTTAATAGAAATCTCACACGCTCTCCCCCTCCCTATTACAATGTCCAAACTCCTATATATACCCATATGGCCGAGCCTAGTCCGAACCTCAGGTTCGGCCAGTCCGAACTCCAGGTTCAGACCTGGTTCGGCCAAACATACTTTGGCTTGAACTTGAACATTGCTTGATACTTCACACGACGCACATATCAGGTATCAACATCTGTGAAGATTATGTGGTTTATAATTTGGAGTTATAAAAATGTAAAAATGACGTTTAATCACATGAGGAGAAAATATATACTTTTTAGAATCAACACCTGAGGTGTTTAAAGTATTCTATTTTTTTGTTAAGAATATAAGTTGAGTTTTAATAATTTTATTTCTAAATAAAAGGTTAACTCGTAGGACTCGTGAGTGATTTTCGTGACTTAGCTCAAAATAATAGATCAAAAATAAGAATTAACGATCACTCACGTAACACAAGCAAAGAGAAGGAAGTGTAGAAGAAAATGTTGAATTCACCCGTGAATCTTCAAATGAGGTTGATGACTTCTCGAGGCTTGATATATGATCAAATGGTTTTACAAGTGGGTTTTGGGATAGAACTTCTTTCTGTCATGGGGGAAGGGAGGGAAGTAAACATGTTTCTGCGAAAATAAAAATGTGAAGGAGGTTGGAAGGGTAGTGTCGAAGCTCACAGGAAAAAAAGGAAATGTGAGGTTAGTGATGTTTACTTTGAGTCATGAAGGTGTATTTATATACAAATGCATAAATCAAATTTAGTGGATGGGTTTGTTTAAATGAGAGGACATAAAAGTGATACGGTGGTTGAAGAGAGACTTTGGATGCATTTTCTTACACACTCAATTAATAAAACTTGACTTATGCGTTTGAGTTGGGTGTGGCGAAATTTGTAACCAACTAGGGCCACATAGTCAATCCTATATTAAATGAATTCTCATTTGCACATGAATGTAGCGATAATTTATGCCACCAAAATATCAAGTGATCCCCCACTATTATTATTAGTGAACATTATGAAACTTTATAATTTAAACAAAGGTCATGAGGTGTTTGTGATGATCCGAGATTTCAAGAAAGATTAATGAGTTTGTTTTTAGATTTGTAATGTGTTAACAAGTGGGATATAGAAGAAATGGATAAAAGCTTTGTTATTAATGAAAGTATTAATATTAGGTAGTGTGATTTAATTCATTAAATAGGTATAAATGGTGTTTGGTTTTGTTATCATATAAACGTGAGATGGAGAAACCAAATAAGGGGTTTCATTTTGTTATGTTTTAATAATTAATGATCTTAAATTTATAGTGAGACTATAATTAAAATGGGTAAAGAACTTTGATGTTGAGAATAAAATTGGTTCGTATCTATTTATAAACTACCTATTTATAAAAGAATATATGTGTAAAATTATAAAAGCTGAACTTTCATAATCTTTAATATTGTACAACCATCATTGTATAGATTTAGAGTTAACCATTAATATCACTGTTGGTCTCGTGTTGGGTTGACTCGGGTATGACTTAGTACGAATAATATATAATGAACCAAGAAGGAATGATTATTGAAATTCCTCGAGGTTTATTGCTTGAATAAAAAGTTGAAATTACATGGATAATTAGAAACGGGTCGGGTTACAAATATGAAAAATAGACGGATGTCATAGTCTCCCCTACTTTAGGGAATTTCGTCCCGAAATTGATTACGAGGAGGATGATGCAAAAAGATGTGGATATTTGGTTTTCATCTGGTCTTCGCGTTCCCAAGTGAATTCCGATCCACGCTTAGATTCCCAACGAACTTTGACAATAGGTATGCGACTACGTTTGAGTTGTTTGACTTAACGATCCATGATTTCCACGGGTTTCTCTACAAAGTGCATTGATTCATCAATGTGTACTTCATCTAAAGGAATGTGGAGATTTTCATCAGCTAAGCATTTCTGAAGATTAGATACGTGGAAGGTTGGATGAACATTTTTGAGCTCAGAAGGTAGCTTGAGCTTATAAGCCACTTTCCTAATCCTCTTGAGGACTTTGAATGGGCAAACACAGCGAGGTGCTAGTTTTCCTTTCTTTCCAAATCGGATAACTCCCTTCCAAGGGGATACCTTAAGGAGTACCAAGTCGCCGACTTCGAATTCTAGGGGCTTGTGTCATTTATCAGCGTAGCTCTTTTGACGACTTCTAGCAGCGAGGAGATTATCACGGATTTGAAGAATTTTGTCGGTAGTTTCTTGAATTAACTCAGGACCAGTGATTTG
Source organism: Deinandra increscens subsp. villosa (assembly GCA_039602395.1). Taxonomy (NCBI): domain Eukaryota; kingdom Viridiplantae; phylum Streptophyta; class Magnoliopsida; order Asterales; family Asteraceae; genus Deinandra; species Deinandra increscens. The sequence goes on from JBCNJP010000025.1 coordinate 24,157,638, forward strand.
GGCTTCACCAATCTCGTTCCTACAAATGGGTGAATGACACTTACGACCATAGAGTGCTTCGAAAGGTGCCATGCCGATACTTGTATGGTAGCTGTTATTATACGAGAACTCGATCAAAGGTAAATGTGAATCACAATTGCCACCAAAATCGATGACACGAGACCTAAGCATATCCTCAAGTGTTTGAATAGTTCGTTCAGATTGACCATCGGTTTGAGGATGATAAGCGGTGCTAAGGTCTAGACAAGTACCGAAAGCTGATTGAAGAGATTGCCAAAAGCGGGAGATAAAACGACCATCACGATCGGAGATAATGCTCAAAGGCACACCGTGACGACAAGCAATTTCTTTGATGTAGATACGAGATAATTTCCCAACTCGATACTTCTCTCGAATAGGAATGAAGTGAGCTGATTTGGTCAACCGGTCAATGATTACCCAAATGCTATCGTGACCATCTGAAGTGCGTGGAAGTTTAGTGATGAAATCCATGGCTATATTTTCCCACTTCCATACGGGAATCTCTGGTTGTTTAAGCAAGCCAGAAGGTCGTTGATGTTCGGCTTTGACTTTAGAGCAAGTGAGACATTTAGCCACGAAGAGGGAAGTGTCCTTTTTCATGTCGGGCCACCAATAATGACAACGAAGATCCTGATACATTTTATCCGCACCGGGATAAATAGAATAGCGGGACTTGTGAGCCTCGCTCATGATGAAAGTACGAAGATCGTTGTGATTAGGAATCCAAAGACGATTTAAGAAATATAGGAGGCCATTAGGTTTGGTTTCCAATTGGAGTTCAGCACCACATGACATCTCGCCATACATGTTACCCTCAGTGACTGAGGCATGTTGTGATTCAAAGATACGAAGTTGGATATCCGACTGAATATGAATGCATTGAAGTCGAATAGACTTGACATGGTCTTTACGACTAAGAGCGTCGGCTACAACACTTGCTTTGCCTGGATGATAGCGAATTTCGCAATGGTAGTCGTTGAGTAGCTCGACCCAAAGGCGTTGTCTCATGTTTAGCTCCTTTTGATCAAAGATGTGTTGGAGGCTTTTGTGGTCGGTGAATATCACATATTTGGTACCGTTTAGGTAATGCCTCCAAATTTTCAAAGCAAAGACAACCGCACCAAGCTCGAGATCATGCGTCGTGTAGTTCTTCTCGTGGATTTTAAGTTGTCTTGATGCATAAGCGATAACCATGCCTCGTTGCATGTGAACACAACCAAGACCTTGGTTTTATGCATCGCAATAGACGACAAAATCGTCGTTACCATCTAAAAGTGCGTGAGCGTACGGATCTTCTACTTAGTCGTGATAAAATTAATGTAAACGAGATGAAACACAGAGAGTAAATGCAAATGACTTGTATTAACCACATAGTACACTTAGAGAATATGACACGGAAAACGTCCTCTATTCTATACAAGATGAACTATTTATACATGCTGAAATACGACTGGCCGAACCTCAGGTTCGGCCACAAGCTCGGAGTTGTCCGAACTCCAGGTTCGCTGGAAGTTCGGACCTCAGCTATCTTGTGTGATCCATCTTGTATTCGATACTTCACATGACGATTAGGACTATGTATCAACACCATCGGGAAGAGTTAGGATAGGAGCATCGCATAACATTTGTTTAAGTGTCTGAAATGCTTGCTCTTGCTTAGGACCCCACTCGAATGGCTTGCCTTTATGAGTTAAGGCAGTGAGTGGTAAAGCAATCTCGGAGAAGTTAGAAATGAAACATCGGTAGTAGCCTGCTAAACCAAGAAAAGAGCGGATTTCAGTAGGAGTAGTAGGAATACTCCAATTTTTAACGGTTTCGATCTTAGCAGGATCTACATGGATACCCTTTTCATTGACGATGTGTCCCGAAAATTGAAGTTCCTTAAGCCAAAATTCACATTTTGAGAATTTAGCGTATAGTTGTTCTTTCTTTAAGAGTTCCAAATTAGACGTAGGTGTTGCTCGTGATCAGACTTTGATTTGGAGTAAATTAAGATGTCGTCAGTGAAGACAATCACAAATTTATCCAAGTAGGGCTTGCAAACGCGATTCATCAGATCCATGAATACCGCAGGTGCGTTTGTTAAGCCAAAAGGCATAACTGTGAACTCGAAGTAACAATTCTTAGTACGAAAGGCGGTCTTTGGAATATCATCGTCGCAAACTCGAAGCTGATGATATCCAGAACAAAGATCGATTTTGGAGAAGCAATTGGCACCTTGAAGTTGATCAAAGAGATCGTCGATTCTCGGGAGAGGGTATCGATTCTTAATGGTAAGCTTGTTGAGCTCACGATAGTCGATGCACATTTGAAATGATCCATCCTTTTTCTTCACAAATAATACGGGTGCTCCCCAAAGTGAGAAACTTGGACGAATAAAGCCTTTTTCGGAAAGCTCTTGGAGTTGATTAGATAATTCTTGCATTTCGGAAGGTGCGAGACGATATGGAGACTTCACCACAGGAGTTGCACCGGGTACAAGATCAATGCGGAAATCAATTTGTCGAATAGGAGGAAGGCCGGATACATCTTCAGGAAAGACTTCGGGAAAATCCCAAGCGATGGGAACGTCTTGTATCTTCTTCTCCTTAGCATCTGTCTCCACAATATGAGCCAAGAATGCCACGTAGTCTTTGCGTAAGTACTTTCTAGCTTTGGTGCATGACATGAGTTTAAGTCCTTTGAATGGTTTCTCGCCATAAACAACCAAAACCTGACCATCTGCATGAGGAATTCGAATAGCCTTCTCGAAACAAGCGACTTCGGCATGATTTTGGGTTAGCCAATCCATGCCCACCATGATGTCAAAACTACCCAATTGCATGGGTATGAGGTCGATAGAGAGGTTGTGCTCATTAAAGTTAAGTGTGCAATTACGAATAATAGAGTCAATGGTGATGGGTTTTCCATCCGCCACTTCCACTGTGAAAGGTTTCTCTAATGTGGTTCGAGGGGTAGCAAGTAAGGGCTCGAATTCAATAGAGACAAAACTCTTATTGGCACCAGTATCAAACAAAATAGAGGCATAATGGTTATTAACAAGGAACGTACCATTAACCACTTCGTTGTTGGCCGAGCTTGATTGGCATTGATGTTGAATGCACGACCACGTGCACCCTGGTTGATTGGGTTGGCTTGAGCGTTGTTCAAGATGGTCAACCTTGGGCATGCGTTGCGATAATGAGTTGGATCCCCACATTGATAACAAGCACGCCCATTAACCATTGGTGGAGCAATAGGTAAAGCAATGGGTTGAGCATAGGGTTGTTGGGCATGGGCTCGAATGGGTTGCCGGCAAACCTTGATAGTATGGCCCATACGACCACAATTGAGGCATTGGCGACATGGGGTAGCCGCAAGATGATGGTATATGCAGATGTTACACTGAGGTAAAGGTCCAATGTAAGGCTTCTTGATCGGCTGGGTAGTAGGAGCAACTTGGGTAATGGGTGTGGCTGGTGTGATAACGGCATAGCTGCGGTGGTTAGCTTTCCGCTTCTTTTTGTTGGCAGCAGATGACTCAGCCTTAACATCTTTAGGTGTATCTATTGAGGCTTTATCAAATGATTCTTAGCGCCCTTTCGGAATAGGGTCCCTGCTTCTACGTGATCATCAGTAAGGATTGCACCTAGACGCATAGCCTCTGCGAGTGTCTCCGGGTTTCTACCCCACATGGTGTCTCGAATTTGAATTGGGAGACCCTTAATGTACTTCTCGATGGCTCGAGAAAGAGGTTCAACCAAGTGAGGAGCCAAGTAACTTATAAAAGTTTGAGGCAACAGACACTTTAAGCCGGATCCCCAGGTTTTTTGTTAGGATCCTTGAGGATACTCAGGGATTCCTGGATTTTTCCCTCGTTACATCCTTGTGTCAACATCTAAACTTACATTTTCTTCGCCAAATTCATCAAACACACTACCTCACTTACAAAGTTTGATCAACTAATTGCTTAGGCAGTTTTTTGACCAAAACACTCATTACAAAACATCCAACCTAAAACCAGACTAAAGCATGCAATCTATAAACCCTAACAAACGCTAACAAATCCGAGCAGAGAAAATCATAAGAAGAAGAATGTTCGGTGCGGTCTTCCAAATCGGATCTCCCTCCATTGGCTCCATAAAACCCTTTGTTTGATGCCTAATACGTTAATTTATTTTAGATCTGAATTAGATAACTAATTCTAGAAACAAAGAATCAGCATCAAGGAACGTCGGTGGGGCTATAGGAGCTTTTCAGGTGACGTGGTGGTTTAAATGAATTTTCTAGAGTAGTGAAGGCATGGAACATGGTTTTTTATGGAACTACACTCGGTTCTAAGAACAAAATAATGACAACGGTTGGCACCTTCTTCTAAAGATAGTGATTCCATGCACTGGAATCTGAAATTAGAACTGGAAAATACCTGCAGAAAACTATAAAATGTTTTCCACCATCGTGCCAAACACTAAGCCGAGTATTCTCCTGATTTCAAATCCAAACATCACCAAACATAGAATCCAACGATTTCACTAATTCCAGGTCACTACACAAAATTACATAAAACAATTTCAACTGAACTCAATAACAAAGGAACACCATAAAGTAGTCGAGAATGAAAAACCCAAAATGGTATAATTTATAGCAGAGAAACAAATTGGAGAAAACGGACTTTTAAATGCAACCCAAATAAAAATACCCAATTGAGAACCCTGACATTTCTCTTAGTTTTACATATGGTAATGGTGCTAAGAATTTGAGCAGTGCAAAACACATACCAGCAGAGAAGCGTGAAGCATTTTCCACGGTGTTGGGCTTCTTCCTTCAACCACCACCGCCGACTTCTTCCTTTAACCACCACCGTCGTGCTACATTATAATACAATATGCCTAATTAATGATCAACATTCATAAATTAAGAAGATAATTATTCTCTTCTAACTGAGTTCTTAGTTATCAATTTAACCCTAATAATCACGATCTATGTTATCCTACAATCGAACCAAAAACGAACCTCGAAGATCCAACAGACCTGCGAAGAGGCGCCGCCATAACTATTGCGTCACCACCACCGACGTATGAAACCACAACCGCCGTATGGAACCACAGTCGGCGTCACAACCGTCGGCTTCTTCCTTCAACCACCACCATCGTGGCTATTGCGTCACCACCACTATCTCCTTCCTTAACACTCACAACCTTTCTCCTTCTTCCATGACTATTCCGGCAAATGAGAGGTATGGGAGCAACTTTAGATAGATATAGTCTGTCTGGGCCAGACAAATACCTTTAAGAAATGTACAACTCAAAGACATGTACATACATGTATAAATATACATGTATAAATAGTATGTGCACCTAAATATGCATTTTAAACTTCCAAATGTTTATAGAGGAATAAAATGATTCTCATTAGAATTTAAAAGAAAAAAAAAAGAAAAAAAATTGTAATTCAAAAACGAAAGATATGAAAAATTGAAGATATTGTTGTGATATTTCCGTTCCCAAAATCATTTTGGGAGATTGTGTGTCACCCAAACAATACAATACAAATTGGTCGGCATCCCCAAACCAAACGAGGGAGGGCTATAAATAAAAACTACGATCAATCCAACACAACGACATCCATTATCGAGATCCAACTTGAAACAGCCTTCCTTCATCATCGTCGCCCAAAACCTAGCTATATTTCACTGAAAACTCAACCAACGAACGAATCAATGGCAGATGCCTACTGCAACGACTGCAAAAGGAACACGGAGGTCGTCTTCGATCATTCCGCCGGCGACACCGTCTGTTCCGAGTGCGGACTCGTCCTTGAGTCGCACTCGATCGATGAGACCTCTGAGTGGCGTACCTTCGCTAACGAGTCCGGTGATAATGATCCCGTTCGTGTCGGAGGTCCTACTAATATCCTCCTCAACGACGGTGGTTTGTCCACCGTGATTTCGAAGCCTAACGGTGTTACTAGCGATTTCCTCTCCTCTTCGTTGGGGCGGTGGCAGAACCGAGGTTCTAATCCCGATCGATCGCTCATCATGGCCTTTAAAACGATCGCCACTATGTCTGATAGGTGAGCGTTTTGTGGAAATAATGATATGAATTAGGGTATCGTTTTGTTTTGTTTTGTAAACAGTATTGGGGGTTATCAGAAACCATAAAACTAATGCTATTATCTTCGTGGCATATCTAGGGTGTCTGTGGCTCATTTTGACTTTTCAGTCACAAAGAGGTTAATCTGAGCTGTTGTTCCAAGGCTTAGAAACCTTTCATAGTTTCATCAACGTTTTTCTAACTTGCAAAGTTAAAGAGGGTGAGAGAGTGCACTATGTTTTTTGATGAACTATTTTTTACAAAACTTGTCAGGACTTGAAATCAGGGTGTAAATGTATGGTTATGTGTTATCTTCGAATTATGGAGACCGGATATTATAAACTCCATGACTTTTTGTCCGGTGAAAATCATTAGTATGCACTCCTTATGTTCTTACCCTCTTTATTAGAGTGGTCCGCCACAGATAATATGGCATGTCAATCGAGTTGAGTACATTTTTCTTCCAAACTTCAAAAGTGTTATGTAAAGTATTGGTTGTAGCTGATGACTTGATGACCTTTGACTTTCTTCGTTGTATCAGTATCTATTGTTTCAAAGTTGACATGTGAGTAATGTTGGGCTTTGTTATATTGGAAGTAAAAAATACGAGCCTTGTGTGGCTAAAGTGTGAAGATCCATCTCATTATAGATTTTCAAGAAAATAGCCTATAGTGTGTACCTTGTAAAACCATCTTATCAATTCCTCACAATTCCTATATATGAGGAATTGCGACAGCATAACCTTCTTATTGGTGGAGAATTTGGGGAAATTATAGCATTCACATATAAGTCAAAACTTGATTCCATTCTTTTAGCCCGTCATATGTAATGAGCAGTAAGAGTTTCTTATCCTTGCTAATTGAGTGAATGAGATAAATTTGAACAACAATCAATCCTTGATAGGCTTAAATATGTATTGCAGTCGTTCCATTTGCATAAGTAATTCAGGGTGATTTAAGTTGTTCTATTTGTTATTTTTGGCTAGCTTTAAGAGTAACTTTCTATTCATTTGGATTCTGGAAAGTAAAATCAATCAAAGATTACTTGTAATTCATCTGTGAATCCCAATCATTTATGTTAGAATTGCATGATCCTACCAAACATTGTGGTGCACCTCATCATCATCCTTATTCATCATTTTCAAATTCACTTCATTATATTTTGAGGTTGAGTTTGCGTCTGATACACTTACTTTATCATTCAGGTTGGGCCTGGTCGCAACGATAAAGGTATGTAACTATTTATGAATGGTGGGCACTTTATGCTTATGGTTCACCTTCATGTATAATTGCTCTATATTCATATATTTTATAGATATCTGCTTACTTTGTGATGTTTTTCTTTATTCAAACGTATTCTCCTTTTGATTTTTCTCTCAATGTTAACTGATAGGTTTCTTGTCAACATATGTTATTAGGTTCTTTTTGTTTCACTCACACAATATATTTTTTTTTGCATTTCTTTTTTATGTTTACACCATAGGATCGTGCTAATGAGATATTCAAGAAGGTAGAAGATCAAAAGTCCAGCAGAGGGAGAAATCAAGATGCCATCTTGGCTGCTTGCCTTTACATTGCTTGTCGACAAGAAGATAAACCACGGACTGTAAAGGGTACAAACCTTGATCGTTTACATTTGGATGATTGTTATCTCAATATAAGAATTACATTTCCTAAATATTTTTCTTCAAATAGAAATATGTTCTGTTGCCAATGGAGCTTCAAAGAAAGAAATTGGTCGTGCAAAAGAATATATTGTGAAACAACTTGAGCTTGAAATGGGTCAATCAGTTGAAATGGGGACAATTCATGCTGGTGATTTCATGGTTAGCTTGTTCACTTCTGTAGTTCTGTTTAGTAAATGTATCATGTATTCATGTTTGTATTTTCTTTTAGCTAATGCTTGGCGGTTTTCTTTACATGATTACTGAATAATCAGAGACGCTTTTGTTCCAATCTTGGTATGGCCAATCAAACTGTTAAAGCTGCCCAAGAATCTGTACAAAAGTCTGAAGAGTTTGATATAAGGTACTTTCTTGCTTTGATTCAGACTCGCTTCATTTCCTTATTTTATGTAACAATTTGTAACAGTTATGTAAATATGCATCAAAGAGATGATTGGGTGATAAATGATTAAAAAGTAACCAAGAATTTTATTTTATAGAATAAGTTTTTTGAGTGACATACTAAAAATAATTGAAGGCATTCCCCAAAGATCGTCTCCATTGTAGATCTGGTAGTGTGAAAAAACTAATATCAAATCTTAAGTTCATTAAGTTTGTAGAAATCTATTTATATTTATAGAAGGGTCTCTTCTAGAACTTGGATAACAAAATACTTGCTAAAGTCTTGAGTAACTTGATTACTAATAATATCCCTTACATTCTTAACAATAAAACATTTAAATCACAACAAATATTTGTTATTGAATTAACTATCATTTATGGTAGCAAAAAGTGGAAGCTCTTTGATTTCCTAGATTTCCAATCCTTTAACAATCATATTGATGAAGATCTGGATCAAATCTGAGTAGTAGAAATATAAATTGAGACTAAAAACTGGAAGTAGAACTTGATATTGATAAAGGATGATCTCAAAGGATCTACAATGGATATTACATCACCATAGGTGACCCAGAGCTATGCTCTTCTCCAACAAGGAGCCAAATACTTGACCTAATTTCTTCCCTAACCAACTATGACAACTATGAGGTGAACCCTCTTATATATAAGACTCTCATATAACAATTTACCCAAATTGACCCTTCCTATTACTCTATTAGGATACCTATCACTACTCGCTCCTTCAAAAAAGTCTTGTCCTCAAGACTTGTAGGAACCTTCTCATGCGAAAACGAAAATCGCACTTGATGGTGGTATTCGATGAAGCCGAAGTAGAACTCGGTGTGAATGCAGGAGTAAGAACAGTAATTGTATATGTAAGAACCCATGATACTCCGAGAAGGACAACTAGCTGAAGACGCTGCTGTTTTTTGGAATGTAGATGGATCGGGTGGTTCCGGATCAGGAACCAACACAAACAACTTAGGAGGTATGTGAACCCAAACATTCCGAGGCCAAAGGAAGAGGACCGTCCCTCCCTTCCAACCAAGGCGCCGATCTGCGAGTTTGAACATACCTATCACTGTTGCCAGCTGGAATTGGACTTTTGTAGTACCTTCAAGCTCAAAACCAAATGAGAAATCCACAGGAATAGTCTCAGTCTCAGACAACAATGTAGCCTTTTTGTTTTGTAGGTTTGACAGCTGTCCAACTAATTCAACAACTAAGGCATCGGAGACATCATCAAGATTAACCCCTGAACATTTGGACTTTCCCTCCTCTGCCACCCATCGATAAGGACCCGAATCTGAGAGGGAAAACGCAGTCGGTGGTGAAACGTGAACCGAAGTAACACTCGATTCGACCCCTTTAGAAAGTTCAACCAACGGCAAGGAAGAAGACCGAAACGGGGCTGCTGGAACAATTTCCTCAGCTTGCAACCCCTTCTCAGGAGAAACCAGGTCCACACCTGGCTGTTGCTCCACCTTGAGACCCACAACTTGACTGGAAATAGCACGTGCTTCAGATCTGGACACGATTTCCTCCAATTGAGTAATTAGAGATGAACAAGTAGACAGTGGAACTCTTGAGCTCGAATTCGGGATCGAATCCTGATTTTGCAGCCAATTAAGAACGAAGTTACGAAAATCTCTCTCTTCCTCACGATCCTTTTCTATTGATTTCCGAATTTCAGCCATATCGGATTGTAACTGCTGAATCTGTACTTGCTGAGTATCTGGAGGTCGTGAACATTCAATCGCACTTCCAGAGCAGATGCCATGGATGAAGGAAATGGAATTAACGATGGAGAGATTGGAAACCAGATCGGGATCGAGGAACGGTGAAGGACTGGAAACGAACAGTGGCTAGGAAATCGAAAATGGAATCAATGATGGAGATCTGAAATAGAAAATGGAATTAACAAGTGGAAATAAGATCGAACGTGAAACTGGAACGGAAATTAAAAAAAATAAATATGGATGATGAATCGGATATTTTAAACTGAAATCTGATATTGAATTGAATTAAACGATGGATGCGGATCGTGATTTTGAAATTGACGATATTCCCGAGCAGTGATAGATAGACTGCAATTGAAGGCGAGATGAACTGATGAAGATCTGAGGATCGTGATTTTGAAATTGACGATATTCCCGACCAGTGATAGATAGACTGTGAAATGGCGAAATCGATGGCTGAAACTGGATCTAAAACTTGATCAGAATGGTAAACGATGCAGATCTGAAGCAGAAACCTGGAGCGATTGGTGGAGGATGAATCAGAATTGGAGGGCGAGAGCAGAGGAAGGAGGCAGGTCGGACCAATGATGAAGATCGTGATTTAGATTTGCAGAAATAGAAACATAAATTGAGATTAAAACTGGAAATAGAACTTGATATTGATAAAGGATGATCTCAAAGGATCTATAATGGATATTACATCACTATAGGTGACCCAGAGCTTTGCTCTTCTCCAACAAGGAGCCAAATACTTAACCTAGTTTCTTCCCTAACCAACTATGGGGTGATCCCTCTTATTTATAAGACTCTCATATAACACTTTCCCCAAATTGCCCCTTCCTATGAGGATACCTATCACAATTCATGTAATGCCATTTGATTTGGCCGATTGGTTAATTGAGCAGAGTGTGAATTTGATAGAACTTGGTTTTCATATTGTGATAAAACTAAAGGAAATAGACAAGTAAATATGTATTTAAATTGACATTTGAGAGGTTCATCAACTCCTAGAATTGGTAAATTACCATATCAATCTCTCATAATAACCATAAAAGAACTCAGAACCCTGATGACCTTCAAATACTCAAGATGTCCTAATAACGTAGGACAAGTAATTATTATAGAATGTAAGATAGTAATTAAATACTAATTTGCCCCCTATGTTAATTTTATCCCCATGACTTTGCCAGATTAAATAATAGAAGACAAAGATAAAAATATTTTTATCATCTTTTCTCATAAGTAAAATACTATTAATACTAGTCTACTAATTAAAATGATAAATGAAGAAATGAAGAATCCTAATCCAGTTAGAATTGCATTATGAAGTCGTATTCTGACTCGTCATAGTATCGTGAATCACCTTTTGTATCAACCAACCAAAATTTATCATGTAGTTCTGTGAGTTTGCACCAGGTCTTGTATTTTTCTTAAGTTTTGTTGTCAATGTTGAATGATTTAAAACTTAATCCACTTTAGTAAGAAATTTTTTGTTATTTTCTTTAACAATATCATCATGTAAAGTATGATTATGTTAATACATCACTAGAATGCATACTTTTTTTGTTTTATATTTACTATATTTATACATTCCTGATCATAGTTATCAAAGGCGCGAGACGCACTCAAGGTGCGGCCTAGGGCCTAGGCTATAGGCGCAAAAAAAAGCGTGCGCCTGAGAAAAAAAGCGATATTAAATGAAAAAATATATAATATAAAGTTCTAAGTTGAAAACAATAATCACCCAAAAATCCATAACCTTCATATGAAACCAGCAAAATCATCCAAAATTCCAAAATAATCCAAACCCCAAATTGTTCATCTATTACAAAAAATTTAGTTAATGTAAAAACTAGTATAGCTTCCTTCAAAATCATCAATCCAAATTTCCAAATTGTTCATCAGCTAAATTAAACCAATTAATATAGTGTACTTGTTACCTCTGAATATGGATAATCAGGTACCAAGGACACCCCCAATTTACCAAAGTTCCGACATTACTAAATAATTAAATTACAATTAGTCTTCACAAACCAGAACAAGAAGCATCCATGACATTTTTTGAAATATAGAAACATATAAGCAATAGAGCCAAGTAGAAAACGGATGTCGAAAACAGATTTGATAACGTCACTTGGAGCAACATTTTGGTAGAACAGGTAATGAAGATATGTGCAAATAATAGAAAGAGCAATCCAGATATGATAACAGTTGCTCCTTTTGTCTCAGGCATTATAATTTTCAATAAAGTAGCCTTAATAATAATAATAATAGCCTTTGGTTTTCTTCAAGTGAAAGCAGAAGAACATGTAGCAGAAGTTCTTAATATAGCAGCAAAAGAGTTGGGATTATATTAAATAAAGAATTAAAGAATTAACAGCAGTAACTGTTTAATTAAGGAAGAACTATTGGTTAACGAAGCCTTGAACTTGCAGCAAAACAGTTGGGATTACATTAAATAAAGAATTAACTAGCACTAACTATTTAATTAAGCCGTTGGAACCACTAAGCAGACCTGGCGCCTCAATTACCTAGGAACACTAAGCGCTTTTAATGTGCATCGCCTAGAAATTGCGCCTAGGCGCCGTAGGCGTGCGTTTTAATAACTATGTACCTGATACAATTTGCAATTTTATTATTTGTAGCAGTCACAATTAGAGGTGGTAACACGGGGCATTTCAGTGGGTAAAGGGTCAAAACGGGTAATCATTTAACATGGGTCTATGTGTCAGCTTAATCTACAAATACTGCATTTTTAGAATAACAATCTAATTTTTCCACTGCGAAGCAATCTAGTAGATTGTACGCATTTAAAGACACTTTAGACAACATGTGACCCATTTGACCGGTTTCCTTTTTAGTTATATCTTTTAACTTCACCCATTAGAAATAAAGTCTAACCCAAAAGTCAACCCATTATATGTAAATGGGCTGAAAATCAGACCTTCTTGTCACAATATAATTCACATGTGTAGCAAGTACAAGTCATTAATGAATGCAAAAAAGATTTGAACAATTCTGATAAATCCAACCTATAGGGCAGAAAAAGATAAAAATAATTTCAGCATCCTAAATGTTGATTCAAGTTAAAGATATGTAGACCCTTCTTCCCGGTGATTTTTAACAGGTGCAAGTATAGAGATGAGAGTCTTTATTAATCCCAAATTGAATTTAAGAGTGAAGTACAAAGTTCTGATTTATCCCGGTTAAAGTGAAGAGTGAAGTATGCCACATGGCCATTATAAATGTGATTAAAGTGTAAATTTACCATCTTAGTCCTTACTTCATCTTCTTTCTCAATTAAAATACACTATTTCTTTTCTTCTTTCTCAAATGAAAATGATGTACAAGTAAAACAACATGTCAACTCTATAATAAAACCACTCAAAACTAAATAATCAAAATAAACAACACAGACAATAGATCTGCGAGAGTTAATTGCACAAATAGAAAAGCCCTCAAGCCTCAACTAAACACTAGTACTATGTGAGTATTTATGACGAAGAACGGGTCTGTTGGTTAGTTTTTCTGCGTGAAAATTACTTCTACTCACTGAATTTGACATATCCAGGATCAAATGGTAAAGATAGCCCTTGCCTATCAAATGATTTTTTAATGCTATACTGTTCTTTTGTCTGCATATGATGCTCATCTGTTACTTGTTTTTCTTATGCTTTCTGCATTTACTTTTCTGATCCAAGCAGTTTCTCCATCCTTTGGGATATGTATGTGTTTGTGTGTGTCACGTGCATACGTGATACGTGTGATTCACTCTCTAGTATCATTATTGAGATGGAGTATCCTTTGCCTTCATTTGTGATTTTTGTTATTTAACCTTTTGATGGGATATCAGATGGTCAATTGCTTTTATATCTGGTCCTCACATAGTTTATACAAATTTTTATTTTTAAGTTTTTTTTTTTTTTTTTTTTCTTTTGCAGGAGAAGCCCAATTTCTATTGCTGCAGCTATTATTTACATAGTAACTCAACTTTCTGATGATAAGAAGCCTCTAAAAGGTAACATCCATTTTCACTCAATTGTGATTATCCTTCAGTTTTCCTTTGCTGACACTTAGTAAAGTTGTTACATGATGGCTTTTGCAGTTTTTTTTTTTGCAATGTTAACTTTAACATTAGTGATATACTTTATATGTTTAATTTTAAGTGCTGAACATGGTCCAAGTTCTTCTCTATCCAAAAAAAATGCAAATTTTGATTAAGCATGCAGTTTACTTTAAATGTTTGGGGACTAAAAAGTGTTTCCGGTCACAACTCAATCTGACCTGTTTTATAATATTTACCCTTTTTGACCTGTTACCCAATCACCCCAACCCCATCCATTTTGCCACCTGTATTGGGTACTTTAGGGGGGGGGGGGGGGGGGGGGCGGTATGGTTGGGTTACCGCCTCGCGGTTCCAAAGGGAGCCGGCCGGCTCATTGTGGCAACCATACCGTGTATGGTTGGCTCCCCACCTGGCTCCGATTTTTTGGTCTACCGCGGCAAGAAGGAACCGGCGAGAGCCGCTGAAAATTGGAACGTTGGAAGTTGGAATGTTTTCGGTGGCTTCCCCAAGCCACACCACAACCATACCATGTGGTGTGGCTTGAAGCCTTGCCCATTTTGCCAAATTTGACATGTCGCAATGTTATTGGTTGGTTAGCATGGCTTGGGGAAGCCTTGTGGCAACCATACCCCCTCCCCTTATAAAACGACACTCTATGTAGTTTCTGTTTATTTTGAACATGTTCCAGTTTAACGGTTTGGATAAAGATAGTGCTTTGTGTCAACTCAATCTGACCTGCTTTATAAAACGCCACCGTATTAGTTTCTGTTTGTTTTGAACAAGCTATAGTTTAACTATTTGGACAAAAAAGTGTTTGGGGGTTTAACTCAACCTCACTTGTTTTACAAAAGCTACTCTTTTTGACCGGTTACACAAAAAATCCAACCCCATTAATTTTGCTGCCTATATTGGGGCTTTATAAGACGACACATATGATTTTTGTTTGAATTCTTTTTTAAAATGTGTGGACAAAATAGTGTTTTGGGTTCACTCCTTGGTTTTAGAAAGCGCCTAGGAGCGAGGCTCATTCGGACGCAGGGCTCTGTACATCTGACTGGTTGAGGCGCGGGTAAAAAAGGCTTGAGGCGCAGGCATGAGCACGCGCCTCATATAGGAGGTTGTACCTATAGTTTTTTAGGCTGTACATAGACGATAGTTATATATTAAAGAGTATATTACACAAAAGGTCCTTGTCCTTTATGTTTTATATACATTAGGATTAGGTTCTTTAACTAAACTAATTACACAAGACATGAGACATCTTTAACTTACATACTTGTTTTGGAAAAGGTCCTTTAGCTATAACACCGTTAAAAGTCATTCGTTAACAAAGATGTATCTTTATTAAAGGACTTACTTCATAATTTATATAAAACACAAAGGACCTTTTGTGTAATTTACTCTATATTAAATCATATAGAGGTTATTTATACCTATATTTTAGGTACCTGATAGAAACCTATGGGACATATAAAAGAAGCTATATAATTCCTTGTGCCTCATACTTCTTAAAACCAAGGTTAACTCAACTTGACTTGTTTTACAAATGTTATTCTTTTCGACCCGGTAACAAGCCTGTCCCATTAAAACGTCACAGTATGTTTTTTGTTTGTTCTGACACGGGGAATGTGAATGCAGATGTTGCTCTTGCAACCGGAGTTGCAGAAGGGACAATCAGAAACTCGTACAAGGATCTTTATCCCCATTTGACTAAAATCATACCTAGTTGGTATGCTCAGGAAGATGGTATCAAAAACCTCTCCAGCCCTTGAAACAACAAACCATTTATACAAGTTGACATTGGATTTAAAAGTATTTTTGGATGATGTGATGGTCATAAAGAAGACATCACCATCCTCTCCCTCTCCCCCAAATGCCAAAATCTAAATTCATTCAGTTAATCCTTTCTTTGATTGGTCCTACCCATCGATTGTAGTCGGAGGTCCATCTAAAGTCTTCAGTCACCGCGTTCGAACACGTATGTGTTTCCTTCGAATACACATGTTATAATATCTCAAAACAAAATAGATTATTTTTTTACAACATAGTTATGTACTGATTTTTTTTGCTTTTTTGTTTTTGGATATCTGTTACACGAGAATATACGATGTTATATCCAAATATTACTTCTTCAGTTTACATTGTCTCGATCACATGTAGTTATGTGTGGATGTCTTCTACCACCCCAAGCATCTGCTTACTATCAATGCTGTCTCCTTCATGGAGATTACATGTATAACCGAGATGAGGTCATACTGGATCGATTTTTTGTTTATTAAGAAACATGTTGCAGGGCATCAAAAGTGTCTTTTTATGCATCATACCCCTTGCCTAGATTAATAACAGTAAATGCACCTTCAATGGGTGAATTAGTAACAGATAAACTACTTGGTATATTGTGTAAAACTGGCACAAAGGCCTAACCACATATACTCCACTAAAGAGTGTTTAGTTTAATGGTATCTTGGTGATTAATAAGGTGTTCAAGTCCCATAGTAAATAAGTTTAGTTAATGGTATCCTGGTGATTAATAAAGTGGAATTTATTTCCAAACTAATGTATTTACTAAATAGGTGTAATGAAATATGAGTAAATTACAAATTACGTCCTTTATAATTAGTCAAATTATTGATTGTAACTTTTATGAAACTAACACTCAATGACCTTTTTTCTTTAGAAATTATTACGGATTACGTCATTTTTATCAACAAAAGCTAATTTTTTCTTACTTTTTTTTAAATGATCATTTCACCCTTACTTTTTAAAGGGAAAATATGTAATTCTAACTCTTTAAAGAACCATATCTGTAATTCTAATTATTTCTTTACTTTTATTTTATTTACTTTCTTTTTTCTAATACTATCAATTAATTAATATTAGTTTCTTTATAAACTATAATTTTCTAATATAACTAATAACGAGTAAATAAGAGGACAACGAACACGGATAAATCAATTAATTCATCTTTGCGTAACAAAAAAGAAAGATTAGTAAACGAACAAAACTAAAAATTTAGAAAAAAACTTTCGTTTTGCTCATTTTTTTAGAAAAAATATATTTAAATACAAACAAAAACATATATTTAAAAACTTTAATTTTCTTAAATGTTAGTAAACTAGAAAATATTTTCTAACAATGAACACGAATAAAATTATGTTTTTTTATTTGAGTACTCGATTAGACGACAATAAATTAAAATGTGATTTCGATCTCAGATTTGAGGTCATAATTTATCGCACAACCGAGAGCCACATGAAGTCTCTCCTTCCAATCGAGATAAATTCCTTTGTTCATTGAGTCTCCTATAAACTTGATCTATGCGACAAAGATAAAGAGTCAAATGAAATTAGCCCAAGACTAAAAATGTTAAATTTGATTATTAGTTATAGATTTACTTGACCAAGACTAGACATGTTAATTTATCGTCACTTAATCGAGTACACAAACGAAAATAACGTAATTGTGTTCGTGTTCGTTTGCTAGAAAATATTTTCTAGTTTATTAACGTTTAAGAAAAATTAGAGTTTAACTTCAATATATGTTTTTGTTCGTGTTCGTTTGTTTGTTTACTAATTTTGTTTGTAGTTATATATATGTTTTCTAAATAAAATGAGCAAAATGAATATTTTTTTCTAAAATTTTAGTTTTGTTTGTTTACTATTTTTTTTTGTTGCGCAAAGCTGAATTAATTGATTTATTCTTATTCATGTTCGTTGTTCCTTTTATTTGCTCGTTGTTATTGGTTTTATTAAAAAATTATAGTTTCGACAAAATTATATATTTTGTCCTTTAACTTTACGCGTTTTGCAACTTTCGCCCTTTATTTTTTTTTGTTACCCTCTCTGTCCTTTAACTTTTTTTTTTCTTTCACCTTTTGTCCTTTTTAACGGATTCCGTTAAAATCCACCGTTAAGTCAAGGGTATTTTTGTCTTTTTACTTTTTAGGGTAGAAAAAATTACATATTTTGTCATTTAACTTTGCCTGTTTTATAATTCTTATCCTTTATATTTTTTTGTTACATTCTCTATCCTTTAACTTTTATTCTTTCATCTTTTGTCCTTTTACCAGATTCTATTAAAATCCAACGTTAAGTCAAGGGTATTTTTTGTCTTTTTACTTTTTAGGGCTATATATTATACTTAAATAAAGAGGAAGGGTGTGATATGTTGTCACACCCCGGTCAACGGGTTCAAGTGTGAGCGGGAATGGAACCATAGTCGAGGATACATAGAACATCATCTAATAAATTTAAACTTAATAAAACATCATTTCATTTCAGTTGCAGCGGAAAGATAGTGGAAATGAAAATGTCTTACATTTGGAAAACATAAAGTCTAAATTGATAATAAAAGCATTTAACGGTTTATTAAGATAGTCGGGACTATGACTCCGTAAGCAGGTCCAATAGCATAGGTAAGCCCCATTTGCATGTCCTCGGATGTTTGCATTAATTACCTAAGAAATCATGAGTTTAAAAGGTAACATAAAGTTGGTGAGGTTCACAGGTTTATGATTTATCATTTAAACATTTGTAAAATAGTTTTCAGTATACTTAAATATTACATGAGTTTATCGTTGTGGATGTATGAGCTCACCTGAACCTTGATTTCAAATACTAACGGTTTACCCACCCAAGCATCTCTTGCCCAGAGATGTTAAACAGAGCAGAATAACTGACGTGTACCCCCAGACAATCCGGAGTCAGAACTGGAGCTACCAGTTAGGGTAGGGTTGTCAACCCAAATAGATCTATTCACTAGCTATCATTTCGTACAGAACTAATTGAAATCAATTAATGGTGGGATACGGTTGTACAAACGTTTATAACGATAATGTACCAAATTGGGCAATCAGTAAGAGAACAAGTAATCATACGGCTAACAGATAACCCATAATATTAAGTAAAAAGCATTTATCAGATTTCATGATTTCTCCCCCAAAGTATAAAACAGTTAAAGGAAAAGGGGCCGTGAAACTCACTGAATCAGCAGGTAAGCAGTAAATAAGCAGTGTAGGAACGGTAGCACGTAACGTCCTAAATAATTAAATAAACATATGCATAAGGTCTACAATCATTTGAGTAACATACGTCACCCAAGTGATACCGGTCAAGTCTTGACATTTTAATCCCGTTTGTATACGTTTGAAAACCCGTTAGCTTGTATTTATTAAATAAATACTTTCATGATTATTTATATTTATGTTCAATAAATATAAAAAAAGATTAAACAACTTTGTAGTTCAATCAAGTCCTGAATATTAAAATTTAAAAATAATAATGTTTATTATTATTTTTACAAGTTTGTGTAATTATTTTTAATTAAATAATTACGCGTTTGATTTGTTAATCATGTAGGTTATAATTATTTTTAAATAATTATGATTAACAATACTTTCGTAAATAGAACATAATTAATCGTCAAGATTAATTATTCATTCTTAAAACATGAATCGTTTGACATTTAATCATTTAATATTTCGAAATCGTTTGATATTTCTTTTGTAGAAAATATCCATTCTTCTAAAATATTAATTTGTGACGCTTGGATTTATAAGAGTTTATTTTTCATAAACGTTGGATTGTTTTAATAAAACATGATAAGTAATTGTTTAGGGATTTTAAACATTTACGTTTTCGCGTATATCGCCGTATGGTCCCGGTTCTATTACTACGCAACGTATCCTTATTTCGATTACTTCGATTCATCAAAGTAATAATAAAGGTTTATAAAAATAATTAATTGCTTGATTATTTTTATAAAAGTCTTTTATAAAGCATGTTCATTTTAACCAATATCTTTTATAGAAAAATCCTCTAATTCTATTACAAACTGTTTTTATTTTAATTTTTTAATTTAGATTTTTTTCTTTTTTAAACAGTTAAAAATAGAAATGTATATAAAAGTTATTCTTAAAGATAATAATAATATTTATGAATAGAAAAAATATTAAAAATATTTATTTTTAAATTTTTTTATAATTATCATTGACTGTTTAATTCAAAGTCTTGCTATTCAAGATTTTATAGGATAAGGTTTACCTTAGATCTTATTTGTTCGGCTTTTAAATTTAGTTTCAATTAGTAAAGATACTACAAGAGGTTTATATTATAAAATACGTAGTATGTTGTAATCTTTATTTTATGGAAAATTGGATTTAAATAATATGAATTAAGCATTATTGACCAATAATAATACCAATTCAGTTATTTGTCTATAATAATATCAATTCGTCAATTTAGTCTTAAAAATGATACACCGTTAGTTTTTCATTAACGGTGTTAGTTTTTTTTGCTGATGTGGCATATAGAGGGGTGGTTTTGTAAGTTTTATAAAATGAGGGGGCTAGTTTATAAAAGATTAAAATGAGGGGTTAATATTAAAAAAAAAGAATTATCAAAACCCTTGTCTCCCACCCTCGTCTCCCTCCACATCGAAGTCGACGACCTCGGCCGAATCCGGCCGTCCTGCGGCGGCGCAAATCGTCCATAGTAGCGGCAGCAGCCGTGAGTGCGGCTAGGGTTCCGCCATCCTGCGGCGGCGCAACCTTTGAGTAGGAGAACAGAGGGGCTGGGTTGGTGCGTCTCACCAGAAGAGAGGTCGCCGGTGAGACCAGACGGAGAGGCGAGGAAGAAGGAGGAGGAAGGAGGCTCGCCGGAAGTGGGGTGAAGCGAAGACGAGCCGGTGACGCCCGGTGACGCCAGAAACGCCGGTGACGAGCCGGAGAAGGAGGAGTGCAGCAAAGACGAGTTGGTGGCGGTGATTCTTCCCACCGGCGAACAGATTTGGTGAACAGGTGTTAGGGTTTTTTTTTAAATGGTTTTTTAAAATATAATTTTAACCCATATGTTTTAATAAATTACATAACTAGTCTCTCACTTTAAAAACATAGTCAAACATGCCACGTGGCATGCCATGTCATCAGTGCAGTCAGCAAAAATTTACACCGTTAATGAAAAACTAACGATGTATCATTTTTGAGACTAAATTGACGAATTGGTATTATTGTAGGCAAATAACTGAATTGGTATTATTATTGGCCAATAGAGCTTAATTCATATTATTTAAATCCAATTTTCCTTATTTTATTTAGTTCTTTATAAATATTTTTATTTTTATTTTGTCCATTCGTTAATTGTCATTTTATTTATTAAATTATCCAACTCTCATTTTCCATGATCAATTCAAAATTCAAAACATGAGTGAATTGATGTGTTTAGTTTTTCTTTTAATTATTCTTTTCTATAGATTTTATAATTCTTAAAAATAAATATTTTTATCTACAGCTTGAATACAATAAATCAAGTATGTAATATGATTTATCATTATTACTTTTTACCTTTCAACTAAGACTAGGGGGTGATCATCGGTAAAGCAGGTGGACTGGTGAGCGCCGACGTTTGGTGAGGAAATGATGGAGGGTCGTCAGAGGTTTGGTCGGGGCAGAGAGGGCTTGGAGATGAGAGGCCGTCGAAAATTCGACCGGGAAATAGGAGAGAGGGAAGGGGGATTGAGACTGCCTTCTCTCTGAAACGGAAGTGGGGGTGGGGTGGTAAAGGGAAAAAACACATATTTACATAACACATCCTCCTTCTTTATTTAAGCACAATAGATACCCTAAAAAGTAAAAAAACAAAAATACTCTTGACTTAACGGTGGATTTTAACGAAATCTGTTAAAAAGGACAAAAAGTGAAATAATAAAAAAGTTAAAAGATAGAAAATGTAACAAAAAAAGATAAAGGATAAAAATTGCAAAACAGACAAAGTTAAAGGACAAAATATGTAATTTTTTCTAACCTAAAAAGTATAAAGACAAAAATACCCTTGACTTAACGGTGGATTTTAACGGATTCCGTTACAAAGGACAAAAGGCGAAAGAAAAAAAAAAGTTAAAGGACATAGAGTGTAACAAAAAAAGATAAAGGATAAAAGTTTCAAAAACGGATAAAGTTAAAGGACAAAAAATGTAATTTTGTCTATAGTTTATAAATAAACTAATATTAATTAACTAATAGTATTAGAATAAAGAAAATAATAAAATAAAAGTAAAGAAACAATTAGCATTACATATTTGGTTCTTTAAAAAGTTAAAACTATAGATCTGGTCCTTTAAAAGTAAGGGTAAAATGATCATTTACAAAAAATCTAATAGAAAAACTTAACATCTGTTAGTGAAAAGGACGTAATTCGTAACAATTTCTAAAAAAGGTCATTGAGTGTTATTTAGTTTCGAAAATGTTATAATCCATAATTTGAGTAAATGTAA
Source organism: Deinandra increscens subsp. villosa (assembly GCA_039602395.1). Taxonomy (NCBI): domain Eukaryota; kingdom Viridiplantae; phylum Streptophyta; class Magnoliopsida; order Asterales; family Asteraceae; genus Deinandra; species Deinandra increscens. The sequence continues at coordinate 24,179,865 of JBCNJP010000025.1, forward strand.
AGGACGTAATTTGTAATTTACTCATAAAATATTTATCAAAATGAGTATTTTCTTGAAAAATTCATTTTCTCTCTTAATTTTATTGGATAAGTTTTTTCTTTTTATTATAGTATTTTATAAAAAGTTTACTTTAAAGATTCTCTAATTCTTTTACAAACTGTTTTTATTTTAATTTTTTTAATTAGATTTTTTTTTTTGTTTTTTAAACAGTTAAAAATAGAAATGTATATAAAAGTTATTCTTAAAGATAATAATAATAATATTTATGAATGGAAAAAATATTAAAAATATTTATTTTTAATTTTTTTTATAAATATCATTGACTGTTTAATTCAAAGTCTTGCTATTCATGATTTTATAGGATAAGGTTTACGTTAGATCTTATTTGTTCGGCTTTTAAATTTAGTTTCAATTAGTAAAGATACTACAAGAGGTTTATATTTTAAAATACGTAGGTATGTTGTAATCTTTATTTTATGGAAAATTGGATTTAAATAATATGAATTAAGCATTATTGACCAATAATAATACCAATTCAGTTATTTGTCTATAATAATATCAATTCGTCAATTTAGTCTTAAAAATGATACACCATTAGTTTTTCATTAACGGTGTTAGTTTTTTTTGCTGATGTGGCATATAGAGGGGTTGTTTTGTAAGTTTTATAAAATGAGGGGGCTAGTTTATAAAAGATTAAAATGAGGGGTTAATATTAAAAAAAAAGAATTATCAAAACCCTTGTCTCCCACCCTCGTCTCCCTCCACATCGAAGTCGACGACCTCGGCCTGTAGAAACGAGATACGATCTTACTACTGCGTGTATCAATCAATCATAGTAACAACGGATGTAAATAAGAGAATTCGTATTGAATCACTTGAGATTACAATGAAGACTCTCTAGTTTCTCTCTCTAGAACACACACACAGAAAGTGTAGAATGACAGAAGTGTTCAACTCGTTACCTACACATTCTAACACACAGGCTATTTATAGTAAGTGACTAAACGCCCAACGTACCAACTGGTACGCCGGACCACATGGTCCGCCGGACCATGTGGTACGACACTAACCAAATAGTCACTACAATTCATTCTAAGACTCGCTCACATAGATACAATACACGAGACACTCGTACTATAGGAATATGCTCTAACAAACTCCCCCTTAACGTGTAGTGTATCTATTTTCTAATTAAACTTCAGTCTTCAATCTTCAACATTGCTGCATCTGATCTTTGACTTGAAATCTTGTCAGAAATAGAGCTTGCATGGCTGGATCACCCTTGAATCAACTTTGAACTTCAAAATCCACTTGTGAAAAATATTACATACTCCCGCTTTCACCATGCTTGAGTCTTTGAAACACATAACCTGCAATTTCAGAAGACAGAAACGCGGTTTCCTTTTCTTTTGAAAATTAATTTAATCTTGGTGCAAAACTTCTCTTCGAGAATCCAAGATAGATTTTCAAATTTTGATTTCGTATCACATATCGATTGGTCGAAAACAAATAAGAAACAAAATCTTTCTGGCTTTTTGAAACTTTACATCAAAACACACCGAAAATCTTTTTGAACTTTTCTGATATGAAACATAAATGCAATACTGAATCAGACACTATTTTTTGTCTTTTGCAAGAAAGATCACAACTTGGGATCATATTGGTCATATCATGCTGAACTACACTTCAATTTCAATTACTTCAGCACACAAGTCATGTCGATTACCGGTATAATTTGTCCATCATAAACTCAAGCACAATCATACTCATAACATCTGGATATGTTATTGATTGATTTAGTTTGCTTTGACCAGTGTACCCCACACTATCAGACATACTCAGATATGTTTTTCGCTTTTATATCACACTTTGTGATATCATTTGTGATTTAATCACATAATGATTGTATTCATGATTCAGTCAACTGTGTTCCATGCAAAAAGAAGTAAGAACGTTAAATCGTCTACCTTAAGGTCGATCTTTCGATACGCAGATAAGGCCTCAGATTTAACAAAATAAGAAAATAAAACAAGTTGAAATTGTATAACTCAACAACAACCAGGTCGGTACTCCCGTACACGCAGAGAAAGTCCGATGAGTTATACGAAACACCAAAGAAAATAAAGCAGAACGTCAAACGAACAACAATCAGGTCGATCTTTCGATACGCAAAGAAAGTCCGAATCGTTTGACAAAATAAAGAAAATCAAACAAGTTTAAATCTTTGCAAAATGAACACATGTATACACAGTGACTTCTCATTTTCTTTTTCACATATCATTTTCTTTATATCATGAGATATGCATAAAGATGTTGTCCACTTGGTCAAGCATTAGTATATAATGTGTTTATCACATCTGAATACTTTCTGATTTAATGCCGAGCCTACCAAGCACATCGAACAATGATCTTATGGCTTTTTCATCTATTTTATCCGTGAGCCAGACACGAAAGCCAATGTACCATCATTTCCCAATCATGTTGGATACAATTTCTCATTTTCAATGTTTTTGTATTTTTCTAGTTTTTCTCCCCCTTAAAATGAAAACTCTATTTTTGGATTTTCATTTTAACACAAACAAAAACACAAATACGCTATTTTTGGTTTTCAATTTTCTCCCCCTAAACGACAAACGAAATGTAAAAGAAAGAATATTGACCTTCCGACATGGATACCTTTCAAGTTTAGCTTTTCAGAAAAATTTCAGTTTTGAAATTTGATATCACATGTAATTTAAGTTAAATCAGCAGAATACTCCTCCATCAGCAACTTTTCAATCACCGATAGGTCTTCTAGAAGTACCTGCACACTGGTCAAACACATCAGTTTATAAATGACCCGAAGCGAATTGCTTCTGGTCGACCAGTATCTTGAATTCCTTTTGAAACCACTTTAGGTTTCCAGTGTTGTTGGTTTGGTAAATCAGTATCTGATGAACCGGTCACAGTCGATTGTGACGAACAACCTACATATGGAACATTTTGAAAACGAGGAATAAATCTTCCTTGAGTTTTGAAAAATGTAGGTTGTGGAAATTCATCAAACACTCTGCCATATTCATCAATGAATCGCGGTTTGGCAGTTTTACCAACACATGGAACCTTTTCTCTTCTTGAACTAGAAGCAGCAGTGACATGACAATCTTGTGCCATATGCCCTTTTTGGCGGTAATTGTAACACAAACGATTGTTTATGTTTCTTGTCTTTGGAACCTGCATAGCTTCACAAACATATTCATCTCCAAAATGATCATAAAAATTATCATATACCTGAAATCGATGATCATGAACCCATTTGGATGTCGGGCTCTTTGGAGTAGAATTGGATCCTCCAGAAGAATATTTAGCACCTTGTTGCTTCTTGGTCTTTGAATCAACATTCGTCACAAAAACTTCAGCAACTTTCCGAGCATCTACACAATGTAGCGGGAATTCTTTATCAGAAAATATTTGTTCCGAACCCTTGAGTTTGTAAAACCTCTCGGGTTGAACTTTGTCAGCTTTAAAAACTTCTTTCTTTACTTGCTTCAGATTAACTTTCTTCAAATTCTGTTGCTGTTGAACCTTTGAAACATTCACATCAACCTGTTTCTTTTGAAATCCCAAACCTGTATATTTTCCAGACACCTTCTCTTCTGAATCAGATGATTTATGCCCGTTCTTTGCAAGACGAGAAAATTCAGCTTTAACTTTCTTGATATCTTTTGGAGCATTGATAATTGTTTCATCAATGTCAGCTTTTGAAGACAAAGACCCAGACACAACCTTTTGAGCTTCAGAAGCTTTAGTACTTTTGCCTTTTTCCTTTTGCTTTTCTTCAACAGATTTGGAACCAACAAACTCAGAATAATCTCCAATCTCAGCCTTGTCTTTCAAATCATGAACGCCTTCTTTGGGACTTCCTGGTGGCGAGACTGTCTTGTTAAACATCTTCTCAAAATTTTCATCTTTGGCCAGAAAACTTGTAAAAGATTGTGAGTTAGTAACATTGTTCAAAAGACGTTTTGAATCAATTACTTCAATCTTTAATTCAGAAATTCTTTGATAAGCTTCAGCCAACTCTTTTTCTGTTGCAATGAGCTTCTTTGCCACTTTGTTAGTTTCATACTTTTGCAATCTTAACTCATCTAATCCGGCCACCAATTCCTTCTCGAGTTTATCGTCATTTCTTTTCTGAATATCCAAATTTGCATTTTGCAACTTGTTCACTCTAACCAACTCCCTCTTCTCATCAAGTAACTTTTCCATATCAGTCTGATAAGATTGAATCTTAGTAGCTTGGTCATCAGACAGTTGAGTAAGTGTATCAAGTCTGGACTTTGATTTGTCAAAAAGATTTTGAAAATCGTTTGCTGTATCTTCAGCTTCATCTTTCCATTTCTTTACTTCTTTGACTAATTCAGCCTTTTCTTCAGACAACTTTGTAAATTTCTTTTCAAACTCCTGCTCAACACCTTGAAACTGCAACTCTTTTTCAACTAACTTTGTCTGAAAAACTGAAACCTTTTCTTTTTGAGATTCTAACTCTTGGATCATCCCTTCCAACTTTTCTCTATCAGCAACCAAATCTTCTTTTTCCTTAACTAAACCATAAATCATCTTATCTTTTTGAGAACAAAACTCACAGACAGATTCATAACCACTATTTCCAGAACTACTACCATCTGAATCAGAATCTGTTATCTCTTCTTCGTCATCACTGTGAACAATCTGAGCAACAAAACAAGACTCATCAGGAAAATCAGCATCCCAATCATAACCTTCATTCGATGTTTGTTCTTTTGATGCAGAAGAAATAGCAGTCAAAGCAATTTGAGGTGAAGCAGTTTTATCAGCTGTCTGAACCACCTTTTCTTTTGCGGGACACTCACGAGCAAAATGACCATATTTGGAACATTTGAAACATTTGATCTGTGACTTATTTAAACCAAGTTTGTCTCCTTGAAAAATAGATGTCGTTCCATGTTTCTTAATAAACCTTCTACCTCTTTCAGTTAGCATAGCAAACTGCCACTCCAAATCTAATTTGTTCAACTGATCTTCATCCATATGATCTAAATCCTCTCTATATAGGCAAGATTTACCAATTTGACTAAATATATCTCCAGAAGAAGATGATATGAATCCAGATAACAACGCAACTAAATCTTCAGCTGACTTCCCATTAATCGAACTAGCAGACGATCTATCAGGAGTAGTGAAACTGCACCCCCTTGATGAACTCTCATACTTTCCTGATCCATGATCAGCAACAAATGCTGTTTGAGGTGGATTTGATGTATCATAACTAGATGATTTAGACTTTGCATTGATACTTGCAAAATTTTGTCAATGATATAACTCAGGATTTTGTAATTGAGCAGTGGACTTGTTTGAATTCATCATTTCCATTTCTCGAGCATGAAGCTTTCCAGTCAAATCATGAAATGATAATGTGGAATAGTCTTTGTCATGAGTAAGCAACAACACATAATTTTCCCATTTCTCTGGTAATGCTTCCATCAATTTCTCTTTCAATTCTTCCTCGGTCTTTTCAATCTTGACTACTTTCATCTCACTAATTAGATGTGAAAATCTTGAAACAAGAGCAGAAATATTTTCTTTGTCGTATTGTTGAAAATTTTCAAATTCTTTGTTCAACACTTTCCTTCGACTCTTCTTATACTGATCATTGCCTTCACATCGAGCAGATAAAGCATCCCATAACTGTTTAGCCTTCTTGCAAGTACTGAATTGATGTAACAACTCAGTAGGTAACGCCATGGTAAGATAACCATAAACTTTTTGTTCAAGTTCATAACTTCTTCGTTCATCCTTATCAAAATCTTGAATCTCTTTATATTCTCCATTGTCAGTTGGACGCACATACAGCGTTCGAATCGGAATCCACAAATCAATATCATTTGTGCTGATGTATGCAGAAAAACGTTGCTTCCAATTTTGATAATCTTCCAATTTTAACAACTTGGGAACTTTCTGACTTGTTCCTATTTCATTATCAAAATTGAGTATAGCTTGTACCGTGCTTTGCATAGCCGCAAACGCTTGAAAATCGGACATTTTTCACCGAAAATGATACTTCAAAAACTTCAAACTCGAAAACGAAGGTCTTCCAAGCGGATTTTGGGGGTCAAAACTGAACGGTACTAGCCGTAGGCGGGTAGAAGTCCTAGATCTCGGAAAGACGAACGTTTTGGCTGGTATTGGGTTTCGTAACTCCAAACGGTTTGTAAGTTACGTCAGTTTTAGTGAAGATATGTTTTCTGCCAGCGGATCAACAATTCCAGCGGATCAAACTCCGTATCAGATCAACTAGCGGATAAAAAATTGTTCACCGGATCAGAATACTCTCAACGGACCAAATATGTTCCAGCGGACCAGATATCTTCGGCGTATCAGATTTTGATACGGCGGATCAAAACTGGTACGGCGGACCAGAATTTTCAGTGGATCACACTAATACGCTGTAACTGCTGCGGATCAGACTGATGAAGATTGCCTAGCGGATCAAACGGCGGACCAGTCTGTTCGTTGGGCGGACCAGTCGCAGAAAACACAAAAATCGACTGATTTTCACAAATTTTGACAATTGAAGCTGAAAACTAGATCAATATGATGCGAAAACACTCCAGGAGCATACAGAAATCATTTTTATCCTTGGAATCACTCAGAATTGGAAGAAATTGAAGAAAAACTTACCAACCCCAGCTTTCTCTCTCTAAAACTCCGAAAATTGATCAAAATCACAGCAGTAGAGCAACCTAATGCTCTGATACCACTTGTAGAAACGAGATACGATCTTACTACTGCGTGTATCAATCAATCATAGTAACAACGGATGTAAATAAGAGAATTCGTATTGAATCACTTGAGATTACAATGAAGACTCTCTAGTTTCTCTCTCTAGAACACACACACAGAAAGTGTAGAATGACAGAAGTGTTCAACTCGTTACCTACACATTCTAACACACAGGCTATTTATAGTAAGTGACTAAACGCCCAACGTACCAACTTGTACGCCGGACCACATGGTCCGCCGGACCATGTGGTACGACATTAACCAAATAGTCACTACACACGTGTGTCGAATCCAAACTTACAAGACAACCATTTAAATCGGTTGAATGAATAACCGAAACCCTAGACTTAATTCACACTGATGTGTGTGACTTGAAAGTCGTCCCCACGCGTGGTGGAAATAAGTACTTCATCACGTTTATTGATGATAGTACAAGATATTGCTATGTATACTTACTTAAAAGTAAGGATGAAGCAATAAACAAGTTTGCCTTGTGTAAGAACTTGGTTGAGAATAAATTCACCAAGAAAATCAAGGTTTTGCGGAGTGATAGAGGAGGTGAATATGTTTCAGCGTTTGTGGACTTATGTGCACAAAGTGGAATTGTCCATGAGACCACCGCACCTTATTCTCCATAATCCAATGGCATTGCGGAACGAAAGAACCGTACATTAAAAGAGATGATGAATGCCATGTTGAACAATTCTGGGATGAGCCTAGACATGTGGGGGGAAGCCATTTTGACGGCTAACTATCTTTTAAATAAGATACCCCGTAAAGATAAGGATAAGACTCCTTATGAATTGTGGACGGGCAAAACGCCATCCTACAAATACCTGAAATTATGGGGGTGCCTAGCTAAGGTATTAGCTCCTTTGCCTAAGGTGCAAAGGTTAGGACCCAAAACTGTGGACTGTGTGTTCATTGGATACGCAAAAAACAGTAGTGCATATCGGTTTCTTGTCCATGACTCGAAAAATCCCGATATACACGAAGGCACTATCATGGAATCAAGGAATGATTCATTCTTTGAAAATGTATTCCCGTGTCTGTCATGAGAACACGCGAGTTCATCGACACCATTAGTTGGTGATGAGACTCATGAAGATCCATTTGTTGGTGACGAAGTTCATGAATAACCATGTGTTGGTAACGAGGTTCATAAACGGCCTGCATCTAATGAGGGTGAGCTTAGACGAAGTAAGCGAAAAAGGGTTGGAAAATCCTTTGAACCTGACTTCACGGCTTACATGGTTGAGAGTGATCCCAACACCTACCGCGAGGCGGTAACCTCTTCAGATGGGCCTCAATGGAAAGAAGCCATCAAGTGTGAGATAGAGTCTATCTTGCAGCACCACACTTGGGAGCTTGTCGATCTTCCTAATGGTTGCATACAACTTGTAACCCAAGTATACTTCACAAAGGAAGGTTCAAAGGGGACACCTACCTATCCTGCAATACTGAACTGCTGAAATTGATTTTGATTCTTGAAGAATAGATCGATACCCATTCATGTGGGGGATTGTTGGAATTTTGGGAGAAAAACTTATGGAAAATGGGGTTTTCACCAACTTTGGACTAAAATAAAATACAGATAACATAGGTTGTTGCCTCTGTACTTTATGGGTTTGTGTAGTACGTTGTGAGGGCTTTCCAACGCATCAAATCACGTCCAAATCCGAGCTCGTATGAATGAGATATCGAAACTCAAAGTTGAGGTCTCGCAGCAAGTGAAGCTGTGAAAATAAGAGAGAAAAATGCCAAGTATGGCATGGAACTCATCCCACATTGGTTGGGGGATGAAACCAAAAGTTCTTTATAAGGTGGAAACCTTACCAACTATTGTTTCCCTTAGTATGACACATCCCTTGGACCCTGAGGGGTGCGAAGCACCCCTAACTCGTACTCGCACACGCACACGCGCGCGCGTGGCGTGGGCGTATGAGGCGCAATGTGGTGCTTTTGATGGCGCACTTTGCACTTTGCACGCTCGCATCGCCGTGAGCCGCTTGAGAGCCGCCTTATTGTTTTTGAGTTCATTTGGAAGTTGGTTCGGTTGGAGACCAGGCAGAGAAGTTCAGGCGAAACTGAGTTCAACCGGAAAATGTTCCGGTTGAAGTTCAAGTGGAACGAGTGAAAGCTGTGATCCGGTTGAAGTTCAGCCGGAAGGTTCAAGCAGAACAGTTGAGCCGGAAACAGTTCAGGCGGAACCTGGGTGGTTCAACCGGAAGGTTTAAGCGGACCTGCATGGCTCCGCTGTTCGAGCTGGAACGCGTGTTTCTCCGGATTGACAGCTGGAAAACGCGTTTTTGAGCTAATTAAGGTAATTCCGTGTTAATTAGAAATCAATTTGCATTAAAGACGTGTAATGCAAAGTTTGATTATGAATTATTTTTGTGTGCTCAACAAGTCACTCCCACCACTATAAATATAGCCTCATTAGTTGAGGCTAAATACACTAGAATTCATAGAATTCTTCTTCTCTCTAAAATTCTCTCTCTCTTCTTCTTCTTCCAATATTCATCCTGTTTGTTAGGATCTTCGAGGACTCAAAGGTATTTTCAAGCTTAGAGTTATCCCGGCCATACAATACGGTTTAGGCGATTGTACCCTGGGAAACAAAACGGTTCTTCGGTAGACCCGGAATTTGTTTTAAGGGACCCGGGTTTTGACCCGAAGCCTTCACCAAGGTTCCTTGGAACCTTTATCGTTTTCTTAACTAATATCAAAAGATTTTTCTCAAAACCTTTTATTTGACTTTCAATTAGCATTCAAACTTTTTCCTTAATTCTCTGTCTTTAATTTCTTTCATTCAAATCAATATCACTTCATTTCATTTGTATTGTAATTTTAATTTATTTCATTTCCTTGTAATCCTCTATTCATTTCTTTGTATAATATCTCAATTCCGTCTAACTTTTTATTATTTCCTTGTAAATGTTGATAGGAGTAGATCAACTTTATTTCAAGTGTATTGTAATAGAATAGGTTTATTTATTTTGTTGTAATCGTACTAAATAAAGTATTTATTTTATTTAATTTTACGAACGGTTTTCCTACATATTCTTTCTATGAGGTTGCTTGAACTTTCGTATAATTCTTTTATATCACAGCATCGGGTATTTACCCGGGTCACTCACTTGTAAATAAGTGGTGAATTTTTTTTTCTTTCCAAAGAAACAAAAACAAAATCCTGCTCTATTCTTAAACCATAATGTTGTGACGGTTGTTGTTAAAAATATGTGGTTATATTTTTTAGTTCTTTTTCAATTCAATTATTTGTGTTTTCTTTATTTTACTAATTTTACATTTTTTTTTCTTTGGCATGTGTGGTGGGCTGAGGAAAAGGCTTAAAGAAAACAAATGGGCTTGTTCGAAGCTGGGCTGCTGTTCGTTAGAAGCTGGGCTGGAGTTGCTGAACCGGGTTGCGGGTTGCTGCTAGAGTATATAAACTCTCTTAACCTCATCTAGGGTTAAGAGAGTTTAGCCACTAAAGAGTTTTTCTCCTCTGGTTCCTTCGTCTCTTCAGTTCTACAATTTGGTGTCTAGAGTTCTTGTGGTCATCGATGTTCATCATAGTTTGATGAACGAATCGGTTGCTCGTTAGGCATTTCATTTGTTGCTCTTGAGGGTTTTGTTAGTAATCAGATCATCGCATAGTTGATCTGAATTGTTTTGTTTGTTTCGGTTGCGCGTCTCAGATTTGTGTGTAATATCGATTGATTTCCTTCAAAATTAACATGGTATCAGAGCTTGTGCTCTGGATATCATCCTCGTAGCAACACTAGGGTTGCTGGTGATCACATCGAGTCCTTGTTTTCGACTATTATCGGTGTTACTTCGTGTCTCTGTCAGATTCCAGTGTTGATGTTCTTCTTGGCTATTTTGAGTCCTAGATCTGGTTCTCCATAGTGTCTGAACCCTAGGCATTCAAAGGCTGTTGTGTTCTTAAAGAAAACTGGTCAGATCTGGAGTGAATCGGGGCTTGACGTGGAGATACATGGAGTGAAGATCTCGTAACCCTAAGTGAAGGTTACAAGTTGTTTTGCCGTTGAGGAGTTTCATCTTGGGATCACTGCTGCCGTCAGGAATTTGTAACCCTAAGTGAAGGTTACTGTTCCTGACATCACTGGGTGAGATCTTTCCATACTCTTGTTATATTTTTCTGTTGTAGATAAATACAGTGGCGGACTAGTGTAACCGCTTGCATGCTGTACAAAGGGAGACATCCTCTGTCTAACCTGTTCTTGATTGGATTAGTGTGCTTTGCTTGTGATAAATTGTAGTATCTGTGTTTATCTTGTTTTGTTGTGTGAATTGCATTCTGACACCTTGGGGGATCCCTGATCTGCCAGCTTGACTGGTGTGGAAACTTGTGAACCCTTTAGTGGTCTTGCCTGGTTTGTTTTTTGTGTTATCAATATGGCTGATGGTGATGGCAATCCATTTGCTACACTTGTTAGTAAATTGGATGCAAGCAATTCTTTATATCTTCATGCTAGTGACTCTAGTAATTTGACCATTGTTAATATCAAACTAAAGGGAACTGAAAACTCTAGGGTTTGGGCTAATGCTATGACTCTTGCTTTACAAGTTAAAAATAAGTATAGTTTTATTGATTGTACATGTGTGAAGTCTAAGGATGATGATGTTCTTGCTAGGCAGTGGGATAGATGTAATTCTATTGTTCTTACCTGGATTTTAAATTCCATTAGTGAGGAATTGTATATGGGACATGTGTATTCAAACCTTGCTTCAGCTGTGTGGACTGAATTAAAAGAAACTTATGAAAAGTAGATGGTTATGTGGTTTTTGATTTTTATCAGAAAATAAATAGTTTTACTCAAAATGGTATGTCTGTGTCTGAATACTACCACAAGTTAAATATTATGTGGAAGCAATTAGACCAGATTCTTTAACTCCCCGGTTGTACTTGTGATGCGTCAAAGGATTTTAATGACTTCAATCATATGATAAAACTAATGCAATTTTTGATGGGTTTAGATGATGTTTATCAATCTGTTAGAACAAATTTACTTGTTAAAGATGACCTTCCTACTGTTAAGGAAGCCTTTGCTATTATTTCTAGAGAGGAATCTCATAGAAATTCTAACAATGGCAGCTCTAAAACTCAAAATCAATTTGTTGGGTTTGTGTCAAAACCAATTCAGTCTTTTGTGAATAAAAGGAAAACTGGCAAGAATGCTAATAGTGACCTAAAGTGTACACACTGTAATAATCTGGTCATACTGTGGATAAGTGTTTTGAGATCATAAGCTATCCTAGTTGGATGAAGCCAAGAACTGGGCAAGGGAAGAAAATTGGGGGGTTCAGCTCTGTTTCTGATAGTTGTGAAGTTAGTTCAAATGTGCCTTCCTCCTTGAATTTTATTTCTTCTGATCAAGTTGTCAAACTATTAGGATTACTTAATGAAAGATCTACTGAAGGTGTTTCTAGTAGCAATGTGTTAGGTAGCCTATTTTGTTCAACTGTGTTTAAAAGTCAACAATACAATTTTAGTGGTGTTGTGGGTAATACACAAAATGTAAATTGGATTGTTGATTCTGGGGATAACCATCACATGGTAAAATCTGATCAAAATTTACATTTCTGATTTAAATGTTAGAGTAAAACATCCAAATGGTACAAATGCATTAGTCACAAAAATTGGTGATATAAAACTAAATGATCAGGTTATGCTTTGTGATGTGTTTGTTATTCCGAACTATTATGTGAACTTGATGTCAGTACATAGGTTAACTAGAGATAGCAAGGTCACTGTGTTTTTTGATGAGTTCAAATGTTATATTCAGGATTCATTAACAAAGAAAAACCTAGTGATTGGTAGACAACTTGATGGTTTGTATTTGTCTGATGGGTCTCATGTATCTGCTAAGGTGTGTAATAGTATGTGTAGTGATTTTAGCCTGTGGCATTCTAGGCTGGGTCACCCGTCACAAGTGGTTTTAAAAATTTTACAATCTGATTTAAAAATAGATCAAATTAGTGACTCTTTCTTGTGTGAAACTTGTCATAGGGCCAAGCAACATAGGGAACCATTTCCCTTAAGTGATCACACTTCAAGGGAACTAGGTGATCTAGTTCATCTTGATGTGTGGGGGCCATATAAGGTTTCAAGTAGGGAAGGGTTTCAATATTTTTTGACTGTGGTGGATGATTATACTAGAGCCGTATGGTTTTTTTTAATGAAATCTAAAACCGAAGTGTTTTCTCATATACAGTATTACATTAGCATGATTAAAACCCATTTTGGGAAAGCTGTAAAAGTTTTTCGTAGTGATAATGGAACTGAGTTTGTAAATAATCAAATGATAGATTTTTTTTGGTAAGCTTGGCATTATACATCAAACACTTGTGCTTATACCCCTCAACAGCATGGTATTGTTGAGAGAATACATAGACACCTCCTGAATGTTGCAAGGTCATTGTTGTTTCAAGGAAATTTTCCTCTTAAGTTCTGGTCTGAGTGTGTGCTTACTGCTGCCTATTTGATTAACAGGACCCCATTTTCTGTGCTTAATGGAAAGTCTCCATATGAATTAGTGTATGGTTTTAGACCTGTTTTAGGCCACCTTAAAATGGTAGGATGTCTCTGTTTTAGTACTGTTTTAAATAAAGAACATAAGTTCAGTAGTAATGTTGAGAAATGTGTTTTAATTGGTTATTCAAATCAGAAAAAGGGTTATAGACTTTGGTCTCTTGATTGTCATGTCATTCTCTACTCAAGGGATGTAAAGTTTTATGAAAACTTTTTTCCATTTAAAATGGCAAAGATTTTCCAACTTTGAACAAAGAAAAAGAAAATGTATCGAGTTTTTTTTATTTGTTTGATAATTCTGAAACAGAGACTTCTAAGGGGGCTGGTCCTGATGATGAGGATCATAATAATAATGGTGATGATTCTCATGGGACACAACAGCCAATTATAAGGGAAGAAATTATTCAAGGCGGGGTTACACCTTAGTCTCTTGGTGATGTGGGGGTATCAGGAGATGAGATGGAGTAGCCTAGTGGTTCTAACCCTCAGTCGAGCATGGCTGTGGGTGAGAACAATGAACCAGATCAGAATGACTATTCTGAGGGAAGTGGTGATGTACCTTCAACTCCTGTCCCCCTTAGGAAGTCTACTAGAGTCTCTATGTTACCTTCAAAACTTAATGATTTTGCAATAGAGGGTAAAGTTAGATATGGAATTGAAAAAGTTGTAAACTACTCAAACTTGTCTTCTAAGAATTTTTGTTTTGTGACTAATCTAAATAAAAGTTTTGAACCTAAATTCTCTATGTTTGTTACCTTCAAAACTTAATGATTTTGTAAAAGAGGGTAAAGTCAGATATGGAATTGAAAAAGTTGTAAACTACTCAAACTTGTCTTCTGAGATTTTTGTTTTGTGACTAATATAAATAAAAATTTTGAACCTAAATTCTATTATCAAGCTGCTTCCGATCCTAATTGGGTTGCTGCCATGAATGATGAAATAGAAGCTCTCCATAGGAATAATACTTGGGACTTAGTTGAATTACCTCCTGGTAGGAAAACCGTAGGATGTAAATGGTTCTATAAAATTAAGTATAAGTCTTCTGGTGAGATTGATAGGTTTAAAGCTAGGCTGGTAGCTAAAGGTTAGAGTAAAAAAGAGGGGGTAGATTTTGATGAAACCTTTTCCCCTTTTGTGAAAATGATCACTATTCGAACTGTTATGTATTTGGCTGTTGAAAATGATTGGCCTCTTTTCCAATTAGACATTAATAATGCGTTTTTATATGGTGATTTAAATGAAGATGTTTATATGTATCTTCCTGAAGGGTATTATTCTAGGTCAGAAACTAGGGTATGCAAGTTGAAAAAATCTCTTTATGGGCTAAAACAAGCCCCTAGAATGTGGAATGAGAAACTTGTAGCTTCTTTAATTGAGTATGGTTTTGAGCAAAGTAGGTGTGACTATTCTATGTTTGTGAAAAAGTCTAGTTATGTCTTTGTTGTGTTACTTGTAGTTACTTGTATATGTTGATGATATCATAATTACTGGTAATAGTGTTGAAGAGTTTCGGAAAATAAAAACTTTGCTAAAAACTAAATTTTTGATTAAGGATCTAGGTGAGTTGAAGTATTTTCTGGGAATAGAAGTAGTTAAAACTGTTTCTGGTGTGTGCTTATCCAAAGGAAATATTGCATTGAGTTACTTGCTGAGTTTGGTATATCTGGAAGTAAACCCGTGAATGTACCTATAGAACAAAACTATGTATTATCAGGTTTAAGTAAAGAAAAAGATAGTCTTGTCTCTAATATGTCTGGTTATCAAAAATTAGTTGGGAAGTTGATTTATCTTTCTCATACTAGGCCTGATATTGCTTATGCTGTTCATTACCTTAGTCAATACATGTATTCACCTAAGCAAGCTCATTTAGCTGTTGCTATGAGATTACTTAGATACTTGAAAAAATCTCCTGGTCAGGTTATTTTTTTAGTAAGTCTGGGTCTTTAAAACTTTCTGCATATGCGGACTCTGATTGGGGAATGTGTCTTGATAGTCGCAAATCTGTGACTGGTTACTGTTCATTTCTTGGGTCATCTTTAGTTACATGGAAAAGTAAAAAATAGTCAACTGTTTCAAGATCAACCGCAGAAGCTGAGTATAGGTCTATGTGTACTGCTGCGTGTGATGTTATGTGACTAATTGATTTGCTACAAGAGTTGTCCGTTGATGTTGAGTTACCGGTATATCTATTTTGTGATAACAATGCTGCGATTTCCATATCTTTGTATCCTGTTTTTCATGAACGAACAAAGCATTTCGAAATTGACCCGTTCTTTTTAAGGGACCAGATTTCGAAAGGATGTATTAAATCTGTAGGTATTGATTCTAAGGCTCAAATAGCATTGTTTACAAAAGGCTTGCCGGTTGCTCAACATGAAGCTTTATGTAACAAGTTGTGTCTTAATAATGTGTTTAAATAATTGAACTGGGGGGGGGGGGGGGGGTGGTCTTAAAAATATGTGATTATATTTTTTAGTTCTTTTTCAATTCAATTATTTGTGTTTTCTTTGTTTTACATTTGTTTTTTTTTTCTTTGGCATGTGTGGCATGTGGCCTGAGGAAAAGGCTTAAAGAAAACAAATGGGCTTGTTCGAAGCTGGGCTGCTGTTCGGGTTGCTAGAAGCTGGGCTGGAGCTGCTGAACCGGGTTTCGGGTTGCTGCTGGAGTATATAAACTCTCTTAACCTCATCTAGGGTTAAGAGAGTTTAGCCGCTAAAGATTTTTTCTCCTCTGGTTCCTTCGTCTCTTCAGTTCTACAATTTGGTGTCTAGAGTTCTTGTGGTCATCGATGTTCATCATAGCTCGATGAACGAATCGGTTGCTCGTTAGGCATTTCATTTGTTGCTCTTGAGGGTTTTGTTAGTAATCTGATCATCGCATAGTTGATCTGAATTGTTTTGTTTGTTTCGGCTGCGCATCTCAGATTTGTGTGTAATATCGATTGATTTCCTTCAAAATTGACAGTTGTCGTATAACTTCCTTTGGTACGATAGAGTTCGCTTGTTTCACTCTCACGTGACAAAACTTGATCTTGAGATTGGATGCGTATGTTTCGATATAACACCCAACAACGATAGAAGTATAGAACCATTAGGTATGATTTCAAGTTTATGACAACTTACGTTTACTGGCTTCTGGAAACAAAGAACATGTGATCATTTCAACGGCAGAAATGGAGGATATATAGAAGAAAATAATCAAAAATTACTTTTAAGCTTTTGGTGTGTTAATGGCCTAATGCCGTGAACTAGATTTTACTAACAATGAGTTGCCGTATAGAAAACAGTTGTATTGCTAAAGGCAATATAAAGAAAACAAAAATGTGAAACGACAACACAACAACATCGAATTAGAAGTTCGGTTAAATATAACACTAAAAAAATTAAATAATTAAAGACAACGGTGTGCAACTAAAATCAAAACCAATAAAATCAAAACCAATAGAAAGCTTAAAAATGGTTGAATTCAAAAAATCACCCACTTGTTCTTCATATTTAAATCCTCAAATCTTCACCAAAATATATTCAATATGGATCTAGTATTACTCGAATTTTGATTTTGAGCTCAACGGTATGTCTAATTTCTGATCGATTTTGAACTTTGGTTAAATTTTTTAAACATCTCTCTCATACATGACATCCTATGTGTGTAATTATAGGGGCTTAAAAAATAAAATAAAAAATAAATAACATATCAGCTGCCACGTCATTAAACAAAAGTAACGGTGTTTAATATTTTAACGGAGTGACCAATATAAACAAATAAGTTGAAAGGTGAGACTGGTGGTTGCTAAATTGAAAAGTGGGATTAGTAGTTGACAATAGACAAAAATTGGGATTATTTAAATCCAATTTTCTTTTTAATAATCAAAAATAGGGAAAAGATCTACAGAAAACCAACAATTATCCAGAATACCAAAAAACCAACCTTTTTTGTTTTTCTATAACTTATTCATATATAAATAAGTTTTAAAAATAATTTCACCAAAAAAGTCTATAATTTTATTAGCTTTATTTATGGGGAAAAAATTAAAAAATAAAAAGTTTAGTAATTTTGTATTACTGCATCATGCAATAGTTCTAATAGTATTGCATAATGCATTATAATTAAAACTACTTGAAAAGAAGAAACTTAACTTAAATATGGACGTGGTTTATGCGAATAATGTAAAAAACAAAGAATTGACATTCATAAACCAATTTTATATTATTGTTGCATAATGCATTATTAATTTCAAGCTAAAATCCGAATTTTATTCTATTTAAAAAAAAACTCAAAAATGTTTTTAAAGTTTTTTTCTTTTTCCAGTATTCTTAAAATCATGAAAGAAACATATAAAAAAAGTTTAAAAAAATAAAAATTTTCTTGGTTTTTTAGTTTTTTGCAAAATATTGGTAATCTATAGAACCTAACCCATCAAAAGTACGACCCTTGTCTAGATTTGTATTTGGAATTGGTAGGAGTTTTGTGTCAGTAAGCTTCATCATATCTTTCATGATTCTCGTGATTAGGCCACATTTAAGAAATCCAAGATTTATAATTGGGGTTTCATTACTCCCGAAAAAACATAATACCTTTGTTTGATAATGGATGTACTGACCGGTTGTTTCTTGTTGCAACAAGATTCTAAAAGGAACTACAGTACGTTGACTATGAAGTCAATCTAGTACTCTATCTCGTATTTGCATCTTGAGACAATTTCTTGCTAAGTAATAAAATATTTAAAACACAAATTGAAGTGATTGGGATGACGATATATTCAAACATATTTTAACCAAAACGAATTTTAAAACATAACATCAATTTCAATCAACAATAGGGAAAACCAGAACTAAGTTTTATAGTCATACCAAGAACCAAACACTAAGTGTTTTAGCTCAAATGAAAGGAAACATTAAATGTTTTATCTTCACGGTCAGGTGATCTTTATTTAGCTTCCGGTTCTTCCATCTCCTCTTCACATGCAACAAGTGAATAACAACAATTGCAGGTCTAACTATCATTAATTGCAGGTCTAAGTAAGAGTGATATACCAGACTCATCATGTAGTTTTATATGAACCAGTGAAGTGATATGAGTATGGTAGTGAGACCAAATTAAATTCATCCCTAAAGGCTTACTTACATCGATGTCTAAATCCTCTAACTATTCTATGAAGCTTATTATTTTCCAAAAATGTTTGCTTACACTTTCACCATCCCTTAATTTGCACAATCTAAGTGCTGTACAACATCTGAACCCAATCCTGAAGAATTTGATGATAAAATCTCTTCTTTAATTTGGTAATAATATCTTAACAAGCTTCCATCTTTGGAAAATCCAAAAGATCTGGCTCGATAGATGCTATGATCACCATAAAGGCATCAGAAGAGTCATTATAATGCTCTTCCTAGGCCTTAACATCCTGAGGGTTGCTGGATTCAGATGAGTGGTGTGACAACTGGTAAATTTCCAGGTTAGCTCCGTTAATAACTTCCGTTATCTTGGTTAACTAGATTAGTTAACGTTACATGTCATGTTAATGACATGTATGTCTACTTTACCGAGTCCGTCCCCGAGCGTTGGTTGATCAATTAAATAAAATTCTAACCAAACAAACAGAAATTGTACAACTTATATCATGTGATTTTATGTGTTAACTAGACTACGTGATTATGATTTTACATAATTTCATATGTTCAAGAATTACACGACTTAGGACTAATTGTTTAGTATTTCTATGGAAAATGCATGCAATATACGTTACTTATATATTTCATGTGATTATGTGTTTTAGAGAATTAAACAATGATAGTTACATATTACGTGAATTATTGATCTTTAACGAATAGTTGTTTAGCGGTTCTGTAAAAACGCATGCTTTTACATGATAACTCGTTAATTGCTAATTGTATAAGTGTTCGATTTTTTTATTAGTTAAATAATGATAATGAGAATTCTTGTTAGTTTATTTAATGATAGTAGAAGTTAGAAGTCTTTTAAACCGTCCTTGGGTTTGCCGCGACAAGTAGAAAATGGTCCATTAACAAACCCTAGCCCACCCGACATGACATGTACTTGTTTAGACTCCTCATTTGTTAAAATAACCTAAAAACTATGGAATCCTATTCCCCTTACCCTCCCTTTCCCTCAATTCTCCCCCTCCCTCTTGTGTGACGGTTTTCAACAAGGCACCATCTTTTCTTGATTTCTACCAAGTTTGATTGAAGATTCAATATTCTACACAAGATCAAACAAGCCTATTGGAACTTTCTTTCATTGTCAGGACCGATCTGAAGCCCATCAAACCCGGATCGTGTTCAACCTCGTGCTTGAAGATCGGAAGAAGACGGGATAAATCAAGAGAAACTAGGATAATCTATAACAAGAAAGATGATAATCATGTCGAATGATTTCATTAGTCGAATGATTACAACAAGAAATCATGACAACACTCTCTCGAGAAATCCATGAATCTCTCTGTCTAGAATGGAAGCTCACACACTCTCAAGACTCATCATCCTAAAGAGTCATCATTCATCCCCTAATGAATGGGGCACCCTCACTATATATATATATAGTGAGGGTGACTAACTAGTAAAAACAAAGTACATGAAGAAAATACAAATAAAATCAAATAACATAAAATATTAATTAAATCAAAGTTGATTTAATTAATCCGAAGCTTGACTCGTTTGAACCGACCATCCGTTGACTTTTACGTTGACCGTTGACCCGATAGTTGACTTTTCCAGAAAACATCTTCGGTCCAAACTTGCAAGCCTCGATCATCACAACCCGCGTCTCTGAATCATTTCATGATGGATTCTTTAGTCGAATGCTTCGGTAAATAGATTTGATGGTGTAGGTCCGAATATCAACCAATCACGATATCTTAATCACAAACGAGTGCGGAATCCTCGTATGTGATTGATTCAAGAAGAATGTAGAAGAAAGAGACTCAATCGATAAGAAAGATCGAATCTTGAATGCAAAACACTACAAACTTGAAGCAAATGGTGACTGATCGTAACCTCAAAGTGAAAGAGAAATCGTAAATAGTAATCTCCAAAAGCTTCTCATAATCATAAACATGAGGGTTAATATACTACCTATACAAAAACCCTAGGGCCAATCATAAACACATAAAGCCCAATCATAAACACAAGTAATTGGCCCACATGGCCTAACTATAAACTAACTAAGCCCAAAAGCCCAATAACTAACAAGCCCATAACTAATGTTCATGCCTCTAAAATATAGCCCAACAGATGGCATTCATCACATAGATTTTTGTTCCAACATATTCCCCCTTGACTGATGCTTTCAAATCTGTTTAACTACTGAAGAACCGCTCTGTCATACATATTCAATGAGAAACTGCTAAACCCGAGACAATCTGTCGTAGAGATTCCACCTCTTAATAAGCTTCTTCTGTTCTCGTTTCTCCAGTCGAGATCCAAGTGTTCCGCTTACTCGGTTCACACGGTCGGGTACAATACTAAGAAAATGTTGAAAATCGGAGTCAATACCGCAACAAATCGAATCAGATAAACCAATGAAACACTGAGAATGCTCCAACTCCAGATAATCGACCCGGTAATCCAGTTCCATAATAATTTCCCCTATTTCTCTAAATCTCTCCAAAAACATCTAGTCGGAAGCGTAAAAATTAGTTGCGGAGAGTCGAACTATCGCGATCGGTTACCTAGAGAAACCGGATAAAAAATCTTGAAATCAGACAATCTTGCGAAAAACCGGAAGTCAGATGCTGACAGTTGTGAATGATCCATGAATAAATCTTGTGTTCTGCGTGACTGGGTTGGATGCGAAAATAAACTAATCGGAGAAAAATTGAGATCCCGAGCGTACAATAATCATAACCGGAGTCTTCGTAATTTTGGGCGAAGAAAAATGAATTCGGAAAAATATTTCGTGAAGATTTCTGAGAAATACTGGTGAAAACGACTCAATCTGAAAAATTCCATCAATTTTCGTCAAGTGAGGATCTTCCGAGGGATTTAATGGATAATTCAAATAATTAACTAAGATTCCAGTTAATCCGGTTAGCTGACATCAGCTAAAAATAAAACGTGAGACATAACGGAAAAAGCTGCATAATTAACCGATAATAAAGCTAACTCGCCAGTGGTCGATAGCTAACATACGCGTGCCGCCAATAAACGAGAACCCCAATAAATAAAATGGAATAAATTCGAGACCTCTCGTAAGTCTCGTTGAGAAACTAATAAGAAAATACCCGTATTTAACGAAAATGCTAAAAGTACCATTAGTGGTGTAATCTCTCAAAGAAAACACAATCCTTGTGCATTAAAATGGACCAATCAGATTTGGGCTCTAGAACTGATCCAACGGCTTGAAAAATCTGATCAAATGGTCCAGATTCACGATCCATGGGAGTTGGCGGCTGACCAATCAGGAGCCAGCAGTGAAAACACACTCTCATAACCCTACGGCGCATGTTTCCATTAGCCAATAAATGATCGACAACACCTAGGGGAGCATGTTGTGACAGCCGACCACGAGGAGAGAGATATTCCCCTTCAGCGAATGGAATGATGCCACATCAGCGGTGTCCCCACTTGCATCTTCTTCAACCTGAACCATAGATCACGATCGGAAAATCTACCAGAATAACGCAAGTCGCCGAAACACTGTGAAAGACCCATATCTCCCATAATATCCAACTGTTTTTTACGAAATTAAGTTTGTTGAGTCCCAAATTCGATCCTCTATCCATCTATACGAACATAATCAACCTAAACTGTCTCGAACGAAAACCCAATTTCAAGTTTGCTAAGGATATTCAAGTTCACTAAGCTATCATGAAGTTTGCTAAGCTTACAGAGAAGTTCGCTAAGCATTGAAGTTCGCTAAGCATGAAACAAGTTCGCTAAAACTCATCAAGTTTGCTAAGCAGACTTGAAGTTCGCTAAATCCAGTCAAGTCTGCTAAGAACACTGATACAAGTTCGCTAGGGCAATCTTCAAACCTTCAAACACTTAGAAAAATCTGGAAAACGTGATGAACATGTAGAACACTTACTTGATGATCTTGAATCTGCCCAGAAACGAAAGGAAAACCCGTTATGATGCACGATATGTGAATCCAAACCATTCACGACAATGTTGTGGCCACCAACAATCCATAAATAGTAGCAAATCGGATCAAAATAAGCTCCATAACTTCTAGAAATCTTCAAGAACACGAAGAACACCATGAAACACGCACTAGTGTGTGTTTTTCCAGATCTGCCCAAACGATTGAGATTCAGATGAAACGGATGCTTCCAATGGATCCGGAACGCATTGTCCACTAAGATTCATACTTCGTTTCATCCAAATCCAAGAAGAATAACCCAGAAAACCAAGAATCAAGCTCGAAATCTTAAAAAAACCGAAAAAACGGGAAAACTCAACAGTTACGTAAAACAACTTCGGATCTTCAATTTTCTCCACAGAATTGAACATGTAGAACATAAAATGCATCAGAATGAACTCCCAAACATGAATCAAGCATCCATATCATCAGAATACATCCAAAATGCTCCAAAAATGCAGAAAAATAAGAAAAAGTCTCCAAAGTGGATTTTCAAATCTTCACTCCATTCAAGATCAAAATCAATATTCGAGTGATCAGATACATCGTGAGACAAAATCTGATCGGTTACCAAGCTCTGATACCATTTGTAAGGACCGATTTTACTACTAGAATCTTGATCGTGAGCAAGAACGAAGATCGGATGCAAAGATAGGATGATGAGAATCTAGTATAGAAACACAAAATATGATGATTACGTCGAATGATTTCATCGAACCGAATGATTACAATGAACAAGAAATCACAACAATCATCATAACCCTCATGAATCTTCCATGGTCATCTTGGGTTGAGCTTAAACACAAAATGAGACTCTCCCTCTAGAAATGATAGCTCACATCACTCAAGATCATCCTTTCTAATGAATCATCTATCAACTAATGGAGCACATCACCTCTATTTATAGGAGAACCCATGTGCTCACTAGACTACTAGCTAGAAAACACAAATACAATGAGCTAAATACAAATAATAATAAATAACATAAATATTAATGAAATCAAAGTTGATTTAATTAATATGAAGCTTGACTCGCTCGAACTGATCTTCTGTTGACTTTTACGTTGACCGTTGACCCGAACGGTTGACTTTTCCAGAAAACGTTTTCGGTCCAAACATGCAAGCCTCGATCATCGCAACCCGTGTCTCTGAATCATTTCACGATGAATTCTTCAGTCGAATGCTTCGGTAAACAAATTTGATGGCATCAGTCACATAGATTTTTGTTCCAACATTCATCTAATCAAAGCATCAAAGGTAGGTAATTCATCTAATTGTGTTTTTCTAAGTGCTACTTGATGATAATCGATGTGTAGATAGAATTGATGATTATGGTTATCATACTTGATGTATTGCGATTTGATTTAGATGTTATTGGTTTCAATTGAATGATTCCTTATAATTATAATATGTAAACATTATTTTGAGGCTGTAAAAATCATTCCTTGTGGTGTAATGGTCGAAAGCCTTGTATAAACGGTTTTTGAACATCCATTGTGTTAAAAGATTTCAGACAAAGTCTGCCAAAAAAATTGACCGAATTTGACAAGCCATAAGTCACTCAATTCTTAACTAATTGAGTTATTCATTTTGCATAAGTTAAGTCTTTCTCTTAACTTTGAAATGGCTATAATTCACCCCCAATGACCATTGTTTGACCCTTTTATCAGTCGCCACAAGTCTGGTGTGCAAACTAAGCTTTAGAATTTACGAACTTGTGTTTTTTATTTCGAACATGGTAGTATTTGGAAAACATGAAATTAGATTCCCGAAAAATTTAGGAGTCAACTCTATGATTAGGACATGTCATTGGCTGGTAAACGAATCGTTAACAATTTTTCTTGACACAAGATGTCCTGAATTTTTCTCATCTCGGAAAATTATAGCTCACTCAATTCCTCACGAAATTGAGTGATTCTTTTTGCATAACCTAAATTTGTGTCTTATCTTTCATTTGGCTATGGTGGCACACCACAAGACCTCTGTTTGGGCACTGGTCCCGTGGTTGTAAAATCAGTACACAAACATCACCATTTAAGAACTTGCAAATTTGTGCTAGTGTTATGTATATGCCAAGTTGAGAATTAGACTTTGATTTCTTCACGAAGTGTGCGTAGAAAATATGTAACTACATATATGAAAATTTTTAGAACCTAAATCCAAGTTTAGGCCAGGTTATGGAATGACCTACGAAGCACCAACTTTTAGGCACTAGTTGCATAGTTTTGCTTGTACGCACAAAGTGTGATGTAAAGGAGGTTTTATACTCGTGTGATGTTAGGGACCAGAAGTGTGATGTGACATGATGTGTAACTTATTTTTGGTATGAAAAATCATACATCATGCAAAGTCCTAAGTCTTCCGCTCCGGTGGGAATGACAAGAATGTGTGAATTTGCCCCGTCAACTTCACATCGCGTGGGTTGTGTTGGTTGAACTCGTTAACTTAATTTCTATATGTTTTGTGAAGATTAAGGTGTATATGTGTTATATAAAACATTAGGAAGTATGTATGTGTGTATGGTAGAACTTCCAATTAAAGGAAACCTTTATAGGAACTCATATGCTATATAGACCGTTAATGCATGAATTGTATGGTAATATAAATCCTTAGAACTTAATTGGTCATAACACTATCAAGAACTAAATCAATCAACGTGTCCTTGGGTTAACATGGTTGATCTCAAGTCACTCCCTGCTATCTGATAGTTATTAGAGAACTTCAAAATTTTGCATTGTTGACAAACAACGGGTCTTTTTAGATAACACTGATTGACTTAAATATACGTATATTTGGTCACACGTAAAAGGGTTAAACTTGTTCAAGTACTTTTGTTGCTGTGAAACCAAAGGTAACTTTCATGACCCCACTTTACTTCTTGCCCTTTTTTAGGGGAGAGAAAATGCAAACAATATTTACTTACTTTTATAAATCTTTTATATTTCCAACATATAACTTGTTCACTAGATTGCTACACACCACTTACGAACTTACGAATCGGACCGTTAGTAGTTATATGTCACACCCTGAACTTTCTAGAACGGAGGCGTGTGACGTCATGGAGTCATAGTCATGGATATATTGAACGACCTCTATATGGTTTAAACAAAAGGAAACGTCTTGATTTATACAAAATGTCTTACAAGATGCAGCGGAAAGTAGTGATAGTAAAACAATGATTGTAAAGTACAAAGTCGATGTTTAAAAAGTATGACGATTCCAAGTTAAAGTAATTCTGATGAGAACTTCAAATGTGCTAAGTGTTGACTATGACACCAAACAACATGCAGGTCCTAATGATGAATGTCAATCCAAGCAAGAAGCAGTTAAATACCTGAGAATTCATGAGCTTAAAAAGTCAACATAAAGTTGGTGAGTTCACAGGTTTTATTGACTTGATAATGAGTTACAAACAGTTTAAGGCATACAAAGTTATGTAGTAAAGAAATTGTGTAAGACAAGTTTTACACAGTTTAATGGAAGGCTTGTGCAAGTCAAATTTTGCACTGATTGTTATTATTCGGTTTACCGTTGTTGTTGTTGTAATGATCTCACATGAACCTCAAATTCGAACACTAACTGTTTACCCACTCATGGTATTCTTTCCCAAGAAATACCGATCGGAGCAGAATAACTAACATGTACCCCTTGACAATTACCGGAGTCAGGATTGGAGCTACCAATCTGGGTAGGGGCGTCAACCCAATAGATCTATTAACTAGTTATCGTTTCGTACCAGAACTAATCGAATTAATTAATAGTGGGGCTTTGTTGTACAAACGTTTATAACGAAATGTACCCTTATTTGGGATACGGAAAAGAACATGTAATCATACATCTGTATAGTCAACCATAATGTCAAGTAAAAGTTTGTTTCTTGGATTCAAGAATGATCCCGAAGATATTTAAAAGGAATGAGGCATTGTATACAAGTCAAAAGAATGTATAAAGTTTGATGTTTCATGAATTCTCCCTCATTTGATAAAAACAGTAAAGGAAAAAGGGCCGTGAAACTCACCTGTTCAAGGCGAAATAAGGATAAGTATGCAAATCCGGAAACGAGGTATGCAAGTAACGTCCTAATAATAATGAGACAATGTATATGTATATGTATATATATATATATATAAGGTATTTGGTTATTGAGTAATAATAATGTCACCCAAACGATACCGGTCAAGTCTTGATATAATATCCCGTGTGTAAACCTTTGCAAAACGAGATCGTTTTCATAAAGAAATTACCAATGATTATTTTCTAAGTCAAAACGTTTGGTGTCGTAATCATTTAAATATTTTATAACTAGAATACTTATTTAAAGTTTATAGAAAACGCAGTCACCGGTTTTGTTAAATAAATAGATTTTTATCGTATTTGGACTTTATATATTTTTTAGGAAATTTCAAGAATATTCCTTTAGTTTAGTTTCAAGCTTTAAAATATATTTTTGGTAGGTTTTGAAATAAGTCACTAAAATTGAGTTTTCCCATTACGTATTAATCCATTTTGATCCCAGTCTTCTCCTTACACAACGTTTCTCTATTTCGGTCACTTTGGGTTATTTAAAACATCAAAAATATGTGTCAAAATGTTTTGGGATCAGATCTGATCCGTAACAGTTTTCAAGTTATTTTTATAAATAAAAGTCTTATTTTATCTTATAAAAATCACAAGCGTGAAACTAGTCCTTTAGGGGTTGATCAAGGTTTATAAAAATGCCTTTTTATAGTTAAAAATCTATATAATAAAGTCCAAATGATTTGTTATAAATAAGATGTTATAACTGCATCTTTACTTGATTTGATAAGAGTATAAAATCTATTTTAAGGTTTTGGTGAATTTAATTCACCAACACATTAAAGTCTTGGGTTTTTGGTGACTAGTTTTATAAAATAGAACAAGTTGACTTGAGACTATTTAATAAAATCCAAGTCCTTTTTGAAGTCCAAAAATCCACTTATTCCATGTCTTTAGGAATATTTGATTTATTAAATTTTAAACAAATCTTTGTTTATCAAAATTAAATCCATGGTTTTAGTTGGTCATTTAACTTGTCCACGATCATGTTTTATATTTTTCATGACTTATCAAGATTTCTACTAACACTTATGTGTTAGAACTAAGTCATGGTGTCATTACCCTATATACATTTGTATGTTAAAATGAATAGTATTCAAAGGAAATTTACCTCAACCAAAGCATAAGTTACAAGTGGTTACTGCATATGGTTTGTCCTCAGCTCTGTACTACCGATTATGCGAAGGTTACAACCCCTTTTTTTACCTGTTTCTTTTTAATGATTGTGGATTGTGAGACTTGCACGTGATGTACGCTTGCTTACATTCACACGCCAAAGATGTACAATGCCCATCGTTCAGAGCAACCACCGCGGTATGCTTTTTCTCCTAGGCCATGCTTCGTGTCAACTTCGTCTACAGGGCCGCACTGTTCGTCCCATCGCCCGCTCGCTATAGATAAGCATCCTCCCTCATTCCTTTTCCGTATCTGCAATTCCTCTCATCTGGTTTCTTTCCAAAGGTATGTGGTTGGCTGATTTCTCTTCTTTTTTGCGCTTTGTTTGGTTCGTGATGCTGCATTTAATTGCGTAATCGTGATGTTGCATTCAATTGCTTAATTTTTTTTACTCCAGTGTGGTTCATTTGATTGATGATTCTGCGTGCTTAACTTTTTTTTCCCCGGTGCGAGATTCAATTTCAAACATGTTCAGTGTTGTTGAGGTTCTTTCGGTTGATAGTTTTATCCCAGGTTTAACCGGAATGTTATGGTTTGGGGATCTTATGTTTCTTATTTTGATTCTGCATTTAATTGCTTATGTTTCTTATGTTGATTTTGCGTTTAATTGCTTAACTTTTTTTTTATCCAGTGTGAGATTCAATTTCGAACATGTTCAGTGTTGTTGAGGTTCTTTCGGTTGATAGTTTTATCTCAGGTTTAACCAGAATGTTATGGTTTGGGGATCTTATGTTTCTTATGTTGATTCTGCGTTTAATTGCTTAACTTTTTTTATCCAGTGTGAAATTCAATTTCGAACATGTTCAGTGTTGTTCAGGTTGTTTGGGTTGATAATTTTATCTCAGGTTTAATCAAAATGTTATGGTTTGGGGATCTATGTTTCTTATGTTTCATTGTTCTTTGGTTATTTCCGTTTACATCTCTGTTTTGGCCCCTTATGATGTTGCAATTTTCATACCTGTTGATTTTCGTCGTTGTCATTTTCACCTACTCATGGTTTGGGGATGTTAGTCGGTGTAGTTTTTGGTCATGGTCTGGGGAGGTTTCTTTCTGTGGTTTGGTTTTTCATCAGAAGATTCTGTGGTTTCTCATGATTTGTTGAAAAAAAATGGGTTTTAAAAGGTGTGGGTCTTGGCTTCCGATGGTTCATAGAAGTTGGGTATGTTCTTTTCTGCTCATGATTTGAGGATGTTGCTTTGTGTAGTTAGTGCTTGGGGATTTAGTTTCTGTGGGGTTTTTTTTTCATCAAAAGATGTTACTTTCTGTTGTTTGTCATGATTTATGGAAAAATATTGGTTTTTTAAGGTTTTTTCTCTGGGGGGGGGGGGGGGCTTCTGTTCTTTTGTGTTTAGCGTAGGCATATCAGGTGGTTCCTTTTTCTCTACCTCTGCTTATGTTGTTTCCCCCCCTGTGTGAAGAAGACAATTTGTTGTTTAAGATTTGCTAACTTGCTGTTTGGTTTCGTTTCATCGCATGGAACTAATTTGCAGGCTTTCTACTGGTGTGGCATGGATAACTCTGATTTGGTGCAGCAGGCTGCTATGTAAGTATATCGTGTTTTTTTGCTTGCTTTGCTGCTTAGGCGTTACAGAATCCTATTAATCTTTTATTCGCTGCTAATTCGTTACGTAGTTCTGTTTATCGTGTCCCGATCTTCTGGTTTGTTTTGTCCTTAAAAAAGGGTTCCTGTTTTATCTGCTGTGTTGTTGTGCTTCTTAAGCTTTTTGTGCGTTTGCGTCTGTTTTTTATTGTATGTGCGTTCGTTTCTGTTGCATGGCTGTTAGTTACAAGTTATGCCTCCAAAACAACGCCTTGCAAAGTGTCACACCCCCAAAAATCCCACGCGTGACAACGCGTCGCAGGGAGCGTGACAAACCAGGATCGAACACATTAGCCATACGAACAGTCTATATGCAATGTAAAAGTAAAACCAAAGTAAATGCGTTTTTAAATGCGCAAGCGTAAACGACATAAGTTGTAATAAATGTTCAAGCGCCTAAACATGCGCAAACCAAAAGTTAATGAGTTTGAAAAGTATTAAAGTCTATTATGCATGCATGAGGATCAAAATCCATTAGTGGTGCATCCTAATCCGTGACAAGCAATCCAGTTTAGTGACCTGAGAAATAACATGCTAAAGTGTCAACACAAAGGTTGGTGAGTTCACAGGTTTAATCAGTTCATCAGTTTAACCGTTTAGTAAAATCCAGAAAATATATCAATAGTAAGCTAGACTATTTTCAAGAAATCAGTGCACGTTTGACTAGATCAACTAGCTATCCAGTTACTGAAGCTCGACAAGTTCAATTGTGCCTCGTTAAGACTAAGAAGTTTATAACACCCGTTCGATATCCAATCGTGCTAGAGCGACTGACCCGGGTGGGGCTGTCAAACCCAGTAGATCTACTAAATAAGTTCCCGCTGATGTCACATTGAAAGTAACTATAAAGTGAGGGCTTTATCATAAGTGTGCCACTAGCATTCAGGTGATATATATCTAACAGTTCAAGTGCTTGCATGTTAATCTCCCCCAACAGGATTAAAATAAGTAAAATGGGGCCGTGAAACTCACCTTAGGTTGCACAGCAAAGTTTCCAAACAAACAGTTAAGTCAAGTAGCAAATACGAGTCTTGTGCAAGCAATCAATCACCTAACGAGCGTAAATGTATAAGTGTGTGTTCTAAACTAAAAGTCTAACGTAAAGGACAAAAATGAAGGATCGTGGAATACGAAACAAGTCGAGGATGACACGTGTGCCAAATCCGAGTGATTATCGAAATGACGCGAGAAATACAATATTTATATCGATATTATATATTTTCTAAGTTTGAGGATGTCAAAAATAAGTACATATATAATATATATATTTAAATAAATGCTCAAGTGACGTTAATAACGAATTTTGCGAGGACAAAGTATATTTATATATATTAAAGGTTATCATAAATATATTCGACTATTCCAATAAAAATCCAACGAGATAAGTTTATATATTAATCTACTCAAAAGATATATATTTTTACCTTTTTGTAAAACTAGAATTTTTATATCAATATATATATATATATATATATATAGGTATTAAAAATCTATTTTTAATTAAAGATAACAAGTTTAACATATTTTATAACTCAAGATATGATTTACGAGTCTTAAGTATCATAAATATATTTTTACGGGTTTAAGACACGACAAGGAACAATTTTGATACAAAATCTAGTAACCTCATGTTCAAAACAACATAAAACAACCAAAAATAAAAATTATGGAGGTCACCGGGTTTGAACCCGTGACCTCCCGGACGAACAACAGCGTTTTAGCCATTCGGCCAGTGGCCCAGTTATGATCAAATCGCGATTGAAAGTGTTTTATGTACCAACAGTGAACAGAAACCAAGTTCAGGAAAAATAAGGATTAAAAATGGTGAGGCCGAGACTCGAACCCGCGCCTCCAACGAAACAACCCAGCGCCTTACCACCCGTGCCAGTTTGGCTTCTGTTTTAAATACAGAATTGAAAATATATAACTTATATGCACGTGCCCTCATCTTCTTCATTATGAACTCCAGTGATCGGAACCCTAGCTCCGGTCGCCGGAAAATCGCAAAATCACAGTAATCCTTAAAAAAATATGCGAATAACAGAGTGAATGATTTACCTTGAGTCGGTGATGAGGGTAAACAAGTTTTTGACACCGAAATCAATCCTGAAACTTTGACGAACACTCCGCACGTCGCTTCGATTCTCAAAACTGAAAACACCTGCGTGATCAGTGTCGAGGGGCGATCCTGATGATGTTCAAATGGAGGTCGATGGTGCAGTGGTTGGCCGGAAATTCGTGTTCGCCAGAAAACTCTAAAAATAAATAAAGAAAACGAGAGAGAGAGAGAGAGAGATATGAGAGGGTACGGGAGAGAGAGGTGAGAGTTGTGTTTAAACAAATGATATTCCCATATCATTGAAACGGGTCATGATGGCACAATTGAAACCGACGGAGAATTGATGATCGGTCGAAACCGATCATCGGATTCTTTGATTTCACGTAACTGTGAATCATAAATCCAAGTTTGGAGAATGACCATATTAGTCCCTTAAGAATTACAAGGGTGGGTTCATAGTTTAAGTAATTACATAAATAACCCTCCATCTTTTATCAATAAAATGAATTTTAGGAATTTGCAGAAAGGGTCCCTCAAGTATAAGAGTGCTAACGGATTACTAACGGAGGTTAACGAATGAGCAAATAACGATGGATATACGAGAAACGTCAAAATACATAAATCATATAACGTTAATAAGAAGGTCTAAACTTAAACGACTACATAAAATCATAAATAATAATTCCCACTTCTCCATTTAAATTTACATAAAATCATAGGATTTCAATCTATAACTTATATATTTAAAGTACATAACTCTATGATTAATAACTTGTAATTAGAATCCTTAAATTACATAAAATCATAAATGTGATTAAATCATGTTTTATCTATTACAATATATAATACATATTGTCCTAAAGGGCATCTTCGTCATAAAAAATGCTTAATCCTTAAGACGCGTACAAGAAATCTAACACTATGTACAATCCTTAAAGCCACACATGTAAAGAGCAACTCTACCGTTTACAACCATGATGCGTTAGGGTATTTTCGTCGCAGCAGCCATCCAACCCCTTGACCGTCCTACTGCTCTCGATTGTCGCAATTCATGCGGTCTCTCTCCCCTCTGTTGGGTAATTCCTGCCTATCCCTTCGAATACCACAATTTAGGGCATCTCAAACATCCTTTCCAATGATCACGCCTACTGTTATTCAATTTAATTGAGTCGCGCGACATCTCCTACTCGATTCAAATTGGAAGGCCCTCGATTGCAAGACTCTACAAAATCGTAGCCCCCTCTCCATTTCGTATTACCATCTTCGTCTGCAAGATTCCAGATAGCATCGGCGACCTCCGACCGTTGTCCGGTGGTTACGAGTAGCTGATTTTTTAGGTCAGTTGATTTTTTAAGAGTCAGACAATTTAAATTTGATATATCTTGTAATCTGTTATATGGCCTTGATTATGTTGATTTGTTATTCTGTTCACAAAGCCGAGACAGGTGGAATCGGAGATAAACCAGACGCCTAATGCAACCAATATGCTGCCCTAAACCCATTCAAGATCTTGAAGGTTCGGAGGTCAGAGTCAAGGTAACGAGCCCATTAGACTAAAATTTATATGGCTGTATGCTATTTCTCTTGATTTATTGATTTTATTTGAGTTCTGAATCAGTAATTAGCTTCATCCTGGACTCTTATTAGTATTTAGGGGTTTTCAGTGCCCTAAATAGGAAACTGAGATTATCAGGTTTTAGAACGTGTAAATCTTTTGATTGTAGCACAACGGAAGAAAATGATTTGAAGTTGTTCATATTTGGTATGCAAATATTTTCTGTTAATGCTGTAGGCCTATAGCCCAATTCTTGATTCCCCCTTTTGCCTTTGCCTATTGCAGGTTGTTTGTTTCCAGATAGCATACAATCAGGTTTGATTTATTTGTTGTAATTCAACTACTTTTTGTTCTTTGCTTACTGTTTTAGAAACTTTAAATTTAACTTATGTTTTTCTTCCCTTATTGGATATTCAGTGATTCCACTTCAGATTTGAAGAAATAGGAAATTAGTTTGCAGAATGCAGATTTTAATTTACAGCTTTATTTGAATTTGAACTGGTTTTTCTTCATTTTCTGGCCTGATTTTTTGGATTTGTTTTTTAGTCTAATGTTCTTAGATCAGGGATGCTATCACTAGCTTGGGGCATGTCACTATTGGTTGAGGTAAACACAATAGGTATAATTTAGATAGATCAAGGACCGGATCATTACTCCACTTAATGGTTGTTCAAGATACGAAATTAGACATTCATGAGTTTTGCATGATTTAGTCAAGTTATAACATAGGCGCTTTTGTTGTGTTTGTAATCGTTCTCTTTGCTAATAAAAGAACCCAAGCTCAATAACAGATGGTTGGGTTATCCATTTTTTATAAACCCATTCTTTTGGATCGGTTTTCGCTATTGGTTGTGTCATTAAACGATGAGTTGAACAAGGATTTGAGTTAGCGATTGAAATGTATTAATTCTCTTCCAACTGGATATCAATGATGTAACCAATAATCGACGTACCTCATATCAGTGTAATACATTCCATGTTTTTATTGTTACTAATTTCAAATTGAATTTAATTTATGTTCAAGTCTGATTATTTACCTAACCAATAGAGATTTCTCTAACATTCCAACTACAACCCTTAGTAGGCAAGTTATCATCCAGTTTTAACATACCACTACAATCAAAATTTGATGTTTAGTGTTAGGATCTGGACAATGGTGGCATATTGAACCTGTATACTTTTTAATGTGCAGATATGGGTCATGGTTTTATCCCTAACGAGTCAGATGGGTTGGGTCAAAGTCAAACAGATTAGAAGTCCTTCAAAGAATCCATAAAAGCCTCTTGAATCGCTTTACTAAAGAAAATTTGAAGAGTTCTGTAATAATAGTTATCATAAAAGTTTTGCATATTTATTTCCTTTTTGCAGGTTCTTGCTGTGCTTTTTCCAGCTTGGTTCTAAGGTCAGTAGACTATTTTTTTTACTATTGACATTTGTTAATTTTACATCCTTTTTTTAATGAATCATTGATTTTGTCATACTTTTGCATTATTGCATCACAGAACTGAGACTAAAGTACTAAACCCCAAAATTTCAATCTCAATTCTGATCGCTTATCTTCATAATACTTTATTTTTTTCTTTGAAGTTGAGTTCATGTAAAAGTTTCATGACTTTGCCATAATGCTTCATCTTTCTTAAATCAAAATTTAAGATAAATGTCATTACCATGGGTTACTAAGTCCACAGACATAAATTTTTTCAACTGATATCAAATTTAATGTTTGTAAAAAGATCCAATAATCCATGTGCCTCATATTAGTTTGTTAGAAAATTTGATAATTTTTTTTTGAACAGTGCTTTGAGAAAATTTGATGAATAATTAGCAGAATTCAAGTAATCTATCTATAAAAATAAAACACTCTTCATCCATAGATTAAAACCAAATATTATATTTTATTCAAGAACATAAACAATATACTCAAAGATGCTTCAATAGAGTAAAAGGGTAACCTATTTTGATGAGAAGCATTTGAATTACATCAAGAGTTGATTTAATAATAAAAAAAAACTTGATGAACAGCTAAAAAAAACAGTTCATGTAACTTGATGTTTTGTTAGTTGTTTTTTAACTTAATATTAGTATTGGACTAAATTACCAACCTTTTCCTATTGTATATAAGACTCATATGCTTCCATGACATTGGAATTTTCTTTATTTCTTTCAACAACATTCATAGGGTTGCTCTTCAATTGCATCAGGGTACAATGTTTCAAACTTTGAGTATGAGTGTGTATTACATGGAGTCAAGAATGAGTATTAAAAGTTCCATCTTAAGGTAATATGAAAGAGTTTGAAAATGAACTCACCATATAATTAATCATCAGATTCAAAACTTTGATTGTCTATCACATACTTCTCCTGCAGTGCTGCTGTTGTGAATTGAAGTTTACATTCAGGTTAGGATTTTGTCTTTCAAGGTAAATTAAAGACAAAAATTAAGCTAAAAGCCATAAAAGTATATATATTTAATATGTACTGTATATGTATGTTTTTAAAAAAAAAATATGTACTTTATAATCCTAATCTTTGTAATGAATCTTAATATAAGTTTATGGGATACCATCAGAAATCTATAATTCTTTTATTAACGACTTTCATTGAATTTGCTCATTTTTTTTCAATCTTTAGGTATACCAAAACTATTCTTCAAGTCAACAATCATTTTTTTTTATTTACTTTGAAACATCTATTACTACTATGTAATGCATATATTGCTTAATGCCTTAATTTTAAGACATGTACTACTTTAAAACCATGATGTACAATACTTCAATGTAGAAACACTTAAGGTTTGTGTGCTTGCTGTTTACCTTTTTCCTATTACATGCATCCTTACATTAAGTCTATGTACACTACCATGATTGTAACAAACATTTTAATAAATTGGGCAGAATAAACTTCAAAATATGGCTTGGGAACACTCAATGTTCTTGAGAATTTGTTTCCAGCAGTTAGGAAGAGAGTGGAGGTTCTGAGATAGATTCAGGTAAGAAAGTATAATGAATTAATTATTAATTGCAGCTTTTGATTGATGTTATTATTTTAAATCGGGCTTAATCATATTTATACTTTGATAGTTAATGTTTATAACTAGGGTGTTATGGTACTATCTTAGCGGTCTCATTTAGACCAGAGTAATAAACTAGCAAGATTCATACCTCTCATTTGCATAAAAATTGAAGTTTCTTGATTTTCATTAATTCTTCAATCACTCTTAGCAGGCTAAATGGAAAGATGCTCCCTTTTTATCCGATCTTGACAGAGATGCTTGGCTAGATGTTAATTTAACTGCACAACTCTTTAAACACTGTTTGCAGTTGTAAAGTTTATTAAACTTACATATGCCCATTTCAAAATTCGATGTATATGATAATTTATATAATGATTCTTAGCATGTGAAATTTAAAATGGTTTTTTTTTTCCTTTTGGTGTGCTTACGTAAATTCTTTTGTTGGCATAGTAGAATTTTACCTTAAAATCAAACACAAGTATATGAAATTCAAAATTGAAACCGGTTGTTTTGACTTTTAGAAGTCAAAGTATGATAAGTGTTTGTACATAATCTGTGCACTTCGGGTTGTAAATTATCGTAGTCGCCAAACGTATGAACATAAGACAAATAACTTGCTATAAACTATCGCCCGCCGCAACGCGCGGGTACCCCACTAGTATATATATATATATATATATATATATATATATATATATATATAATTATCACCTAAAATCATAGGGTATAATTGTCACATAAAATGACGCAACGTTCACATGAAATCGTAACGTATGATTTACATAAAATCATAGAACAAGAATATCAAACGTCAAACTTAAGTGCATGCTCGTTTAGTGATTACTACACAAAACCCTAATTGCTAAAGTCAACGCAGATAAGCACATAAATGTTCACACAACATTTAATACATTTTACGTTCAGTTAATGTCAGAAAATGACCTGAAAAGTCGGATTGTCATAGTATCCCCTTGTTGAAGAATTTTCGTCCTCGAAAACCGCGTAACGCGGTGAAAGTTAATGAGCTAGACACAAAGAAAAAGAAAGAAAAATTCTCAGTCGTCACATCATCCCCTTGTTGAAGAATTTTCGTCCGCGAAAATTAAACCAGTACCTGAACTAGACGAAGGCTGATCCTTGAACGGTCTGGGATATTTCTTCATCATCTGATCTTCGCGTTCCCAAGTAAATTCAGGACCATGTCTCGAGTTCAAATGAACTTTAACGATTGGGATTTTGCTACGTTTTAATTGTTTAACTTCCCGATCCATAATTTATATCGGTTCTTCGATAAATCAAAGTTGTTCGTCCACATGCAACTCCTCGAGTGGAGTGATTAATGTCTAATTCGCTAAACATTTCTTTAAGTTCGACACGTGGAAGACGTTATGGACCCCACTTAGCTCTGCTGGTAAGTTTAGTTCATACGCTGATAGACCAAATCTTTTAACAATCTCAAATGGCCCAATGGATCTTAGGTTTAACTTACCACGTTTACCAAAACGTACCACACCCTTCCAGGGTGAGACCTTTAACAAGACCTTGTCTCCTTCCTCAAATTCCAAAGGTCTTCTCCGTTTATCGGCACAACTTTTCTGTCTATCTCGTGCGGCTGCCATACGATTACGAATTTGCACGATTTTCTCTGTTGTCTCGATTACCAACTCAGGACCTGTGAGTTGACTGTCACCAACTTCCGCCTAACAAATAGGTGATCCACACTTTCGCCCGTAAAGTGCTTCAAACAGAGCTACACCAATACTGGTGTGGTAACTGTTATTATAAGAGAATTCCACCAAAGGTAAGTGTTTATCTCAACTTTCACCAAAATCAATCGCGCATGCACGCAGCATGTCCTTAAGAGTTTGAATGGTCCGTTCACTTTGACCATCGGTCTGAGGGTGATATGCAGTACTCATATCCAAACGCGATCCCAATGCTTCATGTAGAAATTCCCAACATTTGGATGTAAATCGAGCGTCTCGATCCGATATAATAGAAACTGGTACTCAATGTCGCGAGACGATCTCTTTAAGATAAATTTTGCCTAATGTCTCGGAGGTATCAGTTTCCTTGATTGGTAGAAAATGTGCCGACTTGGTTAAGCTATCCATAATTACCCAAATTGTATTACATCTACTTGCTGTACGGGGTAACTTTGTGATAAAGTCCATAACTATTCCCTCCCATTTCCACTCGTGAATTTTTGGTTGTTGAAGTAACCCTGCTGGTTTCTGGTATTCCACCTTAACCTTGGAACAAGTCAAGCACTTGCTTACGTAAATGGCAATGTCTGCTTTCATCTTAGGCCACCAGTAAATCAGTTTCAAATCTTGGTACATCTTATCCGAGCCTGGATGAATGGAGTAACGAGACTTATGAGCTTCATCCATAATCAATTCCCTCAAATTTCCATACACGGGAATCCATATTCGGTTCACACAATACCGGATACCATCGAATCTAACTTCCAGTAATTTATCCATACCCCGCATGGACTCTAATTCAATGGTCTCATCTTTGAGTGCTTCGAGTTGTGCATTCCGGATCTGATAAGGTAATCCTGTATGAATAGTAAGTTGCAACGCACGAACTCTTCTAGGCTTGGGGTTATCCTTCCGGCTTAAGGCATCGGCTACTACATTAGCTTTGCCTGGATGGTATCTAATTGCGCAATCGTAGTCATTAAGAAGTTCCACCCAATGACGTTGTCTCATGTTCAACTCCTTTTGAGCAAAGATATGCTCGAGACTTTTGTGATCAGTGTAGATAATACACTTTGTACCATAAAGATAATGTCTCCAAATTTTCAAAGCGAAAATGACTGCTCCCAACTTCAAATCATGAGTTGTATAATTTTGCTCGTGAATCTTTAACTGACGAGAGGCATAAGCTATGACTTTCTCCCTTTGCATCAGAACGTAACCTAATCCTTGCTTCCATGCATCACAATACACCACGAAATCATCGCTACCCTCTGGTAGAGATAATATTGGCGCGCTACAAAGTTTCTGCTTTAGTAGCTGAAAAGCGGCGTCATGCTTTTCATTCCAGTTATACGCCGTTCCTTTATGCGTTAGCGCTGTAAGAGGTTGGGCTATCTTTGAAAATCTCTTAATAAATCGTCTATAATAACCTGCTAAACCAAGAAATTGGCGAATTTCCATTGGTGTCTTAGGCGCAGGACAATTCTTAATTGCCTCAACTTTGATTGGATCCACGTGAATCCCCTGATCATTAACGACATGACCAAGAAATTGCACCTCACGCATCCAGAAATCACCTTTGAAAATTTTGCATACAATTGCTCCTTCTTGAGTAGCTCTAAGATTAGACGCAGATGCTCTTCGTGTTCCTCTCTAGACTTAGAATACACCAGGATATCGTCAATGAAGACGATGACAAATTTATCGAGGTATGGCTTGCAAACGCGATTCATCAAATCCATGAAAATCGCGGGTGTGTTGGATAACCCGAATGGCATAACCATGAACTCATAATGACCATAACGAGTTCTAAACGCTGTTTTCGAGACATCCTCCTCGCGGACTCTCAGTTGGTGATAACCTAATATTAAATCGATTTTGGAATAATAGCTAGATCCTTGTAGTTGATCAAACAAATCATCGATTCGGGGCAAGGGATAACGATTCTTGATAGTCACTTTGTTGAGTTCTCTATAATCGATGCACATTCGAAAGGTTCCATCTTTCTTTTTAACAAAAAACACTGGAGCTCCCCAGGGCGATGAGCTGGGCCTAATAAATCCCTTTTCAAGTAGTTCTTGAAATTGAGTATATAGCTCTTGTAACTCATTTAGTGCTAAACGATAAGGTGCGCGAGCAATAGGCGCTGCTCCAGGAGCAAGATCAATCTGAAATTCGACTTCTCGGTGAGGCGGTAGACCTGGTAGATCTTCTGGGAAGACTTCAAGAAAGTCCCTCACGATCGGGATATCCTCTATCCTTTTCTCTTCCTCTGATTTCTCCGAAATGTTCGCGAGAACTGTAAAACCATGGAGCGACGGATCGTTTGCTAATCAAGTGATAACGAGATGAAAACAAGATCAAACAAGTAAATACAAATGGAATTTGTATTAATAAGCTTGAGAGCACACACACAGAAACACACACAGAAGTGTAGAATATGGCAAGAGTTCTCTATCAGTGCTATTGCTCTCAACACAAACTACCTATTTATAGGTAACTTAGACTAGCTGGCGTACCACCCAGCGTACCAACTGGTACGCTGCACCAACTGGTCCGGCGGACCATGTGGTACGCTCAGTTGCCTAACAAGACTCACACAATTGCTTTCATTACATAGATACAATACACGAGACACATCGTGGCATAGGAATATGCTCTAACAAACTCCCCCTTAACGTGTAGTGTATCTAGTCTAACTAAATCTCTAGTCTTCAATCTTCAACATCGCTGCATCAGATCTTCAACTTGAAATCTTGTCAGAAACAGAGCTTGCATGGCTGGATCTCTACTTGAAACATCTTTGATCATCAAGATCCACTTGAGGATGATATAACAAACTCCCTCTTTACACCATGCTCAAGTCTTGTCACACAAAACCTGCAACTTTAGAAGACAAAAATGCGGATTTTCTTTGAATTTCCAAAATTAATTTAATCTTGGTGCAAAACTTCTCTTTGAGAATCCAAGATATTGATTTTGAAATTTTGATTTTGTATCAAGTGCTGATCAATCGAAAACAACTAAGAAACAAAATATTTTTGGCTTTTAGAAACTTTAGATCAAAACACACCTAAAATCTTTTTGATTTTTCAAAGTTATGCTAAAACACACCAAAAATCTTTTTGAATTTTACTAAAATGGAAATATAAATGCAATACAAAAGTACACTCTATTTTTGATATTTTGTGAGAAAGATCACGACACGAGATCATATCAGACATAACGCATCTAGCACATTTCAATTTCGGTCTTAATCAGCATGCAAGCCAAGATAATCGTAAATACAACATTTATGTTTATTTCAGCATGCACCAATCATTTTTTATCGTTTTCAGATATGCTTAAGGTAATTTTATCATGCACTGATAACTCGGCCTCCACTCTATCAGAAATACTGGTAAATCATCATATTTATCATATAAATCCAACTTTCTTAGAGATTTAATAATCCTTGATGAGTCATGCAAAAATAAAGCAGAACCCTAAACAAACAACAATCAGGTCGGCTTGTGAGCACGCAGAGAAAGTCCGATTGTTTAGGAAAATAAGAAATATAAAAATAAAGCAGAAATTGTATAATCCAACAACAATCGGGTCGGTACTCCCGTACACGCAGAGAAAGTCCGATGGATTATACGAAACACCAAAGAAAATAAAGCAGAACGTCAAACGAACACCAATCAGGTCGATGTTTCGATACGCAGAGAAAGGCCGATCCTTTGACAAAATAAAGAAAATCAAACAAGTTGAAATTTTTGCAAAATGAAAACATGCATTCATCAAGATATCCCTTTATTCTATTTTTGGAATCATCACACAGCATTCATCAAGAAGCAAATAACCAAAAATCATCAGGCAAGCTTTATGTTTATATCTTACTTGCAGATATCAGATTAGTCATGCACATTCACAGATTATGCAAGTACCTACAGCCTTTAGACTTAATCTATCCATGGCAGATAACATATATGCTGATGTACCATCATTTCTCGCTTTTGTCGGATCAATTTCTCAATTTTTTAAATTTTTTTTATGTTTTCCAATTTCTCCCCCTAAAATTCAAACAAACACTATTTTTTAAATTTTCAATTTTCTCCCCCGAAAAATATGAACAACTACAAAAATGTAAACATATGAACAAGAAAGAAAATTGATCGACCAACACTGACACTTTGCAGTTTTAGGTTTGAAAAAAAAACGGTTGAAAAACATTTTAAATTATCACAGATATTTCACTATTGGTAATCATTCAACCACCAATAGGTCTTCATGAAATGCCTACGGACACCAAATAAAACGTTAGCAGCTTTGGGATCGACCCGATTTAACAACCTCGGGTCGCCCGGTGTCTTCCACATAGTCAGAATTGGCCTTGGAAACAAATTTTGGTTTCCAAATTTGGGAAAATGAAAGTTTTGAATTAGAACCCGAAAAGTTCTCAACTGGCGTCTTTGGTCGGGACCAAAACGACTTACTAGTTGATATGAACTGTGGAG
Source organism: Deinandra increscens subsp. villosa (assembly GCA_039602395.1). Classification (NCBI taxonomy): domain Eukaryota; kingdom Viridiplantae; phylum Streptophyta; class Magnoliopsida; order Asterales; family Asteraceae; genus Deinandra; species Deinandra increscens. Next base: position 24,222,009 of record JBCNJP010000025.1, read on the forward strand.
ACCAAGGTTCATCAAAAATTTTACCATTGTTATCCACATATTTTGCATTTTGATGAACATATGCAGTCGTCGGACAATTTGCAGCCATATGTCCAGGTCGACGACATGCATAACAAATTCTTTCACGAAGTTTTCGTGATGATTTGAAAAAATTCTTTGGTTTCCAATTATGAGTCCCAGCAAGAGAATCATAGTAACCAAACGAATGATTAGAAGCAAATGAATCAAAGAAACTATCAGAAGAATCATACCTGGGAGATGATCTTTGAGGAAAGTAGTAAGAACCACTTGACGAACCTCCTGAATGATTACAACCATTTCTTGATGTAGAAACATTTGGCTTCTTCTGATAAGCTTGCTGAGTCTGAACAGGCTTGACAAACTGCTTCTTTGGTTGTGATTGAGATCGATGAACAGGCTGAACAACAACTTTCTTTCGTTTCTGTGTCGTCTGCTGCACCGAAACATCCGTGACTTTATAACCCAAACCTTTGTGCTTGAATCCTGGAATCTTTGATGACTCAAATTTAGGATCAGAAACAACTCCATCTTTAGCTTTTCTTGTAAATTTATCTTTAATTTCCTTCAGCTTATTCTTATGAATCAAAGATTTATCTACTTCTGCTTCAGATGAAGTACTAGCAGACTTTTTACTCTTCTCAAATATCTTCTCATCTTCCAAAAATGATGAACCACCAGCAAACTTTGGAGCTTGTCCATTATTTACTGTCTTCTTTTTAGACTTTGACTTTTTCCTTTTCTTCGCTAAAACCGGTGTTGCAAACAGTAAATAATCATTCATTTCAGCATTTGGTTGCATAGAGGCAGATGGAATACTTGATACGTCAACCGGTGACGGAACTTTATGTAAATCATCCTTCATACTTCCCTCATTTTTCTCCAGTTTGTAAATGTAATTCAGAAATGTTGGTGACAAATTGCAATTCTTCACTTGTCGTTGCAAATCAAGAATCTCAATTTTCATTTCTGAAATCTTCACTTGAGCATTCAACAGATGTTTCTGAGAAGTAATAAATTGTTCTGATAAATCATTGTATTCTGACTTCAGTTGCCTTTTTGTATCACATATCTCCATTAACTCAACATGAACTTTCTCCCACTTCTTCGTGAAATAAGCAACATCTTTTGTTAAAATTTCATTCTCTCACGAACTTGAACATTTGCAACTCGAAGCTTTGAAAGTTCTTCTTGAAGCTCTAAAATCCTATCTGCAGCTTCAACAACAATTGCATTTGCTTTTTCATACTTTTGTTGAATAGGATAGCTCTTTTCAAATAGATTCTCAAAATCTTGAACCGCATCAAGATGAGCAGCCTTTTCCTTTTCATATTTTGCAACCCATTGATCCTTTTCTGTCATTAAGTTCTCATTTATCTTAACAAGTTCAGCACACTTTGGACACATTGAAACAACTTCCTTCTGAACTTCTTCTACGTCACTATCACCCCCTTCGTCAAATATAACACAAGAACTTGTTTCAGAATCAGAATCATACACACAACCATCAAGGTGTTCAATCTTGAAAATATTATCAGAATCCCTTTTGTTTGACACTTTATCACTTCCTGATTCTAAACCACTTGATGCTGAATCATATGATTTTGAATCTGTAGATTCTGAACCACCCTTAGTTAAACATTCACTAATCTTCACTGTCTGAATGTGAGCACAATGTTGAGCAATAGCATCCCATAATTGTTTAGAGTTATAACATGATGAAAAACGATGTACCAACTCCTTTGATAAAGCCATAGTGAGCATTTCAAAAGTGTTGTCTTCGCTCTTAAGATTTTTCTTTTCATCAGAATTAAGATACATCTCCAGTTTAGGTTTCCCATTAGTATCAATTGGATGTAAGTAGTCTTTATTAATGGACAACCACAACTCAGCCTTATTTTTCCTGACATAGGCTTCAAATTCTTCAACCCAATGATGATAATCTTCCTGCTTTAACAACTTGGGTATTTGAAAATCACTCATTTTGAATGTATGATATCGAACTCAAAAACTTCAAACTGAAAAACGGACGTTTTCCAAGCGGATTTAGGGGCTAAAAAATGGATGTACTGGCCGGAGGCCGGTACAAGTCCTAGATCTCGTCGATACGAACGTTTTGACTGGTATTAGCTCCCGTAACTCTTTACGGTTCGCAAGTTATGTCAGTTTTAGTAATGACCACTTTTCTGCCAGCGGACCAAACCAAAATCAGCGGACCAGATTTGTATTTGCGGACCAAAAGCGGACCAGATCAATCTCAGCGGACCTGATTATACCTGCGGATCAGATTTATAACCAGCGGACCAACTTGTACTAGCGGACCAGATTGATCCGGCGGACCAAAAACTGATACGGCGGACCAGTTTATTTCAGCGGATCACACTGATACGCTATAACTGCCACGGACCAACTGATGAAGATTGCCTAGCGGACCAGAAACTTCATCCGGCGGACCAGAAAATTCATCCGGCGGACCAACTGATTTCGAGGCTGAATTCACTGATTTTCGTGAAATTTGACGTTTGGAGCTGGAAATTGCTTTAGTATGATGCGAAAACACTCCAGCAACACTCAGAAATCATTTTCCATCGTTGAAACACTCGGAATTGCGGAATTTTGATGAAAAATGAAGAAAACCCAAACTTTCTCTCTCTAAAAATCTCGAAAATCACAAAATATGATCAGCAAATGGAACCAGATAGCTCTGATACCACTTGTAAAACCATGGAGCGACGGATCGTTTGCTAATCAAGTGATAACGAGATGAAAACAAGATCAAACAAGTAAATACAAATGGAATTTGTATTAATAAGCTTGAGAGCACACACACAGAAACACACACAGAAGTGTAGAATATGGCAAGAGTTCTCTATCAGTGCTATTGCTCTCAACACAAACTACCTATTTATAGGTAACTTAGACTAGCTGGCGTACCACCCAGCGTACCAACTGGTACGCTGCACCAACTGGTCCGGCGGACCATGTGGTACGCTCAGTTGCCTAACAAGACTCACACAATTGCTCTCATTACATAGATACAATACATGAGACACATCGTGGCATAGGAATATGCTCTAACAAGAACAGTAAAATGTCCTTTACGCAAACACTTCTGTGCTTTGAGAAAAGATATCACGCCCATAACAGTACTGCACTTTTCTCCTTGAAATGAGACTAACTCTCCACTAGGCAATGGTATTCAAACGAGTTTCTCACGACAAACGATTTCAGCACGATTCTTGGATAGCCAATCCATTCCCAGAATGACATCAAAACTTCCCAAGGTGATAGGCAAAAGAGATCTATTTCTAACTTATGGCCAGCCAATTCCAATTTACAGTCTTTAACTATATGGGTAGACTCAACAAGTTTACCATTAGCAAGTTCAACTACGTATTTAGCATCTAAAGGAGTCATGTTGGCATTTATCATATTGCTAAATTTAGTAGATATGAAGCTTCTATCGGCACCAGTGTCAAACAAGACTAGAGCATAGTATCCGTTAAGAGAAAACTTACCAGTAACGACATTTGGATCTGCTATGGCATCCCCCGAGCATATGACAAAAGCTCTACCTCTGGCACCATTCCCACCGTTGTTCCCATTGTTGTTGTTATTATTGCCATTGCGATTGCTAGTGTTGGTGTTATTGTTGTTGTTTCCACCATTCAGTTGAGGACAGTTTCTCTTTATATGGCATTCTTTCCCACAATTAAAACAATTAAAACCATCCTTGGTTCCTTCACCTTGATGAACTTGCTTCCCGTTGTTTTTGGTTGGACAATCCTTGGATTGATGCCCCTTATTGCCGCATTTGGCACACAAATACCCGTCGCATGGACCATAGTGGTGGTAGTTGCACTTGTTGCATTGTGGGTACTTGCCCACATAACCCTGTTGTCCTTGATTCTGATTACTCCGCTTCTGAGAATTGGATGAGAAATTTCTGGAATTGTTGAATCTACGGTTCTGGTTTTGATGGTTCTGTTGGTTGGAAGACTTGTTTCCATACTAATTCCCAGAATTGTCCCACTTTCTTTTGTTGTCAGAGGCTCTAGAAGTTCCTTTTCTAGGAGGTAAGACTCCTTGGTCAACTGCTTGATTCGTGATCCTATTGGCAATCCTAACAGCATCACGAATGGTCACAAGGTTTGAGGCAGTCACCATGCCATGGATTTGGGGCACTAAACCCTTGATATACAGCTCGATTCTTCGGTAAGCA
>JBCNJP010000025.1:24226748-24250419 GCA_039602395.1 Deinandra increscens subsp. villosa
CGAAGGAGTATACAAACGTTTAAGCTCTGGGGGAGGTCGGACAGAACCTCCCCTCTCAACACACAGACACAAGACAGAAACTTACAAAGAAATACAAAGACGAATCTATTTATACTTCTTCATTCTGTCCAAACTAGGTAACCTCCGAACCTGCTCCGAGCTTCCTCCGAACTTGGAGTTCGAACCACCTTCGGACAACTCCAAATCTGGAGTTCGGCTGAGGTTCGGACCTCAGTTCATGTTTCCGACAAATCAGTCTGTTTGACAATTCGAACAGTAAGGCCACACAAGGTTCATGCATCAACAGACGATGACAAATTTATCGAGGTATGGCATGCAAACGCTATTCATCAACTCCATGAAAATCGCGGGTGTGTTGGATTACCCGAATGGCATAACCATAAACTCATAATCACCATAACGAGTTCTAAACGATGTTTTCGAGACATCCTCCTCGCGGACTCTCAGTTGGTGATAACCTGATATTAAATCGATTTTGGAATAATAGCTAGATCCTTGTAGTTGATCAAACAAATCATCGATTCGGGGCAAGGGATAACGATTCTTAACAGTCACTTTGTTGAGTTCTCTATAATCGATGCACATTCGAAAGGTTCCATCTTTATTTTTAACAAAAAACACTGGATCTCCCCAGGGTGATGAGCTGGGCCTAATAAATCCCTTTTCAAGTTGTTCTTGAAGTTGAGTATATAGCTCTTGTAACTCATTTGGTGCTAAACGATAAGGTGCGCGAGTAATAGGCGCTGCTCCAGGAGCAAGATCAATCTGAAATTCGACTTCTCGGTGAGGCGGTAGACCTGGTAGATCTTCTGGGAAGACTTCAGGAAAGTCCCTCACGATCAGGATATCCTCTATCCTTTTCTCTTCCTCTGATTTCTCCGAAATGTTCGCGAGAACAGCAAAATGTCCTTTACGCAAACACTTCTGTGCTTTGAGAAAAGATATCACGCCCATAACAGTACCGCACTTTTCTCCTTGAAATGAGACTAACTCTCCACTAGGCAATGGTATTCAAACGATTTTCTCATGACAAACGATTTCAGCACGATTCTTGGATAGCCAATCCATTCCCAGAATGACATCAAAGCTTCCTAAGGTGATAGGCAAAAGATCTATTTCTAACTTATGGCCAGCCAATTCCAATTTACAGTCTTTAACTATATGGGTAGACTCAACAAGTTTACCATTAGCAAGTTCAACTACGTATTTAGCATCTAAAGGAGTCATGTTGGCATTTATCATATTGCTAAATTTAGTAGATATGAAGCTTCTATCGGCACTAGTGTCAAACAAGACTAGAGCATAGTATCCGTTAAGAGAAAACTTACCAGTAACGACATTTGGATCTGCTCTGGCATCCCCCGAGCCTATGACAAAAGCTCTACCTCTGGCACCATTCCCACCGTTGTTCCCATTGTTGTTGTTATTATTGCCATTGCGATTGCTAGTGTTGGTGTTATTGTTGTTGTTTCCACCATTCAGTTGAGGACAGTTTCTCTTTATATGGCCTTCTTTCCCACAATTAAAACCATCCTTGGTTCCTTCACCTTGCTGAACTTGCTTCCCGTTGTTTTTGGTTGGACAATCCTTGGATTGATGCCCCTTATTGCCGCATTTGGCACACAAATACCCGTCGCATGGACCATAGTGGTGGTAGTTGCACTTGTTGCATTGTGGGTACTTGCCCACATAACCCTGTTGTCCTTGATTCGGATTACTCTGCTTCTGAGAATTGGATGAAAAATTTCTGGAATTGTTGAATCTGCGGTTCTGGTTTTGATGGTTCTGTTGGTTGGAAGACTTGTTTCCAGACTGATTCCCAGAATTGTCCCACTTTCTTTTGTTGTCAGAGGCTCCAGAAGTTCCTTTTCTAGGAGGTAAGACTCCTTGATCAACTGCTTGATTCGTGAGCCTATTGGCAATCCTTACAGCATCACGAATGGTCACAGGGTTTGAGGCAGTCACCATTCCCTGGATTTGGGGCACTAAACCCTTGATATACAGCTCGATTCTTCGGTAAGCAGGTGTGGCGATTCTAGGGCACAAATTCGCAAGAGAATTTGAACGAGTAGTGTAAGCTTCAATTTCAGACCCCTCCATCTTGAGATTATACAACTCAGTTTCCAATTTCTGGATCTCGTCCCGTGGACAATACTCTTCTTGTAGCAACTCTTTAAACTCGGCCCAAGGCATGGCATTAGCTTCTTCAATCCCCAGCATCTGCACCTCAGTCTTCCACCAGGTGAGAGCCGGTCCTTCCAAAGTACCCGTGGCAAATTTCACTTTGCTAGCCTCAGGACAGTTGCACATTTCAAAAGCAGATTCCACTTTTTCAATCCAGTGGAGTAGGCTAACAGCTCCTTCAGTTCCTTTGAACTGATTAGGCTTACAGTCCATGAAAGTTTTAAATGTAGCATTACCTGTACATACATTCATACAACCATTCAATCACAGATTACCAATACGTGTGATCACATCAAACAACAAAACACGAATTTTGTGTTACCTTGGGGTGGCCCTGCATTGCCTGCACCTTGGACATGTGCCGCTAAGGCATTCAGCCACATGTTGGTTGATCAGTGCAGCCAATTCAGCCGGTGTCATGTTTGGTACATTTCCGTCTGCCATTATCTTCAATTCACAATTATCCAAAATGAGAATAAGATATAACATGAATCACATCAACCATCACATAAGTAATAAATTACTTCACAAGAGACAATCACATATTAAATAGTAAATCCCATTTCAAATAAAATGCAACTCGTTCACAAATTATCCAACAGAAATTCAAAATTCAAAATGCATAGTCTTGGGAACATCCTCCCGATAAAACAAACAACCAAACAAAACAAAAGTGAAAACAAATAACTCAAGTGCTATCATGATCACTGGATGCATCAGGCATCTCCTCCTCCGGTTCCTCCTCGGGATCCTCTTCAGGTTCTTCCTCGGGATCCTCCTCAGGTTCTTCCTCGGGATCCTCCATAATGGGTTCTTCAACAGGTTCTGCCGGAGCCGGAGGCGCAGCCTCCCTGGCCAACTCAAGCTCAGCAACTCGAGCCGTGAGTGCCTCAACCAGCTCTGTGAGATGATTCACCTGATAATACGTGTCACTCAGTGTCACTTGATGCTCGGCCTGGCGTGCATTAGTCCCTTCCAAGTCTTCCTTAAGGACAGCAACTCTCAGACTGGTGTTGGCCCCATTATCCTGCAGTTCTGTGACCATATCAAATAGCTTCCTAATGTCCCTGAGCGCGCGGTCAAACATAGAGACCATTGCCGCGACGACTCGTTCAATGGCATATGGCAGTTCGGGTAGAAAGAACCGAGTTGACGACGGCTCTGTTGAAGTAGGTGGCACTTGTTCCCGATGAACCCAACTAGCCACAAGTGACTCATACCAGTTCCAGTTGCCATTGTCTCTTCCACGAATGACAATTGGTTCTCCATATACGTGGCCCTCGGAAGTTATCCTCCGATTTCCATGAGTCGGGGTAGTAGGACCCGAAGTAACCCGCCTACTGGTGACGGATGGGGATGATGATGATGAGGATGATAGGGAAGCGGATATCCATCCAGCCATGTCTGCATATATACCATATATATACATATATAAGTACAAGTAACACATAGTCAAATAGTCACATACTAGTGTGTGTGTTCGAGTGTATGACTAAGGTGTAACTAAGGCTATAGTCGGTCCACTAATGCAAACCTAGTTCACTATAACCAATGGCTCTGATACCAATCTGTCACACCCCCAAAAATCCCACGCGCGACAACGCGCCGCAGGGAGCGTGACAAACCAGGATCGAACACATTAGCCATACGAACAGTCTATATGCAATGTAAAAGTAAAACCAAAGTAAATGCGTTTTTAAATGCGGAAGCGTAAACGACAAAAGTTGTAATAAATGTTCAAGCGCCTAAACATGCGCAAACCAAAAGTTAATGAGTTTGAAAAGTATTAAAGTCTATGATGCATGCATGACAATCAATAATCCTTATGTGGTGCATCCTAGCTCGTGGCAGACAATCCAGTTTAGCGACCTGAGAAATAACATGCTAAAGTGTCAACACAAAGGTTGGTGAGTTCACAGGTTTAATCAGTTCATCAGTTTAAACAGTTCGAGTAAAATCCAGATAATATATCAATAGTTAGCTAGACTATTTTACAAGAAATCAGTGCACGTTTGACTAGATCAACTAGCTATCCAGTTACTGAAGCTCGACAAGTTCAATTGTGCCTCGTTAAGACTAAGAAGTTTATAACACCCGTTCGATATCCAATCGTGCCAGAGCGACTGACCCGGGTGGGGCTGTCAAACCCAGTAGATCTACTAAATAAGTTCCCGCTGATGTCACATTGACAGTAACTATAAAGTGAGGGCTTTATCATAAGTGTGCCACTATCATTCAGGTGATATATATCTAACAGTTCAAGTGTTTGCATGTTAATCTCCCCCAACAGGATTAAAATAAGTAAAATGGGGCCGTGAAACTCACCTTAGGTTGCTCAGCAAAGTTTCCAGGCAAACAGTTAATTCAAGTAGCAAGATACGAGTCTTGTGCAAGCAATCAATCACCTAACGAGCGTAAATGTATAAGTGTGTGTTCTATAAACTATAAGTGTAACGTAAACGACAAAAACGAAGGATCATGGAATACGAAACAAGTCGAGGATGGCACACGTATGCCAAATCCGAGTGATTATCGAAATGACGCGAGAAATACAATATTTATATCGATATAATATATTTTCTAAGTTTAAGGATGTCAAAAATAAGTACATATATAATATATATATTTAACTAAATGTTCAAGTGGCGTTAATAACGAATTTTGCGAGGACAAAGTATATTTATATATATTAAAGTTTATCATAAAGATATTCGACTATTTCAATAAAAATCTAACGACATAAGTTTATATATTAATCTACTCAATATATATATATATTTTTACCTTTTTGTAAAACTAGAATTTTTATATCAATATATATATATATATATATATATATATATATATATATAGGTATTAAAAATCTATTTTTAATTAAAGATAACAAGTTTAACATATTTTATAACTCAAGATATGATTTACGAGTCTTAAGTATCATAAATATATTTTTACGAGTTTAAGACACGACAAAGAACAATTTTGATACAAAATCTAGTAACCACATGTTCAAAACAACATAAAACAACCAAAAATAAAAAATATGGAGGTCACCGGCTTTGAACCCGTGACCTCCCGGACGAACAACAGCGTTTTAGCCATCCGGCCAGTGGCCCAGTTATGATCAAATCGCGATTGAAAGTGTTTTATGTACCAACAGTGACCAGAAACCAAGTTCAGGAAAAATAAGGATTAAAAATGGTGAGGCCGGGACTCGAACCCGCGCCTCCAACGAAACAACCCAGCCCCTTACCACTCGTGCCAGTTTGGCGTCTGTTTTAAATACAGAATGGAAAATATATAACTTATATGCACCTGCCCTCATCTTCTTCATTATGAACTCCGGTGATCGGAACCCTAGCTCCGGTCGCCGGAAAATCGCAAAATCACAGAAATCCTTCAAAAAATATGCGAATAACAGAAGGAATGATTTACCTTGAGTCGGTGATGAGGGTAAACAAGTTTTTGACACCGAAATCAATCCCGAAACTTTGACGACCACTCTGCACGTCGCTTCGATTCTCAAAACTGAAAACACATGTGTGATCAGTGTCGAGGGGTGATCCCGATGATGGTCAAATGGAGGTCGATGGTGCAGTGGTTGGCCGGAAATTCGTGTTCGCTGGAAAACTCTAAAAAAAATAAAGAAAACGAGAGAGAGAGATGAGAGGGTACGGGAGAGAGAGGTGAGAGTTGTGTTTAAACAAATGATATTCCCATATCATTGAAATGGGTCATGATGGCACAATTGAAACCGACGGAGAATTGATGATCGGTCGAAACCGATCATCGGATTCTTTGATTTCACATAACTATGAATCATAAATCCAAGTTTGGAGAATGACCATATTAGTCCCTTAAGAATTACAAGGGTGGGTTCATAGTTTAAGTAATTACATAAATAAACCTCCATCTTTTATCAATAGAAATGAAGTTTAGGAATTTGCAGAAAGGGTCCCTCAAAGTATAAGAGTGCTAACGGAGGTTAACGAATGAGCAAATAACGATGGATATACGCGGAACGTCAAAATACATAAATCGTATAACGTTAATAAGAAGGTCTAAACTTAAACGACTACATAAAATCATAAATAATAATTCCCACTTCTCCATTTAAATTCACATAAAATCATAGGTTTTCAATCTATAACTTATATATTTCAAGTACATAACTCTATGATTAATAACTTGTAATTAGAATCCTTAAATTACATAAAATCATAAATGTGATTAAATCATGTTATATATATTATATATATATATATATATATATATAATTATCACCTAAAATCATAGGGTATAATTGTCACATAAAATGACGCAACGGTCACATGAAATCGTAACGTATGATTTACATAAAATCATAGAACAAGAATATCAAACGTCAAACTTAAGTGCATGCTCGTTTAGTGATTACTACACAAAACCCTAATTGCTAAAGTCAATGCAGATAAGCACATAAATGTTCACACAACATTTAATACGTTTTACGTTCAGTTAATGTCAGAAAATGACCTGAAAAGTCGTATTGTCACACAAAGAGAAAGCGTGTGCTCATAGGTGGTTGCAGTTCTTCACAGGTGCCGGTTGGCTTAGGTTCCACCAGTTTCGCACAGTCCGGTCACCGTGAAAAACGTAGTGCTAGAAACGCGACTGCAAGCGCTGCATGCTCCTCTGCGGTTCCCAGTCCGTACCAAGATCTGGGTGACAGCAGCCATACCTGTGAGTTTTGCGGTGCTAGCTTTTGGTATGATGAGCGTGTTCGTAGTACTCCTTTAGGTGAGCGTCTTAGGTATAATATGTGTTGCAGGAAGGGTCAGGTGCGTTTAGGAAGTCCGGCTGACCCTCCTCAGGACTTAAAGGATCTTTATCAGAGTCGCGCGTTTATGGAAAACATCCGTAGGTATAATTCCATGTTTGCGATGACATCTTTCGGTGCAAACGTAGATGAAACAGTTAACGATGGTTCAGGCCCTTATGTTTTTAAGGTGACTGGCCAGGTATCGCACTTCCTCGGTTCGTTATGCCCCGCTGTTAATAAAAAACCATCCTTTTTACAGCTGTATATATATGATACGATGAACGAAGTCACAAACAGGCTACATCATTTTAAAAAAAAGGGCAGGAACAACTTATCTCCTGATGTTGTTTCTGTTCTTATTCGAGTCCTCGATGAGTGTAATGAGTTGGTGAGGCTTTTTAGGACGACTAGGGATATTTTCGCCTCTTCTTATGTACCCGAGTTCTATGTGCGGCTGTACACCGATTCAGACACACATCCCTATGCGCCTCCTTCGAGTGGTACACTCGGTGCAATAATCTATGACGCGGATCCTAATGCTAGGGACTTCGACATAATCATACGAGACAAGTCTGATGTTCCACAGCGTGTTAATAACTTGCACCCATCTTACATGTCGCTACAGTATCCGCTTCTTTTCCCTTTTGGCGAACCCAGATGGTCTCCGTCGCTTAAATTTATTTCTAAAGACGCCGACGAGGACAAGCGCTTGACCATGAACATGTTCTACGCATACCAGATACAAGATAGACCCGGTACTTACACATTGCTGCTTCAGGCAGACCGCCTTTTCCAGCAGTATCTGGTCGATGCTTATATTTCTATTGAACGTAACCGTCTAGATTACATCCTGAAAAACCAAAACAGCCTTCATACTGAATTTCTAAGTGGTATATACGATGCCATCTCTAGGGGTGACACGGAAGGCCATAGCATTGGCAAGAGGATCTTGCTTCCTTCGTCGTTTACTGGTGGTCCTAGATATATGTACAAGCATTATCAGGATGCGTTGGCTATTTGTAGGGTTCATGGCAACCCACAGTATTTTATTACTTTCACGTGCAACGCTAAGTGGCCAGAGATAACCAGACACATGAAAGCCTTTCCGGGCCTGTCACCACAGGCCAGACCGGAGCTTATAGCCCGCGTGTACAAAATGAAAGTAAATGCGTTCATTGCTTTCCTTAGAGGGTCGAAACCGTTTGGCGTTGTAGCAGCAGGTATTCATGTTTCTGCTCTAGCTCTGTTTTGAATAGCCTTATCCAAGCGGGCATATACTTACCCTGCGTGTAACGCAGATCTTTATACTATTGAGTTCCAGAAGAGAGGCCTGCCGCACTGTTATACGTTGTTGTGGGTTACTGAGCCTTATAGGATTCGAACGCCTCCACAGGTTGATAATTTCATCTCCGCTGAGGTGCGAGACGAATCAACCGAGCCACTGCTTTACCAGATCATTTCAGAGTCAATGATTCATGGTCCGTGTGGGCTAGCTAGAACCGGTTCCCCGTGTATGCATGACGGTAACTGCTCAAAGGGTTATCCAAAGGCGTACGAACCTGAGACAAGATTTGATGGTAAAGGAAAGCTGCACTACAGAAGAAGGCGTGGTGGGGCCTCTGTGGATAAAGGAGGTGTTCTGGTGGATAATAGGTTTGTGGTCCCATATAACAAGGTGTTGTGTGCGCGTTTTCAGGCACATATTAATGTGGAGCATTGTGGTTGGAGTATGATGATCAAGTATTTGTTTAAATACATTTCAAAGGGTGCTGACCGGATAAAATACAACGTTACATCCTAACCAAAGCAGCGGCAGTCCTCCTCATCTAAGCCAAAGGTGAAAGATGATGAAATACAAAAATTTGTTGATGGTCGTTTCATATGCCCACATGAAGCATCCTGGCGTATTCTTAACTACCCCATTCACCATCGGGTTCCGGCCGTTCAGGCCCTGGCTGTTCACCTTGAGGGAAAACAGAATGTGACCTTTAGGGATAGAAGCCTGCTACAGAATTTAGTGAATGATACAGCTGGGCTAGGAACGACCTTAACTGAATGGTTACGGACGAACATCGTCGACGCATCTGCGCGCCACCTTAAATACATTGATTATCTTTTGGAGTATAAGTAGGTTTGCTCAGATAAGTGTTGGGTTAGAAGGACTTCAAAACGAGAACCATCAATTGGATGATTGGTGTACATTCATCCGAGTAGTGGGGAACTGTTTTACCTTCGCCTGTTGCTTAATTATCAGAAGCGCTGTTGTTCATTTGCTGACATAAGAACTGTTTTAGGTTTGGTGCATTTAACGTATCGAGCAACATGTAAGGCGTTGACCTTAATCGGTGATGATAGGGAACGGGCTGAAATGTTCGTAGAGGCCTCTAAATGGGCAAACCCTTCACAACTGAGGTACCTTTTCACACATATGCTCCTGTTCTATGAGGTTACGAACCCGTTACGTTTGTGGAATGACCATTGGAAGTCCATGAGTGATGACTTTGAGTTGAGTATTAGCAGAGACACGAATGTGAGTCATGCCTGTGTTCCTGAAATAGTAGTGCAACAGTCTGTTCTGTACGAGCTAGAAAAGCTTTTGAATTCAAATTCCACGTATTCCACTCTTGCAAAGTATGGCCTGCCGATGCCACATGGACAGTATGTTCAAATGCTACGTAACCGTCTGCTTATGGAGGAGAAGTGCTATGATAGGGAAGCTTTAAGACAGGAGAATGAGCGTTTGTGTGCTGGACTTAATGTCAAGCAGGAAGAAATATATGAATCGGTCATATCTGCATACAAGGCTAAGACACAGATTCTTCGTTTTGTGTACGGCCATGGTGGTACCAGTAAAACCTATCCGTGGTCAGCGATTATAAGCGCCATAAGAGCTGCTGGTGATATTGTCTTGGCTGTAGCAGCATCCGGTATTGCTTCTCTTTTGTTTCCCTGTGGAAGGACAGCCCACTCGAGGTTCAAAATCCCAATTAATATCAAGGAGGAGTCATTATGCTCTATCACCAAAAATTCACAACCCGCGCAATTGCTGGTTGAGAGATCGCTTATAATCTGGGATGACGCCCCCATGAGTGATCGTAAATGTTTCGAAGCTTTAGACAGAACACTAAAAGACATTATGGATAAACCAGACATGCCATTTGGCGAAAAGTCTGTGTTGCTTGGGGGAGATTTCAGACAGACATTACCCGTGCAGAAACACGCCTGCAAATCAAAACTCATTTCAGCCTGTTTACCAAGGTCCGCTTTTGTGGGAGTCTTTTAAAGTTGTAAGGCTCAATGAGAACCTGCGTCTTCAGCGTGCTAATATGACACCAGGTGAGAGAAGCAGCTCATAACGTTTTGCAGCGTGGTTGCTCGCGGTTGGGGATGGGCGTCTAGGCAAAGGTGGTGATGTATCAACAGCAGATTCTAAACAGATAGAGGTGCCTGATGAATTTCTCATACCTTATAGTGAGGACGCATTGGGTGCACTTATTGGTTTCATATATGACCAGAGTACCTTGGAGTTTCCTGAAAATGTGTGAGCATCGGATCGTCTACTCGATCTAGCTAATCGGGCATCGAAACGTAATTAACCGGTTGATTTATTGATCAACGAAGAATAATTACAACCAGTAAACACTTAGAAATAGACTTTGAGAAACACACTCAAAAACACACACTTAACAGTAATCTCGCACGCTCAAAACTCACTATTACAAAGACCAAACAACTATATATACCCAGCTGGCCGATCCTTGTCCGAACCCCATGTTTGGCCAGTCCGAACTTCAGGTTCGGACCAAGTTCGGCCATATATGATTTGGCTTGAACTTGTACTTTGCTTGATACTTCACACGACGCACACATCAGGTATCAACAAACTCCCCCTCGTCGTGTGCAGTATCTCTTCAACATCATCAACTTTGTATCTTTAATCAAGCTCCCCCTCAAGTGTAGAATCCGTTCATTCAATGAAATGAATCTTCAAACAAACTCCTCCTCAACTCGATTGTAGCTTGATCTTGAATACTTGATGACATTTTAGTGTATCTCTGGTCTTTCATCAACATCTTCATAAGACTTGAAGTTGTGATATCTGGCACATAGCAACCTGCTCAATCATTTAAATAATCTTGGCGCAAAACGTCTCTTCGAGACTCCAAGATATGATTTTGAAAATTGATTTGTATCACGTGTTGATTAGATCGAAAATAAAGCAGAAATAAGATATTTTTGATTTTTCAAAGTTTATGCTAAAACACACCGAAAATCTTTTTGTGCTTTTCTGAAAAGAAATGAAATTACAATACAGAATCAAACACTATTTTTGGTATAAGAAAGATCACTATCTAGGATCATATTGAACATAACGCACTGAACTGCACTTCAATTTCAATTAATCGAAGCACATAAGTCATGCTGATTACCGGTATAATTTGTCCAACTTAAACTCAGGCAGAATCATACTCATAACATTTGGATATGTTAAGCTATTAATTAGATTTGCTTTGACCAGAGTATCCCACACTATCAGACATAATCAGACATTTTCAGTTTTTCTCTCTTTTTCCTTTTGTGTGACAGCACTTGTGATTTTTCACTACGCATAATATTTTCATGATACCGTCAACTATGTTCCATGCAAAAAGAAATAAGAACGTTAAATTGTCTACCTTAAGGTCAATCTTTCGATACGCAGATAAGGCCTCGGATTTAACAAAATAAGAAGATAAAACAAGTTGAAATTGTATAACCCAACAACAATCAGGTCGGTACTTCCATACACGCAGAGAAAGTCCGATGAGTTATACGAAACACCAAAGAAAATAAAGCAGAAAGTCAAACGAACAACAATGAGGTCGATCTTTCATTACGCAAAGAAAGTCCGATCGTTTGACAAAATAAAGAAAATCAAACAAGTTTAAATCTTTGCAGAATGAACACATGTATACATAGTGACTTCTCATTTTGAATTTCACACTTATTTTCTTTTTGTCATGAAATATGCATCAAGATGTTATCCACATGGTCAAGCATTAGTATTTAGTGTATATCACTTCTGAATACTTTCTGATTTACCGAGCCTACCAAGCATATCAAACAATGATCTTATGGCCCTTTCATCTACTCTATCCATGAGTCAGATACGTAAGCCAATGTACCATCATTTCCCAATGATCAATTTCTTACAATTTTATATTTTGCATGTATTCACCTTCCTTCATTATATATTTGGCATGTATTCACCTTCACACGAAGCACACATCAGGTATCAATATTTCCAACGCCCGAGAACCTATGTGACAAAGCAATCGTCTGCCCAAAGAACGTGACATCCAATGATATCAACAAAAGAATACTGCAGATGACCCCGGGCAGTAGCAGGACGTATTTAAGCACAGACTCCCTTACTCCACACGCAGGTGAGAGAGGAGATACAGAGATCCTGTATCTGCCTGAATACCTTAACGCATTAGATTTCCAAGTCAACACACCGGTTATCCTTCTTCGCAACATAAACCAAACATGTGACCTTTGTAATGGAACGAGGCTGTTGGTTACACAATTACTGGACATAGTCATTGAAGCTGATATCATTATAGGGTCCTCGGTGGGCAGGCGAGTCTACATAACGCGAATAGCATTTATTCATGATGACAAGGAGCTTCCCTTCACATTTAGAAGGAGACAGTTCTCGATTAGGGTGTGTTACGCAATGACGATCAATAAAAGTCAGGGGCAGTCACTGAATAAAATAGGGGTTTATTTTCCTGAACATGTTTTCGGGCATGACCAGTTATATGTGGCTCTTTCAAGGGCTACATCTCCTAGTTCATTAAAGGTTCTAATCATGCCACAGGAAGGATACCCTCCGAACACAACCAAAAACATTGTCTTCTCTGACCTTTTAGATGAAATAAATTCAACAACAATGTTATAGAATTGTTGTTCCTTCTGTTGCATGTTTTTTTGTTTATTACAATACAAGCACAGGTCTACTAAACCTGTTCTCTTTGTCTGCTTACAGATTATGTCATCTGCTTTGAAACATGAATTCATTTAACATACTATTTAAATAATGCAGGGAGGAAACAACACAACTTTTGAAGCTTTCTGAAGTCACTTTGACTGGCGCCACAGGACCTGTGGAAGTAACGGGTGCTGAACAAATGGAAACCATATCATTTGAAGCCAACATTGTCATATCTCTTTGTCGATAAGCATGTATGCCAACCGCCTTTACAGATTGGTTCCGCCTTACATTATAATTGCTAATAGCTTTATGTTTTTTTCTTCAGGGTGGCGCAATCCAGGCGTTGTTTAATGCCTCAGAGGATGCAGAACTGAATAGTTTGGTTGCTGTTATGCGTTGTTACCGGGTGCAAGGCTACAAGTGTGTACCCCCATGGCAAAAATAAGGGTGACTGCACACACAACAGCTCTACAGGTGGACCGTTCTACGGTCTTTACGCCTACCGATGACACCCCTGATCTACCACTCCTTTACTTCAGTTTCTTGGACTATAGCATGCTGAATCAGAGGCACAACAACAATGAGCTTCTGACGGTAATCAAATAATAGACACCGTTTTTTAAAATGTTTAATCTGAGTTGTTAAATGATGAACAGACTACATCGGAAGAGCTGATCGTGTGACACAACTGGAAATAGAAACAAAGGGTACCCTGACAAAAATAAGGCTGGAAGATAGCATGTATTAATTAAATCTCATTACCTTCGTCTTCGTTAATTTCCTTTTGCTTTATAAAGCGCTCTGTTGCTGTTTGATTTTTAATAAAATATTGCCGCTTTATGTTCATTGTCTGTCCCTTTGTTGTTTATTAATTCAGTGACCGCAAGATTGAGGTTACGCTCTGGGAAGAGATTGGCTGTCGTGTCGACTTGCAGGCGATATCAGCCACTGACCACAATGTCATAGCTGCAATGACATCATTGAGGGTGACTGACCACCTTGGTGAGTCTTTATAACTTAAGTGGGTCTCTGCCACTCTGCTAATGCTATACTAACTATGATGAGAAACACAGGAGTGCTCCAGTTACAGTCCACATCTGCTACACGTGTTATTGTTGACCCGCATATCGAAGTGGAAAGGGCGCTTGCAGAAAGGTAATAGTGATCATACCACATAGCCTTTGTAATGTCTTACCCAGTGAAACAGCATAATACGCTCGGGTTGATGTATAATATTTGATATTACCTGCAGCTTTAATCCACCAGATGAAGCAGGAGCGGTTGTTGCAGTGCAGTCACCAAAGCTGACCTTCATCGAGAAGCCATCTGAGAGAAACAGGAGAACCCTGGCGAAGCTGCTTTTAGAGGACCCGAAACACATCTCTGTTAGTTACATTCCACGCTGCCATGTATGGTTAACAGGTGTCTTGCGTCTAATAAACCTGACAAATATAATTTCAATTTGTAGGGAAACATCTACACTTGCAAAGCATCCGTGGCAGGTTTTGAGGAAGGCCGCACATGGTACTATCCTGCATGCCCCAAGTGTAATAAGAAGGTCACTGGAACTACAGATGGATATACCTGTATTCCATGCGCCCATACAGACACCAAATATATGTAGGCGCTAAATCCTAAAACAAAACAAATACAGACTATGGATGTTCTTTTTCTTATATGGCTGCTGTTTTGCAGGTACTATGTGACTGTGATAATTACTGACCAAACATGATCCGTAATGGTGACAATGTTTGGTGATGCGGTGGCGTCTATGGTTGGCGTCGCATTCTATGACATGACTAATGAACGAGGCTGCGCTGATGCGAACAAAACACCATAGCTGTTACATTCAATGAAAGGTGTTACAAAGATTTTCCAGCTAGACAAGGGTCGTAATGATAAAAACGGCCTGAGGTTTGCTGTGAACAGGGTGTTTGATGCTACGTGCCGGTCGCCTGCTGCACCAAAGACTCCAATGCTGCAGATTTTAAACGCAGATGCTGATGAAGAGTCCTCCAGCAGGAACAGGGTTGCCACAAAAACAAGGAGGAAGCTGGTGCTTCATGGTGAGTCACATACACTTGCAGCGAGCATAAAACTTATTTTTAAAACAGCACTATGGGAAATTTACCTTAGGATACTTTGTTTGCTTCTTGGCTGATCAAACTCAGGAATCATTTATTTTATTTTACAGCTCACATGATTGTGACATAACATGTGGTGTCACTGTTGTTAATTGCAGATGTTGAAGATGACCAGGAAAACAGCCGCCTGTGCAAGAAGCGGGCCTTGGAAGACGACATTCTCGACGAAACAGATTAGCCGCGGCTGCCTATTATATCTTTTGTTACATACGGATATGCTTTTGGAAAAGTTGTTTGGCAAGCAACCAATGCTTTTGTAGCACACTATGTGCTTAGTAGCAAGTGTCATCTACATAGCAAGAATGGGCACACTTTTGATGTAGTATAGCTGGTGCGACTGAGCATCTTACAGCCCGTGGTCTAGGATTATATATGTGTTGTTTGTAATTTTCTAAGGTTTGCTACTTTATCGATGGCATGTTCCTTTATCTATGAAAACTATGTTTATGCAATATCATTATTGCTCTGTGTTTGTTCCTTGCTTCATTCATATGCAATTTACTATTGAATAACCAAATATCTATGGTGACCTCACCGATCATCATGTGAAGAGCCATATTATGCAACATATATGTAAGTTTTGACTGTTGTGTTTTTACTTTTAAAAAGTCAAACGTGAGAGCAAAGACCGAGTTAAAGTTAAGTAACAGTTTCGGTACACATCGTGTTCTGATCACACAGCCAGTTCATTGCGTTGTCCGTTCTCTGTGTTGTTTCTTTGTTTAATTTGACCTAAGTTGTTTACAAGTATTATTATGAGGTCCACTTTTTAAATGGGTAAATGATATACATTTATAGTGGGATAGGCACTGTCTTTAGATCTACTTTTATGTATGTTGCCAAGGTTTTTGGTAAACCAAGCTTTAAAAATTTTAACAATCTCATCACTCTAACCCATGATATATAAAAAAACAAAAATAGATTTTTTTAGGAGCTTTTTGGAAAAACCTATACACATGCCATTTGTTCAAACCCAAAGAATGGTCATAAACGGCCAAGTTAACGCCGTATAGAAAAAGGTGGTTGGTACACCTCACGTTGACAATTAATGCAGAGATATGCCTTGCTTATACATGCCATCTTACCCATGCTCTATATACTCTATACCACCACACTTTTTTTTTTTGAATATCTACACTTCCTTAGGTTAACAAGCGAAACCTACCCTCTCTAAACGTTTGTTCAGTTCGCACATCTGGTGAGTCACATTCTCTTTCATAGCATCCATTCGCTTTCTATTCCTCGTATTCCTAGCGTCTTAGAAAGCGATTCAGGTTGCACATTTCAGAATTGTTGGGAGTAATGTGTACCAATTGCTGGGTGAAAATTCTTGCTGATTTTTAGGTTTTATACAGGTTGTTTAATTGATATTTGTTCCATGGTATTTGTTTGATCATAAAAGTACCAAAATTTGAAACTAAGTGTTTGCTCGGTCATCCCTCTGATGAGTTGCTGTTGTAATTCTTTATTTTGTATATGGATATGAAAATTGGCCCTCTCAGTATTAGGTTTTATTTAATTGATGAATGATCAGAACTCACAGGAATCTTTAGTGGTTGCTTCTATTATCAAGATTTCAACTTTGTTATTACTTTTGTGGGTATGTTCTAGATGGTAACCTTATATTTGCATAAACCTTCTGATATTTTCCTGTGGTCCTTTGCAGATAGCTTTGCCTGCCTATTGATACTTAACAAACCTAGAATGATTTTGGTTAGCCATTCATACTATCTTTGTTTTATATGTAATCAAAGCTTTTAGAATGCACATTGTCGGTATGTTTCTTTTAGTTTTAATATAAATGCTTTTCAGTGATACATAGAACTAAAAGATGTAGTGGCCCAAAGAAAATGATGACATGACTTTAAAACATAGAATATCTCTTGGAATTATAGAGGTGAGGGATAGACATAATCACGAATCTTCTAAATAGTGTAGAGAAGCAATGGCTGCACCACGGAGGATATGTGAGGTGCAACACAACAGCGACGCTCTCCCGATCCAGATCAGGGTCCTACACAAGTGGAGACCCGTGCGTACAGGTCGAACAATGACATATTTATTAGTCGATAGATATGTAAGTTCCAGATAAACAAACGAGGAGTGCTTCGGCCTATCTATTTCACGTACTATGTGTCTGATCTAATATAGCCGCTGCATGTGGCAAACAGGGGGATGCAATTTAGGCGATGTTCGATAAAGATGAAGCCGTACATCTAGAACGCAAACTGGGGATCATGCGATGCTACGAACTGACAGGCTACACATGCAGAGTCGCCCCCGCTTTCAACCGAGTTGCTCAGCACATAGCGGCACTTCACATTGATAGAAACCTCAGAGCGGAGCCTTTAGCGAATGATTTCACCATTCCATGGAAATACTTTAACTTTTTGCCACCAGACCAACTCACCAACCGGCTCCTTAGGAATCAACAGCTTACAGGTATGCATGCATATGAATTTACTAAAATCTACAGCAGCATTAACAGCTTTTATGGTTGCATAACAGATTACATAGGCAATGTTAACGACCTGGAACTGGCTGAGATTCAGGATGTCACCACTATTCTGAGAGTGACACTGTACGCACCCGGGTAACAAACATCATGTAGGATCGATATAAGTCAGAGTTAAACTTAAACAAAGCCCTTTACTTGCAAATATAACCTTGCGGAATTAAGTTATATTTCACTTTTCTTAAGCAATGTTGAATTCTTGTATAATGTAAATGCTTGATTTGCAGAATAGTAGTAACAACAAAGTATCAAATACTCGGCACTATTTGCATTAACTCAAAGCTACACTATTACAAGTGATGACAACTGTTGTGTAAACTGAGAGCTGAAAAGCTATATATAGTGCAGATGAGATCAATCACAGCCATTGATCTCATGCGATCTAATCTAGACCGTAAACTAAAAAGTCAAATACAAACTACTAAAAGAATAAACATCGGCAATTGGAATATCTTGCGTGTTTGCAGCAACATACTACTTTAGGAGAGCGGCTTGAATCAGATATAGAAGCAAACGAGAAGCTTTTGCAGGATTGGACTTGCTGAAAAGACATCTCAGGAAAAGTCCGGTTGAACTCATTATCTGGTGGATAATCGAGTTCACCCGGAGTATTCATTATAAGACAAAACTGCTTCTTTCCGCTTGAACTGCCAGTTCCGCTTGAAGTGAGAATTCTGCTTCAACTTCAACTTCAGCCGGAACATAGTAAAATTGGCATTCAGCTGGAAATCTTCCAAGCGCAATATTCCTTACAATCTCCCCCTAAGCTGATGCTGTCAAATTCCAATGTTTATCTTCAAAAATTGACTTGTACCCAAAAAATTTTCTTCTCCTTAACCTACTTGTCGAAGACCTTATCCCCTGCATTCACATCTTTTGAGAGATCACTCATGCTGGTCATGGTGACCTTAGCATGTTGCAGAGCTTCCCAATCTTGTTCATTCCACTGATCTTGAACATTAATTGCTTGATGGGTTGTGAAGCTGCTATCTGCCCTGTGCACATAGAAGAGTTTTTCTTCTTCTTCCCAAATTACAATTTTTATCGGACTGGTTGTGTTTTCTTCAATGTCTTCATCAACCTGAGTTTCAGAGATCAATCCATGCTCGGGCACTTTTGGTTCTATGCTCATTCTTAGCAGGAGCTCAGCTCTGGACAAACTCATTATCCCTTGCAGTTTAGCATAGATATTCGATAGTTGGAAGATGTCAAGCATTCTGGTGGCAAGATGAGCATTCACTACTCTGGTGATTCCACTTAGGCACTGGAATTTGAGGTCAAAAGTGTCTTCATTAACTGTCCACCCAACATTTTTGTTTTGCCTGGGTGGGCCTCTTTTCCTTGGCCTTTGCTCTATTTTTCTTTTGTGATGCAGCAGTCTTCTCTTTCTTAATTTGTTTTCCTCATTGGAATCATCAGTTGATTCTATTACTTTTAGAACTTTTCCCTTTGAGGATTGAGAAGAGGGGTCATGTTGATCTTGAGTAGGTTTGGTGGTGGTGGAAGGTTCTTTGATGGTGAGTGGAGGAAGAGGGGTTTGTGAGGGTGGTTTACTGGCTTCAGGAGTTGGGCTAGAAGGTGGAGTAGGTGGGAAAATATCAGAAAAATTCATAGTAGGTGGAGGCTTCTTCTTGAAGGGAATGATGGGTGTAAATTTGTCGGTTCTGTACTTGGGGTTGGCAAGCTTGGTGGCTACTTTCTTGGAGATGGAGGGTGGTTTGTAAGGTGTGATGGCTAGTGACTGTAAGATAGATGGAACTGTTGTAGGCATTGGGTTTGGGTTGTAAATAAATGAAGGTGGAGGTGGTACATCTGCAAAATCAATAGATTCAGGTTTAACATCAGCAGTTGTTGTACCTGAGATTAGCTCTGAAGGTGAAGGCATCACCAAATTAGGATTGACAGCAACATTTTCTCCTTTCAGTTCATAGAAAGTTTCATCAATCAAGCTGCAAAGTCCCCTAACTTTCATCTGAGTTATCTCTTCATCTTTCCTCAAATTTCTAACCACAAATGCCCTTTTTACCTTTTTCAGCAGTAGGTAATTCTCATCATTCTTTACCAGCTTGGTAGGCAATTGAGAAGCAATAGTGATTAGCCTATCTCTATCAGCATCAGACACTGCATCCAAATCATAATCCTTCAATCTCCAGTTGAAAGACCTCGTCTTGGCTTCTTCAAGTAAGTTTTCAAACACTCCATCTTGCAGATACAAATCATATTCCTTCTAAAGTTCTTTTGCTAGCCTTTCATCCTCTACTATTCTTTTGGCATTTTCCACCATTTTTACTATAGCCTCAGCTTCTGGAGTCTGAACCACCTGTTGAATAGTTTTTGGAACATCAGCTTGAATAGGTGTTTCCGCTTGAACTGGTTCTGAGCTCCTTAAGGCTATCAAGGTTTCGGCTATACCTTCTGCTCCTTCACTCCTGTGTTCTTCCGGTTGAAGTTCCGGTTGAACTTCCGGTTGAACATGAATTTGCCCTTCAGTCACCACCTGGGGTTTGGTGACTTCAGGTTCTTTATCAACTATTTCCAGTACCTCAGTTCCTTCTCCTTCACCAATCAAATTTTCGTCTTCTCCTTCAGTCATTGTAGCAACTGCAACTGTTGCAGTGCTTTCATCAATATTAAGTGCTGTCTTGCTGGTGGAGGCAATAGTTCCTACCACTTGATCACTGGCTCTTTCAGCCAGAAAAATGACATCCTTGAGGAGTGTCGTGATCATGTTGATGTGCTCAGGAAGAGCACCAGCAACCAGCATGGATGACTGTACTAATTCAACAAGAGTTGGGTCCTCAAAAGGAGAAATGGCAATCAGTTGACTACATCTCATGTTTACCCAACAATCTTCAACTGAGAAGGGACTCACACCGATTCTTTGGCAAGCTGTGGCTCTGACTTCAGCCGGTATCCTTTCCATTTCTTCAATTTCTGTGATAACAGGTCTTGATAGCATCTTCTCCCCCAATTTGACTGTATCAGCTTCATCAGTTGCAATAACTTCATCAGCATCTCTGACAGGGCTTGAAGGACCTGCTTCAGTTTGGATTGGATCAGCTTGAACCAATTTAGTAACAGTAGTGTTGAGAGTTTCAACCTGTGCTTGCAGAGAAAGGTACAACTTCGTCAATTCTGGTAGTGTAAGACTATCCTCAACTGGCTTTTTGCCAGTATCCTTGGAAAAAACCAAACTATCAATCCGAGATTGATCAGCATTGGTACCCATGGCTTCTTGGCACCTGGGATTCTCTTCATCTGTTTCAGTAGCCCTTGGTTCCAATGAAGGACTTTCGGGTGCTGATTCAGAGAGGATTGCCGCAAATTGGGTCTTATTGATGTTACTACTGACACCAAGATCCAGTAGGGATCCTTGGGCAGCAGCAGCCCTTTTTGCATGAATCTCTTCATGACTCCTGAGATTCACCTCCAGTGAGGAGTGGGGTTGCAGTGCTACAGGGTCCTGGCTTATCGGGATGTTCTCATGTAATGAGGCAGGTGAGTTAATAACACCTTCATTTAAGCCAAGAATGGGAGCACTGTCACTCCTAGGTGACAGGGGTAGTAGGGGTGAAAAATGTTCAGATGGGGATGGTACATCTGTTTCTAATGACTCCCCCTCAACTGAGGGTTCATCCCTAAGAGATAATCCCAATTTTACCAGTTTCCGCTTAGGCTTTTTGCCTTGGGCGGGGTTAGAAGCTTCGGGTTGGCTGGTGGTGCTAGGTGGAGGAGACCTAGTGACCACATTTCTCTGTCTTTTAAAAGTGACAGGAGGTGAGTTGGATGAGGAGGTGGCAGTGGTAGTGTTTGTGGGAGCTTTCCTCTTTTTGGATTGAAAAACTTTGAGTGAAGAGGAAGCTGGGACAAATGTGGGATCAGATACTGTTAGGTCTACAGTTCTGTCATCTTGAGCTTGGAGCTCAGTTGCTGCTACAGTTTCCGGTTGAACCTCTGCATTAGCAGGTTCATCAGGAAACTGCCTTGGAATTGGTAAGGGGTAGTCAGTGTCCCTTCCAAGAAATGGAGACTTGTTTAAAGCAAGGTTGGAAAAAGTTTTCTCATTCAGAAGTTTTTGATGCAAAATTGTACCAAGCCAAACTATTTGGGGGTACTCTTCTTTGAGAATGTAAGTTAAAAATCTAGGATATAGGTAAATATATTCAGAATTGACATTTGATTTTAGGGCTTGAAAAATGAGTTTGGAAAAATTAAAATTTTCACCTTTTACCATAGCATAGAAAGCAGAAGCTTGTTCGCTGGAGAGCTCGTCAAATCCTCCCTTCTTTGGAGACAAACACACCAGAATTGTGTGTGCTAGGAACCTCCACTTGTATGGTAACTGCCCTTTCTTGATGGTTTTGCTCTGCAGTGAACCACCGTAACCAAGATTTCTGAACAAACGGAGATATTTGGTGTGATCAACCGTTTCATATCCACCTTCATCCCTTAATTTCAACAGTCTTCGCACCTTGGCCTCATCGATTTCCACTTCCTTCCCTTGAACAGTTGACACAATTTTGTCACCACCGTTTTCGCCTTCGGTAACCCTAGCATGGACCCAAAAGTCTTCCATCACTTCTTCAAAAATTTCGGCTTCAACAGTAAGCGCATGATGGAGATGAGAACTTTTGATGAAGTTTATCATGCCGTTGTAGATATCAGTTTTTGTTGGTGGTTCTAGGTATGCCACCAGGTTATGCTCTACGGGAAACTTTGAGTCACCGATTGGCTTCTTGCCACTTGCCTTCGCTTTAGGAGCCATTGTTGACACAGAATTGAGAATGTTGACGGTTAATCGGAAGTTTATTGGAGAGGGTTTGAGAGAAATTGGGAGTAATTTCGGAGTGGGGATGATAGAAATGGGGAAACTGACGGTAAATTAGGGCTTTTTACCTTTTTCAGTGCTGACGTGGAGGAGAGAGGTTAAAAATCGATGGTTCAGAGACTGATGGGATAGGTGCTTTATGGGTTATACAGTACAACTGGTTAAAGCATGTCCTTATCCAAAAGTTAATTTACTGAAACCTCGGATTTAAAACAGTTAAAAACTTAATGGGTAAATAAATGTATATCCGCTTAGAAAATTGTGCCTTCCGGGTAATTAAATGAAACTTTGACTTTGTTGACCCGGAAGTTCAAGCGGAACCCATTTTCTCCTTTATTTTAAAAACAAAAATTCTTCCGTCTGAACATCAAGCGGACAATTTTTCCGCTTGAAAGAATTGTTTTTCAAAATAAATTTCCACATCTTTTTAAAGCATTTTTCCGGTTGAAGTTCACCTGGTGAATTTCAAAAGTTGTCTTCTCAGGTTGAACCTGAACTTGAACCGGAAATCCAAAACACATGATTTTTGAAAATTTGTGTTAATTATCCATAGCTTTATCAGCAGTTACTGACTATGAACTGAAATGTCGTCTGATTAACACTAAAGATTTTCATTTTCATTTTCTTTTTGTATCAAGAGACGGGCTCTTTGAGCACATGTCTCTCTTTTATTAGAATTGTGAAAATAGCTTAATCAGTCAAAGTTCATCATACCAATGGCACTAATGAGATAGAAAAATCTAGCTTCATCAAATGCTTTGGTAAACAAGTCAGCCAATTGTTGATCTGTATGAACTTTAACCATTCTAATTAAATGTTTCTCAGCACAATCTCTAATAAAATGGTACCTGATATCAATGTGTTTTGCTTTTGAGTGTTGAACGGGGTTGTTTGTGATTGATATAGCACTATTGTTGTCTGCAAGGATAGGAGTCTCCATGAACTTGATGCCATAATCCAACATTTGATTCTGGATCCATAAGACTTGACTGCAGCAGCTTGATGCAGCAATGTATTCAGCCTCAGCAGTAGAAGTAGACATGCAGGTTTGCTTCTTGCATTGCCAAGACACAAGTCTTTCTCCCAAAAATTGACATCCTCCTGAAGTAGACTTTTTGTCCAAGTTGCAACCAGCATAATCACTATCATTGTAAGCTTTGAAGGAGAAACCTGAGTTCTTTGGATACCACAACCCAAGCTTTGG
>JBCNJP010000025.1:24250919-24281919 GCA_039602395.1 Deinandra increscens subsp. villosa
TTCGGCGGACATGGAGAGCCAGGCACAACATGAATCTGCAATGGATACAACAAGAGTAACATCTGCACATGAGGCAGCACTACTAGAGGATGGCGTGGCTGGAACTTCAAAAAAACCCAAAACCAATGATTCTGATGTATAAGCAAGGTTGGAGGTGTGTTGTTGATCTTTTGTTGGGATGAAGCTTATTATGTAAATTAAACTTATGTCTAATCTACCTATATCATATCCTAGGAATTATCTACTTATGTAATGAAATGCTATATGACCATGTAATGGTCATGCCAATGACAACTTTTGCTAATATATATCATGTTCTTGGTATGGTTTATAGTTCATCCTCTATTTCTATAATGCTATCAATTCAGGAAGATAGAATGGATCATTAGTTGTTTTTCTTTTGGCCAGCTTTTAAACTTTTAAGTTGATAGCTTTTGGAAGGTCAGGTACTTATGGAGGCTTTTAGCCATTTTGACTGAAACCGTGATACAAATGGCTGGTCGAATCACGCAGCTAGACTGCAATGCTAGCGTGGTTACAGCCTTACTCGGTGCGCGCATCGCGCACTAGCCGACCACTAGTTTATAACAAGTTAATGATATTAGAACATTTATTTAAGTCATGGGTTAATTATAAATATAACAAGTAAGTAAATAATAAACTAGCAAAAGCTAGGATCTTTATGTTCAAAATATTGAACAAATCTACTAATACATGAAGTATTAGGACAAATCTATTAACACATTAGTGTTTGGACCAAGATAATTAAATAACAAGTAAATAAATTGCAAGAAATTAAATGACAAGTAATTAAATGCAAGAAAATATAAATGATCTAGGTTTTGATACACAATACTCCCAATTTGGTTTCTTTAGTGTACAACCTCACATCTTGGTAGCATTAAGCCTTAAGACACCAAAGAATGTGTTAGATCAAGTCACTTGTATTATTTAACCCAAGTGTTGGTTTTTAGAGGATTAGAGAAAGAATTTTTTTTAAGTTATATCAAGACTTGTAGGTTGTTGGGTGATAATCTAAGTATAGAAAAAAGAAGGAAAAGACTCACAAAGGGAAGGAAAAAGGAGGTTGAGTGGCGATTGGCGGCGGCTCACGGTGGCGGAGTGGTGGCCGGCGGTGGTGGAGCGACGGTGGGGGGGTGGCTAGTGGTGGTCGGCGGTGGCCAAAAAGGGAGAGGGTGGTAGTTTGCGGCTAAGCCGAATTCAAGGGGGAAGAGAGGGGATGTTTGAGGGAGATAGAAGTGGGGGATGGTGCAAGTGATCAAGGAGCCTAAGGGGTCTATTTATACCACATTTGGTGTGTAATAACCCTTGAGTAAAAACCTTGCCAACTCATAATTAGCTTTAATTTAGATTAAAGATATTCATTCAAAATAGAAGTAGGTGATCTTTTATAAAAAGATGGTGATTTTATAAATGATGGAGGTGAATATGGGTTCAACAATTTTATAAAAGTCCATGGGTTGATGTAAAAATAATAGATTAGTGTTCATAACAAGTTTAGAAAATAAACACTAATTTTTAGTTTTATAAAAATTACATAGGTGGTGGATCATTTATATAAAATTAGATTGGGTTAAATCTATAAAATTTGGGCTTAAATGGGTGTGGGCCAAAAATGTTAAAAGAAACATTTGGGTCGCGATGGGCCTTGGGCTGAAATCTGGGCCGGAGGTGGGCCGGGTAACCGGGTCGGATATCCGGACCGAAAACCGGTCGGCGGTTTGGTAATGGGCCAGTTATTGGGCCGGGCCCTAAGTCGGGTTATGGGTCAGCGGGTTGAGTCAAAGCGCTCGTTGGGTTACACTAAGTTATCGGGTAAAGTTTCGGGTTGATCCGATAAGTTTTGAGGTTGTTGGGCCTGACTGGCCCAACGGGGTTATGGGTTCGAGGTTTGGTTAACGTTTGGATTTTTCTGAGTGTAATGGGTTGAGGAGTTCAAGTCTTGAAAAAACTTTTAGTTTTATAAAAGTTTGCTTAGATTTTGATGTGTCGAAAAGTCAGTTCGGACACCGGGTGAAGAATATATAAAAAGTTACATTTTTATATAGTTTTCTTGTTATTAATATTCCACTAAGTCACTAGTGGATTTTCTTGATTTTTAAATTGAACAAAAAATCGTTGATACAAACTTGGGAATTATTTAGACAGTTATATATATATATATATATATATATATATATATATATATATTATAGTTAACAGGTAATGATCAGATAACTAACAGATAATGCACGCATTAGCGGTAATGATAAAAGTCAAAGTAACGGGTTTGACCTGGAAATTTTTACGGGTTGTCACATTCTCCCCCTGTTAAGAGAATTTCGTCCCAAAATTCAGACAATGTCGATTGATGGCACTGCATCGGCGGACAATTTAAGGGTGATTTTTAACAAATCTGGTTATCGCTTAGCCATGTGACATTTTGATCGTTGATAACAGTTTTTAGTGATCTATCATGTCGGGAGTGCGACTCTGATTTGATGTTCGTATCTTAGGATCCTGGATTGTTATGGTTTATCAATGAAGTCGGTAGATAAATCCCAATAGTTTGATAAAAGAATGAGGATTGACACACGGATGAACGAGGTTTCGAGTTTGAAGTTTCCGGATCAGTCATGATTACTCATGAATGGGCTCTACCAGGACTTTTATGTAGTTCAGATTACAATTATGTGTGCACCCACAATTGTGATTTGTCTTACATGATCGGCCTAAGTTTTGCTCAATACTTGAGTTTTCGGTTTGTTAGAAAATGAAATATGTCAGGGACTCCGTTGGTCTTACGGAGTAGTTCGGGTCGATTATCTTTCGAACAGATCCTTCATTGAATCCCGAAAGTTCCAATGCAAATAAGGATCTTTCATCCCTAATTATCGCCTATCCAAAGCAATACATGTTATAAGGTTTTGAACCCCTTTAAATTTCCAAGGGTTCGCGTCATGCCTTAGCATAGTATTTCTAATGATCGCGTGCGTTCGTAAATCTATTGCAGATCTAGGGTAACTTGTTCGCAATACATAGGGGTGTACTTGAGACTATTAGGTTGGTTCCTTCCAACCTTAGTCCGGAAAGTAGATGAATGATACTTCATTTCATGACGGGCCGTCCAAAGGGTGCAGTTGGATGCTTGATGTCGTAGTTATTGTTGTAAGAGATTCGACTGGGGAAAAATGATTTTTCCTAATCATTTTCAAAGTCAATACACAAGAGAATAATATATCTTCCGATTTTTGAAGCGTCCTATCGCTTTAGCCATCATCCTAGGGATGGTAGGCAATACTCATACCCAAATGAGTTCTTAAAGCTTTGTATCATAATCATCAGAACCTTGGAGTCAAATGACTATCTCGCTCAGAGATGATTGGAAAATGGGTCGTCGTGTCGCTTGACAACCTCCTTCAGATAGATTCTGCTATGTCATTCCATTATACGCAGGGCTGCGCGGATTCCGTCAGTTGCTTAACTATTACCCAAATAGTATCTTTGATGTAACAAGTCTTGTTAAGATCTTATGATAAATTTCCTTAGCGTTGAGCTCCCATTTCCAATGGGTATCTATGATTACATTAGCACTTCGGAGCCTTCCGGTGTTCGAACTTATTCCTTTGAGTATTTCAAGTGTTTGCTGACACGGGAAGAGTTTCAGCCTTCCTATCAAGCTGTCACTAACTCTTTCGAAAACCGTGATACGTCTTGTCAGATTCGGTATGGATGAAAAGCATAGAATTGTGTGCCCCATTCCAAACCTACTTCTTTATGCCTTTATCTTTAGGCACACCAAAGTCTATTCGTGAAGTAAATGAACTTCGTGGGATCTTTCCACAATTTACTTCTCCATTCCACGCAGGCATTCTTCCTTCAGGTCCTTGTCCTAAATGCTTCAAGATGAGCGTTACACCATTAATGAGGGGCTAGTGTGCAAGGTCATATCAAGCACTTGAACTTGACGTGTCTAAATCCTTTTTCTTCCAACTCGGGCGTTGGCAATGATACTAGTCTTACTAGGCTGATAATGGATTTCCTAGAAGTAAACCATAAGTAGTTTTCCATCACTGTTGTCTCATGTTTAACTCTTCTCATGAATCTCCAGTCGCCGAGAGGCATAGATAATAGCTTTCCTTCGTTACATCGGCATGCATTCTAGACTTTTATGTGACGTGTCGCACTATACAACAAAGTGTTCAGTTCCCTCAAGAAAAGTTAGGATCGGTGCGTTGTAAAGTTTCTACTGGAAAAGCAGCTTCAGGCGTTGCATCTTAATCGAAATTCTTGTATCTCTGAGTCGAAGGGGTCGGGGCTGGGCTATCTTCTTGAAATTCTCAACGAACCATGATTGAAAATCTCATGGCCTAAGAAATGTACCTTGCGAATCCAAACTTTATGTTTGGATACTTTCACGTATAATCTTTCCTTCCTATGCAGCTCCAGGATAAGTCTCGAGTGTTGCCCGTGTTTTCCCTTACTACGAGAGTAGATTAGGATGTCATTAATGAACACGATAACACATTTATCCAGGAATGATTTGCACACATGATCTATAGGTTAATGAACACGGAATGTGCATACGTCCAATTCATAACTCGTCCTAAATGTCGTCTTGGCAATGTCTTCAAGTAGTCCCCACTTTAACTTCTCCATAACAATATGAGTTAGAAATAACATCGCATCCTTCACGAGTGTATTTCCGGGCCTTTATGCCGAGAAATAATATTGAACTTGGTTCTGTCCTTTATTCTCAGGGTCTTGTCATACCAATGGTATCTTGAGTA
Source organism: Deinandra increscens subsp. villosa (assembly GCA_039602395.1). NCBI lineage: Eukaryota > Viridiplantae > Streptophyta > Magnoliopsida > Asterales > Asteraceae > Deinandra > Deinandra increscens. The sequence goes on from JBCNJP010000025.1 coordinate 24,255,710, forward strand.
CCTTCTCAAGATGAATGATCCTTACGCGGGCTTTCGATGTCTAATCCAATAATTATGCCGAAACATTCCAGTTTGGCAGGGAGCAAGTTGACGTCAAACGAACTATCTAATAGCACTAAAACTTCAAATAAATCTTGGCGGCTTAAGTCGACTAGTTCTACGAAGTACTTAGAGTCTAGGGTAATATGGGAGATTTTAGTTAAGGGACTAAAATCATAGACGCGAGTTTTCTAATTGTTCAAGTAGTGTGTAAATCATAAGCATGATGGTCGATTAAGGAGGTACGTACTCGTGACAAGGTTAGGGATCTCGTCGGGTACTTCTTATGACGAATTCTCTACCTTGAGCTTCTTTAGCTTTCCCGATCCTCGACTTTAGGATAATCTTTCCTTAGATGTGATGCGAGTCCATATGCGCGTAAATATTTGCCACTACTTTGGACGTTCGATAATTCTTAACAGGGTGGTTGGGTGCTTTTCGAGACAGTAGGCGGGGGTTGCTTAGTCATTGCGGCATGCTGCTTAATCCGATTCGTGCATAAGTGCGAGGATAGTGGCTTTATCTTGCGAGTCAGTCACAAAATCAAGCCTTGTGCTTGAGGTTCTCGTCCATCAACTAGGCATGATCCTTCACTTAGTAATGCATCCTTTAAACGTCTTGATCTCCGAGCTATGAGGTAGGCTGTTGATACGGGTGCGGTAGTTCATGCTTCTCTAGATCTCGTGAATGCTGAGAGTATCCTTTCCATTCTCTTGGCGGGGAGTTAAGTGTTCAATCCCGATGGCGAGCATTGGCCAGTTGCTGCCACTTAGCAGCGGTCTCAACAAGAGAGAGAAAGAGAGAGAAAAAAGGGAAAGAGAGAGGGAGAGAGAAAGATCGCTACTTGATGTGGTATGAAGGCAGGCTTCCTAAACGTGAGCTTCGTCAATCGAACGTGATGAAATGAGATATGTACGAAGTCGTCCATGTACAACAGGAGTAGCTCTAGTAGATGCAACAATATCGGTAGTTGTATGACTAGCCATTTCATGGCTCGTATGCGTCCTTTTGTTTGCTGATGTCATCGTCAGAGACTGGCGTGTACTGATGAGACGTTCGCGTCTCAGTGTGTGTTCTTACTCATCCTCGTGTGTCAGACAGAATAGTGGTAGTAGGGGTAGACAGGGTTGTGACAAATTCCCAGTGTTATAAGACAGCTTGTAAGCAAGTAAGCACGTATACAGGTAGGGTGGATGCACCATGAAATGCACACGCAAATGAGTCTAGTGGAGCGGGGTTATAGTCTAGTGTCCTACTGATGCAACCTAGTTCGCTATAACCACGGCTCTGATACCAATCTGTCACACCCTGAACTTTTGGGAACGGAGGCGTGTGACGTCATGGAGTCATATTCATGGATATATTGAACGACCTCTATATGGTTTAAACAAAAGGAAACTTCTTGATTAATGCAAAATGTCTTACAAGATGTAGCGGAAAGTAGTGATGGTAAAATAATGATTGTAAAGTACAAAGTCGATGTTTAAAAAGTATGACGATTCCAAGTTGATGTAATTGTGATGAGAACTTCAAATGTGCTAAGTGTTGACTATGACACCAAACAACATGCAGGTCCTAATGATGAATGTCAATCCAAGCAAGCAGGAGTTAAATACCTGAGAATTCATGAGCTTAAAAAGTCAACATAAAGTTGGTGAGTTCACAGGTTTTATTGACTTGATAATGAGTTGCAAACAGTTTAAGGCATACAAAGTTATGTAGTAAAGAAATTGTGTAAGACAAGTTTTACACAGTTTAATGGAAGGCTTGTGCAAGTCAAGTTTTGCACTGTTTGTTATTATTTGGTTTACCATTGTAATTGTTGTAATGATCTCACATGAACCTCAAATTCGAACACTAACTATTTACCCACTCATGGTATTCTATCCCAAGAAATACCGATCAGAGCAGAATAACTGACATGTACCCCTTGACAATTACCAGAGTCAGGATTGGAGCTACCAATCTGGGTAGGGGCGTCAACCCAATAGATCTATTCACTAGTTATCGTTTCGTACCAGAACTAATCGAATTTAATTAATAGTGGGGTTTTGTTGTACAAACGTTTATAACGAAATGTACCCTTGTTTGGGATACGGAAAAGAACATGTAATAATACGTCTGTACAGTCAACCATAATGTCAAGTAAAAGTTTGTTTGTTGGATTCAGGAATGATCCCCCAAGATATTTAAAATAGTTTAAAAGGAAAGAGGCATTGTATACAAGTCAAAAGAATGTATAAAGTTTGATATTTCATGAATTCTCCCCCATTTGATAAAACCAGTAAAGGAAAAGGGGCCGTGAAACTCACATGTTCGAGGCGAAATAAGGACAAGTATGCAAATCCGGAAATGAGGTATGCAAGTAACGTCCTAATAATAATGAGACAATGTGTATATATATATATATATATATATATATATATATATATATAAGGTATTTGGTTATTGAGTAACAATAATGTCACCCAAACGATACTAGTCAAGTCTTGATATAATATCTCGTGTGTATTAGTTTTGAAAGTCTGTATGATAATATTTATTGATCAAATAAATATACGAAATCAATACTTATATTTATGTCAAAATAAATATAAAGGAAAGTTAAATAAATCAATTTAACTTAAAAGAAATCAATCAAGATCAAAACATTGAACTAAATAATAAAGTCTGTTATTATTTATAGGTCGAGGTATGTATTTATATCTATGCCATGACTTAAACCCTTTTTATAATTATTTGACAAAATAATTATATATATTTTCAAGTAAAAATATGTGACAAGGTTTATAAAATAGCATAAGTAGGCTTTAAAAAATAAATACAACTCTTTGTATTTATACTTATACGTTTATAGAGGATTTTATAAATTTCACCTTGATGAAAGTTATAATCATGGGATGACTGAAGATGACCAACTTTTAATAAACTAAAAGTGTGAGTGTTATAAATAATTATATGTTCAATATAATTATTTGACATTTAAAACGTCGAAAACGTTTACGTTACCGGTTTAAACCTTTGCAAAACGAGATCGTTTTCATAAAGAAATTAACAATGATTATTTTCCAAGTCAAAACGTTTGGTTTCGTAATCGTTTAAATATTTTATAACAAAAATACTTATTTAAAGTTTATATAAAACGTAGTCACCGATTTTGTTAAATAAATAGATTTTTATTGTATTTGGACTTTATATATTTTAAGGAAATGTCAAGAATATTCCTTTAGTTTAGTTTCAAGCTTTAAAATATATTTTCGGTAGGTTTTGAAATAAGTCACTAAAATTGAGTTTTCCCGTTGTGTATTAATTCGTTTTGATCTCAGTCTTCTCCCTATGCAACGTCTCTCTGTTTTGGTCACTTTGGTTTATTTAAAACATCAAAATATGTGTAAAAATGTGTTGGGATGAGATCTGATCCATAACAGTTTTCAAGTTATTTTTATAAATAGAAGTCTTATTTTATCTTATAAAAATCACAAGCTTGAAACTAGTCCTTTAGGGGTTGATCAAGGTTTATAAAAAATGCTTTTTATAGTTAAAAATCTATATAATAAAGTCCAAATGATTTGTTATAAATAAGATGTTATAAATGCATCTTTACTTGATTTGATAAGAGTATAAAATCTATTTTAAGGTTTTGGTGAATTTAATTCACCAACACATTAAAGTCTTAGGTATTTAGTGACTAGTTTTAATAATTGTACAAGTTGACTTGAGATTATTTAATAAAACCCAAGTCCTTTTTGAAGTCCAAAAATCCACTTATTCCATGTCTTTAGGAATATTTGATTTATTAATTTTTAAATAAGTCTTTGTTTATCAAAATTAAATCCATGGTTTTAGTTGGTCATTTAACTTGTCCACGATCATGTTTTATATTTTTCAAGAATTATCAAGATTTCTACTAACACTTATGTGTTAGGACTAAGTCATGGTGTTATTTATAACAAGTTAATGATATTAGAACATTTATTTAAGTCATGGGTTAGTTATAAATATAACAAGTAAGTAAATAATCAAATAGCAAAAGCTAGGACCTCTATGTTTACAATATTAAACAAATCTACTAATACTTGAAGTATTAGGACAAATCTACTAACACATTAGTGTTAGGACCAAGATAATTAAATAACAAGTAAATAAATTGCAAGAAATTAAATGACAAGTAACTAAATGCAAGAAAATATAAATGATCTAGGTTTTGATACACAATACTCCCAATTTGGTTTCTTTACTGTACAATCTCACATCTTGGTAGCATTAAGCCTTAAGGCACCAAAGAATGTGTTAAATCAAGTCAGTTGTATTATTTAACCCAAGTGTTAGTTTTTAGAGGATTAGAGAAAGAATTTATATTAAGTTATATCAAGACTTGTAGGTTGTTGGGTGATAATCTAAGTATAGGAAAAAGATGGAAAAAGACTCACAAAGGGAAGAAAAAAGGAGGTTGAGTGGCTGTTGGCGGCGGCTCATGGTGGCGAAGTGGTGGCCGGCGGTGGTGGAGCGACGGTGGGGGGTGGCTAGTAGTGGCCGGCGATGGCCAAAAAGGGAGAGGGTGGTGGTTTTCGGCTAAGCCTAATTCAAGGGGGAAGAGAGGGGATGTTTGAGGGAGATAGAAGTGGGGGATGGTGCAAGTGATCAAGGAGCCTAAGGGGTCTATTTATACCACATTTGGTGTGTTTTAACCCTTGAGTAAAAACCTTGCCAACTCATAATTAGCTTTAATTTAGATTAAAGATATTCATTCAAAATAGAAGTAGGTGATCTTTTATAAAAAGATGGTGATTTTATAAAAGATGGAGGTGAATATAGGTTCAACAATTTTATAAAAGTCCATGGGTTGATGTAAAAATAATAGATTAGTGTTCATAAAAAGTTTAGAAAATAAACACTAATTTTTAGTTTTATAAAAATTACATAGGTGGTGGACCATTTATATAAAATTAGACTTGTATGTTGTGATGTCCCATCCCAATGTTCTAACACTAACATTGTGTGTAAATGACTAATCATGTACCCGTTTTACCTCCAGTCAATGGTTAGAGCGACTACCGTTGGTAAGGGGTGTCAAACCCGAATAGATGTATCCACAATTATCATGTTTAACCCAAATTAAAGATACAAGATAAGGGACTTTAGTGTGTTAATAGTATAACGTCTCACATAATAAAAGATAAATGAAAATCACTTATGATACCAAACCTCTTGTAGCATGTATCCTTCCCACATGAGAATGGTACCAAGAGACCGTGTACTCACATCAGTAACAGTTGTGTGATTATGTAAAGAGGGGATTTTGTGAAACTTACATAGAATATGTGCTGTTCATGTTGAACATGTAATTGTAAATTGAAAGTACATTTGTAACTTTCAACACATTGAGAAACATATTTGAAAGATATCTTTGAAATCGTTGAAAGAAAGTACTGTAATCTTTGAAAAACGTTTGAAATCATTGAAATCATTGAAATCGTTTGAAAAAAATGATCTTAGAGAAATTTTGTAAGCATGTAATCTCCCCCAAAAATAGAAAACAGGGAAAAGGTGTCGTGAACTCACCTGTGACAACTTGAGCTGAAGAAAGAAGAATCTTGATTTTAGCAGTGTCCTAAGAATACATTCACAACTCTATGATACTAACCAAATAAGAATATATGAGTGGTTCATCCAACCACTGATAGTTAATCAAGTTTCAAACATAGGACCGTTGAATGAATATATTTCAAAAATATATATTAAAGAAGCTTTCCTTTCAAAACTAATATGTTTATGCTATTATGATTCCAAACATATATCTCTTTTTGGGATATTTTTCTTAGACAACATGTATTTATAAAATTATTTTACCATTATTATTTACCAAAAGATTGTAAGAGATTTCTCGTTAATTTACATGTAAACATTTAGGGTTTCAATGCATGTCTATTTATAGCATAACTTGTCTAACATGTCTGTCAATTTGCTTAAAAAGGCATACGTCCAGATATTACGTTTGAGCATCCATTCAAATAAATGTTAAACTGAAATTTTATTTATGTACCAATTATCATGTATTAATAGATTAGTTCTATAACATGCTGGGTTACTATCATCAGGAATTATGTAACATGCAAACAGGGTTATGTCATAGAGTGATGTAACATAGAGTCTTATCTATGTCTACACATGGGTCCACATATATAATATAGTCATAGGGTTTCTAACTTAGCATGAACCTAACCAAAATCACATATTAGTTTTCACACATAGGATCATATGACACATTTAGAATCATAACCTCATCATGTAGTTATCATCCAAACATGTTCACAGCCACATGCAATGTCCGGTTAATCATACAGTGTGACAATCTGTCGTTTTGGGTCTTTTCCTGATTTAAATAAACTTAAACTGTTACAAATATTGTGTGAGCATTTATGTGATTTGACTTATGTTGACCATAGAAACTAGGGTTTGTGTAACTATCATCTATACGTGAAACCACAATATTTAATCGTATAATCATAAGTAGTTACGTGACACATTGTCAGATAAAATAATAAAATACATGTGCATATATATACATATATATATCACATAAAATTATAAGTATAATTGCCATATAAAATGGCAAACAGTTCACATGAAATCATAGAATTTGATTAATATATATATATATATATATATATATATATATATATATATACTAGGGGTATACCCGCGCGTTGCGGCGGTGACAATTTGTGGGCATTATTTGTCATTTGTTCGCTTGTTATGTCGGCGTGATAATTTACGTTGTGGTATTCGTTTTTTTAGCGCAATGTGGTCCGATGTCAAGCTTTACCAAGAAGGAAACCGCGCGACGCATCGGCAGTGATAATTAACCAAGAGCTGTACAACAGATGTTTACGATTATGAACCAATACACGGTTGAATATAATTTAGTTTTTTATGCATAATGTTATTCGGTTCTTCTATCTGGTTCGGCCACTGAACCGGTAAGAAGACTTGTTCGTTGTCTGGTCCGGTTGCGAAAACATTGGGTATAGCCATGCATGTATTTACTATAACAAGGATAGATAACCATTACTTTATTCAAACATGTATTCATATTTCAAATATATATTTTTTATTTTACAATAAATACACAATAATCAACCAATAAATTTTTATTTTATTACAGAATTGGAATAAATGTTTTTTCGACTTTTTTAATTTATCAATCATCTTGATATATTGTACATGTGTAAAAAAATACATATTTTCTTTTCTCATGACATACTTACCACTATACAGCAAGCAAACAAATAGAGTACTACATATTTGAAATAGATGATTATAACTAAAGACTCACTTGGTCGCAAAAGTGAAATGCTTAACATCATTCTATATTCGTATACTGATCTTAGATTTTAGTGGTACAAAGACCGAATATCTTAAGAATTATTATTTTGAAAGCGGTGCTCAATACTATAAACACAAAACAGTTCAATTTAAAGCTCAATGTTATAGGCGTCAAAAACGCACAAAAAACTAAAACGGTGTGCGATATAATTAAGCAATAACCACAAATAAACTAACATAACAATGACCCAAAAAAAGTGCCTACGATTCCATATGCCATAAAGACCAACAAAAGCATAGACGGTTCCACTCCGATGGCAACCAAACCACAATAATTACATAAAACCAAGAAAAGCTAACTCATTCCCATACAACAACTTGGGACAAAGTTTACCAAAATTGAACATATTGTTTTTTGCAAATCATGCATCATTTAGCCTATCGGGGTTACCACTTCATACCAAACGGTTGTTAATATTCAGAAAGGACTTCCCAATAGGACATTGTTTACCCGAAAATGGCACGAGTCACGGTTCCTTCTTCAGTTTCAATTTCTTGGGGCTATCCTTTTTGGCTCCTGCTGCAAGCACTGGCCCTGTAGATGTAAAAAAAATTACATAAGGAACACAATGTGAATATGTATGCAATTATGTACTCAACTCTTTTATATATAAACTGAAAGAGATGTTATAAGTGAAGTGAAATAACATGGCACATAAGAATTTAAATATAAACTAAGATATTAAGGGAACCTTTAGCAATTTATTATTGAGAGCACAAATTTGCATAAAATGACAAATTGCTATATCAAAATAGTAAATATGAAAATGCCAACAATTTTTTCAAATAAAAAGATACTACTTTCTTCATACTCCAATGTACTAAAATGGATGATAGAATAGCAAATTAGATTATTGATATCATCAAAGTGTTAAAGGTGGGCTTGTATTTCTTTGACTCTCAAAATCTATGTTAAAGAATTTACTTCACAGTTATGGTTAAGGTGTGTAGGTTTTTATAATATGCACGTGTTAATCACACATGTGGACATAGTTTCCAATTTAATTACATAAGTCCATTACAACTGGTTCATAAACTAAATTTATTAAAAATGAACATAACCATCCCCACTCCTAACTGTCTGATCTTGGCTCACTAATACAATCATATGTTAGAAAGTGGGCATGATATTTCAAATTTCTCAAAATCAACATAACCATCCTCACTTCTAAGTGTCTAATCGCCAGCACGAAAGAAGGCCTTAGCTCACTAATACAATCTTATGTTAAAGAAGAGCCATGATATTGCAATAGGCTCATGATAATATATATTATTAATGTAACTGTTAAATGTTTAATTGTTATGAGTCACAAAATCCATTTGACCCGTTGAAATTATCAAACCCTTGGATCTTGTTCAATAAAAGTGACCCTTTGACCCGTTGAAATGATCACTAACCCTTGGATCTTAAAAGGAAAAAGAAACTTAAAAAGAATAAACCCTTGGACTGTGGTATTTCCAAATTGCAAAAGAAAAGGGTGTATGATCATACCAGAACTTCACAATCATAAACCAGAACTTTCACTTCTCAAACTGTTGTATTTTCTTAGTTTCCTGCTTTTGACTGTGCGGATCCTGATATAAATGATAATAAATTGTCATGAAAATATGTGTATCATGTCTTATTATACGTATTAAGTTATTGTTTGGTGCCAGCAAATGATATATGCACAACTTCATTCACCAAAACTAAATTGTATTTTAATGATATGTTCATGCTATGGTTTTGGTGAGTGCTGATCAACATTAAAAAAAACAATTAGCCAAGAAAATATTATAGCAGCATAAAGTGAGTGAGGAGTGATGTATTCATGGGTGCAAGTAGAAACCCAAAAGATCTCATGGCTAAGAAAATATTAACTACTACTCTAATAGTAAGATGTGAACAAATATTACCTGCACACATGTTCTTCAATAACAGTGAGAGTCAAAGAAATACAAGCCTTCTCGGATTATATGGCAGGAATCAAACCAGGTCATCAAACAAAAGCAAAATAATGATGGATTGATCAAACCCGCAAAATTATTATAGAGCATAATTTTATTGGAACGCAAGAGCACTTCATAAGCATATACCTCAATTAGAAGAAGATCTACAAACCATGCCTTTTCTCTTCTGCAGGATTTAATGCCTACACTGGAATACAACAAATGCAGAAAAAAGTGATTATTCTTAGAACCTGATTACACCAAACATCATCCTAATTTGATTGCAGGTTTTAATCTAGGTCCTTGACAACACTTTCAGGTACATCTAAACAAACAATGCTCCACAATATAAGTGAAACATAGTTTCAGATAGCAATCGTAGGTTTAGGTCAAGAAAATGAGCTTAAAGATCAGTATTACCAGATGGACTAAAGAAGGGTCACTTTCAGCAAGGACATCGAGAATAGCTTGGATAACACACAGTCTCAACACAAGATGATAATTAAGCAATATAAATTTGTAATAAAGTTCAACAAAGAACATTTTAAACAAGCATCTCCATCTCAACACAAGCATCTGCAGAAAGTATGAAAGCATCTCCATCTAAAAAATTATTTACTACATTTTAAAACTTTTAAAACCTTTAAACCTCTTGTGTAAACAATAACCCACTGTTACTTTCACAAACTCATTACTTAAATGTCATCATAATTGTTACTTTCACAAACTCATGTTAAAAATACTAAAAGGTATTAATATGGTCTGATTATAACATAACGGATTCTTAGAACATGAGTACAGATTCTTACAACATGGTATGCATGTATCTTGGTTTATTAATCATTAGTATTGAGATAATTGAAGAAGGTGGCTATCTTGTTTATAAGCAGCTAAATGTAATATATGAAGCTAAAAAGATGCAACATAACAGGGAAGAATTTGACCTTTCATTATTGATGGTATGCTCGGAAGGGGAGTGCCAATGGGCTTGTTTTAGAGCATAAATCATTCCATTTATTTCGATTGAACCTGCATAGCGTTCCCAATGAACCTACATCACCTCACCACGTGAATTCATATGAGAATATCAAGTATGATGGTTCTTCTTTGCAGTTATATATATTTAACTATGAAAACAGTGCATACAAAGTTCATTGGAATGTAGATATATGTGAATTATATATCTACCAAAATTTATAATGAAATAGGCAATCAACAGGCTATTAGCAACATAGATTACAAGGCATATAAAACCATGCATATATTTAGGATCCAACCAAAATAGAGCTGATGGTGCTTTCTAGTTCAATCTATATAAACTACAGAAAATTTTAATATACAACCAGTTCAAGTACTTCATCACAAATTATACTAATACTATAGATAACATGATTGTTTTAGTATTTAGAAATCTCTAATGATTATATGTTTTTTTTAATTTATTTATTTATTTATTTATTTATTTTTGAACGTGATACAATACTAATTAATATGAATCAGATAAGAACATAAGGAAGCTATTAATCAACTAAGAACATAAATAAGCTCCGATAAAAGTATTAACATGAATTACATGTGAATGAAGTTGAAGTATACCCACAAGGAGTTAGGGTTCTTGAATTCAAAGAACGGACTGATAATTAACATCAAAACTCAAGTCACCAATAAATAATTAAACATCAGATAACAGAAAACTAAGTAGAAGACAATGCAAAGGGATAACCAAAATCCGTAATTGCGAACTCACCACGCCAGTATTCCTCATCGAACCTTCTTCTTCTCGGCTCCAAGAGATTGAATCGACTTTCTGTAATTCGAGCCCTCACCTTCAATCTTTGAATTAGGGTTTGCTGAATTCAAAAAAAAACATAATTTCAAAGAAATGTTATAACAATACAAAGAATCATCAACAACCTGATACATACATCACCTGGTTCGCCTGAACAACTCGCCAACGTACATTACGTGGAGAAACGAAATTTATGAGAGAGAGAGAGAGAGAAAAATGAGATCTACAATTTGAATTTCGAAAATGTTATCAGCACTTCCACCTATGCTCCATTCTCGTCAAAATGAGAGAGCGATCCGAGTGAAAAAAAATTAAGAGAACCGTCGGATTAGGGTTCCAACTGAGAGGGACCGTCGGATTTGTGCTTTCTTGAATCTTGGTATGAATTTTAGAATGGATTAGGCACCTGTGAATAAGAAAAGAAAAAAAGGATCCTGCAACCTTACCGGAAATAGGGAATGGTGGTCTGAACTGTGAAGGACGCATTTATTTTCAAAATCGCAGATGAGGATGGGGAGAAAAGAAACAAGCGGTCAAATGATTGAGTTTTACCAGATTGTACACCATGTTTAAAAACTTGTACCTCATAAACTTTAAGACTTCATGCTTTAAACACTTATACATTATGCTTTAAAATTTGTACCTCTTACACTTTCAACAATTGTGCTTTAAGTATCTGTACACAATGCATTAAAAATTGTAAAACTCTTAACATTTTCAACACTACATTTTCTCTTTCTAATATGTATAATAAGTTAGTATATATATATATATATATATATATATATATATAAAAAACTATATCTATGTATTTATGTGAAGGAAACTAATGTTATATATTTTATAAACGTCGCATGTTCATTACATTTTAACAAATACACGTTTTAGTCGTCATCCAAGATTGTCTCCGTTAACTCCGTTAGAGTTTGTTAGAAACTTATATATCTTGAGGGACCGATTTTGCCATTTCGTAATTTTGTAATGTATTTAATTAAACTTAGGGACTAACCCTAAGAGTAATCAAAACTCCTTATTTTATAAAATTGATAGGGACTAAACTTGCCTTTCCCCCAAACTCGACTTTTTTGGAACGTCGGATGTAACCGCCGACGATATCCCTTCTCATTTCGTAACCGTCTGTGACCTTTAATCCGTAACCCTTCTTGTTCCACGGCTATTATGTGTTAACCTAAGCTTTCCAATCATCTGAAATCTCTCTCGAATCCAAACCCTCTCCCTCGTGAACCCTTTCCTGCTCTCCGTTGAAGCATCGTAAGACAACCACAAGGAACCGACACCACTGCACCCATCTCTGGCTAGCGCCTCGGATTGGGTTATGTTGCATCTCTGCCATCACGGTACACCGCTCCCCGATCCCCTAGAGCTTCTATATAACACACTCGATCACCGCTGGTGAAAGTCAAGTCGGGTTCGAGCCGCCTCACGGGAACCTCCAACCATCGTCATCTTCGTTAGTGAGTTTCTGTTTTCATTCCTACGTAACGTACGCGAATTTCTGTTCATGTAAAGTGTTCTCGATCATCATTTATCAAACTTCTGTAATTTTCTTGTTCATCAATGGAGGGTCGGGCTCCATAGGGTTTTATTTGAGGAAAAAGATACCCGGCCCCCACTATTTACATATTTATTTTGTCGAGTTTAAACAAAGCTGTTGTGTTGTCCGAATGATTGGGACGGTGGTCGTGGTTTGGAAGGTCGCATGTTTGAAACCCAGCAACACCAAATTTTATTACGTTTTTATTCCTAGAACCTGTTTTCTTTGCCTCTGTATAGTCAAAAACAGTAATTGTGAGGTCACGGCTTTAATCCCGGTGACCTCCATCTTTTTCTATTTTTTCTATTTTTATTATTTATTTTAAACATGGGATGATCTAAAACCTTTACCAGATCATTCTTTGTCATATTTTAAACCCATAGAGCTTGTTATAAATTGTTAAATTTGGATTATCTAATTATTTTGGTTAAAACCTAGTTTTAAATAATATGTATATGTATTTAACTATTTATCAGGGAATTATACATATGTATATATTGTGAAATTTTGATAATTATATAAATATGCGTATTTGGGGTTATGAAAAGAGTCTTCAGAACTCTTGAATATTTTATATAAAATATATATGATGTGTATATATTTTGTGAATTCTTTATGAACGGAATCGTACATTTGGTTAAGTATATATATTTGTATATATTTGTACTTTATCCTCAATTTTATAGATAAATATATTATGGGGTTTTAATATTTCCCTCGTTTTAATAATCTTAATGATTTTGTCCATGTGCCTTCCTCGACTAATTTTGGATTTATAATCTTCGTCATGTCATAGTTGACATCATTTATATTTCACCGTTGGACTAGACTTAGTCGTTTTCAATTGAACACATACTTATGTATACATGCTCGTTAGGTGTTTGGTAGGATACACAAGATCTGCCAGTTGCTACTTTCTGTTATTATTTATCTGGACTTGCTATACACCCGAAGGTGAGTTTCACGGCCCCTTTTACCTATTTTAATCATGTTGGGGGAGATTAACATGCAAACACTTGAACTGTTAGATAATTATATCACCTGAATGATAGTGACACACTTATTGAGAAGTCTTCACTTTTAGAGTTACTGTTAATGTGGCATCAGCGGGAACTTATTTGGTAGATCTACTGGTTTTGACGGCCCCACCCAGGTCCATCGCGCTGACACGATTGGATATCGAACGGGTGTTATAAGCTTCTTAGTCTTAACGAGGCACAAATGAACTTGTCGAGCTTCAGTAACTGGATAGTTAGTTTATCTAGTCAAACGTGCACTAATATCTTGAAAATAGCCTAGCTAGCTATTGATATATTATCTGGATTCTAAATTGAACTTAAACATGAACTTAAACTATTGTTGAACAGTCGAATTACATTAAACTGGAACCGTTAATGAACTGATAAACCTGTGAACTCACCAACCTTTGTGTTGACACTTTTTAGCATGTTATTTCTCAAGTTGCAGATGTTCGAGTATCACGAGTACGCATGCATGAGTCTATGAAACACTTTTAGAGTCTTCAGACGAGTCACGTCACCTTGGGTGACGTTGGTTTTACTTACATTTTTATATGTATTTACGATTCCGCATTTGTAAAACTTTGACATTATATTTTAATGAATTATGAAACATTTTTATTAGTTATTGATCGTTTGGTGTAACTAATGGACAACGATCCTAGTTTGTCACGCTCCATGCGGTGGTATTCCGCGCGTGGATTTTTGGGGGTGTGACAGATTGGTTTCAAAGCCATTGGTTACAGCGAACTAAGATTCGACTTAGACTGTAACTGTTTTGCATTAGTTGCACTTAAACATCACTTCTACACGCACCTGGTTTACGACATGTCGTCTACATCATCCAATCCCCTTATACTCACGGCGAGGAGCCGGTTATTCTTGAGTCATTTTCCTTAACTTCTCTAAGTCATGTACCTTTTGGTTAATATCCATGGATGAAGACACGTTGAATCAGATCAGAGAATCACATCTTCACCCTTGACGAGTCGTTTACTGCTTGGATTATTCTGGATTGAAAAATTGGGTGTAGTACCCATATTATAGACGTATGTTGCATAGGGAAGCTGGTGTAGTACCTCTTTTGTCCTTAAACCCTTATCCTAACTTAGTAGGTTCTTGTTATACATACCTTGCATATACTGCTCAACTCTCATATTCAGGGAACGTAATCATGACGCACTAGTAGTGTAATCATTTAACTTCAGCAGTGGCAACATTGTGTGAATTCACGTGGTTGCCCATGGGGCACTTGTATCTACCTCTGCTACCTTGATCGTTTTCACATTTGCCGTTGATCTTTTAAGATCCCCCTCTTCTCATTTCTATCGCATTGTGCGTCGAGATAACAGAACTTGGGAACAACTCTTATAACCTCAACGGTATCTGATGTGGGTCAACTAAAGTTTTCTCTTTATGTACCCGATTGTGATCAAGTCGGTATGCGTGATGAACCCTATTCAGATCCTATTGAACTAAATTTCTGGCTGACTCGCTTCGGGTGGGTCATTCCAATTAAAGCGAACATTTTATTCTCGAAACTTGTCTCTTTAACAAATTATGGTCAAGATAACCATGGGTTAGTGACTACACCATACCTGGTAGCTAAAGTAAGAGAAACTAGGGTGATCATATAAAGTAAATCACAGTTATGGGTGCACACCTAAATGTAATTTGCAACATATGAAAATCATGGAGAATCCTACTAGGCAAGCCATTGGTCGTACTAGGATCAAATTCCTGTAATTTTTTTTTCTTTCTCGTCCTCGTGGCATTGAATGTTGAACTCAACCGGATGATCGAAGTCATCTATCTTTGTAAACGTTATCGCGCGTGACCTTATATCTCCTATATATGGATTCTAATCCCTTTGAGAAGTCTTTTTCAACATATTTTGAATGCTAGTCCTGAAGGGACATCCTTTCACTCGTGTACTTAAATGACAAGTTTTTCTTGACTACGAAAACTCTTGACGAAATCTTTGACTGGTTTGAATTAATATTAAATCATAATTCTACGTTTACGACTTTACCGACCACATCATTTCCTCGTACTTATGCGATTGTGAGACAACTTAGACGAACCTTAACCAGACGGAAACCTAGACAACACTGGATAAACGAATTATATAAATCATATATCGCGGGCACTAGAATGTTTTTCTTGGCTGAAAACTCTTGTTAAGTTCCCTCTGAGGATTCATACGACTAATTTTATTGTGTGAACCAAAACTTGTTATCGTCACGATTGTACAAACTGGCTTACCTCACCACAAGCACATTTATCTCTAATAGGGGTAATGTTAGTGAGAATCCTTCCTGATTTTCAAACTGATGAATTCCAATTTTAACGTAGTGACTACTCCGATTGACTTTTTGAACCCGTGCAATTGGTTTTTGTCTGCATGATTCAAACCTTTTATGATCTAACAACCAACAATATCTGATTCTCGTGCTTTTGTAATCCTTTATGTCCTATATAAGCTTCTAAGCTTTGAACCAGAAGATGTTACACTTTTGGTTATCTTTTCTACCACTTAACACCATTGATGATGAGACTACCTTGTGCTTTAATCGTAGTAACAATACCAAAGTGTTTATGGAAATCTTATTTACACCCATTAAGCGTGAATTTCTTGTTATCTACAGCTAATTATACCATCGACCTGCATTCTCCCTTCTTACATTTCTTAATGCTCCTGTCCTAACAGCTATCGATTAATTTTTGGTACACGAATCCTCATCGCCCTTTTCAGAAAACTTTCATTGATGAACCCCAGCTTGAACTTAAAGCTTATGACCTGTTTAAATTTTGATCATCTTGAAATCTGAAGCTTTATGATATTCGCACTGCGTGTGCCGACCTCTCGACGACCTCCACTAGAATAACAAACCTTACGCATCTTCTAGTATTGTGAATGAAAAATCTCACACCTTTTGTTTGCATAACGTATTGAGGTTTTACCTCTCACCCCCTTTGCATTCAAGTGTGTGGGAGAAACTTGATGTCCTCTATTTCTGATAAAAGTATTTATTGTGGTTTGGCTAATATCTAGTAATGGTGGGTAGCTGGTACGCTCTGAAGGTGTTGGTAGTGTCGTGGGTTAGCTGCGGTACACCCTATATATAAACATTGGTGGCATGTTGAATGGGGGACCAGTACCGGTCCAAGGATTGACTTTAGAGTCATACACCAGAACCCTTCCTAGAGGCACTCCATCTAAAAGTACTATGTCCTCGACAAAAACTGATTGATGCTACTTCCTCCGGGATTACAGGTATACCTTACGTATTTCTACCAAACGAGACATGCATGAAATAATCAAACTCATGCATTTTGAAAACTCTTCTACTAAGTTCTGACTCAGTAGAACACCAACATTTTAAAAACCTGAGAGTTTTCCTCTTATGAACGAAAAATCGTGTATCGAATGAACAACTCCAACTTTTAGAGCTATGTGTTAAGAAGTAGATCGACTTTCGTTGAATGGAAACCACTTTTGAGTCGACAGACTTTTGATAAACTTTATGGCATTCAGGGAAGTGATACCTCCCCCGATCCATCTTTATTCAACACCCGATATGACATTTCGATCTGCAGTACAACCATTGGAAGCCAAAACCACTTTTGGGATATCCTGATTTTTCTTTTGTGTTTCACAGACACCCTTTTAAAACACTTTTTGCACCCTATCTTACTTTTGAAGACCATTTGAATTAATGTTTTGACAAGAAAGGAATCATGACGCATGAAGCGCAAGGACATCAAGGAGATTGAGCATGCCGGTGAGCTTAAATAATGAAGATTTCCCTAACGAGACGTTTACTCTATCAGATTGTATAACGGTTGACACGTTCATTTTGATATCTATTTACACGAATTCCTTGCCAAATCCTGTTAAGCACGCTATATATTTTTCTCTAAATTTTATACTATCCATTACGTTATTTTCAGCCTCCCTACTGCTATCTTCACCAATGCCAATTTAAACTCACATGTCATTCTTGAGATGTGTAGTTGCGACTATTATAAGCTTGTTATTCCATCTCTTACTCGAAAACACAAAATAAGCCGTCGGCGCTTTTCCTCTATTTGCTATTCTCATGCTTGATGCCATGGGTTATTTTGCATATCACTTTTCGATATTCGGTACCTTATAGTTACACTTTTATTTTGTTGGTTCTTCACTCTAAATTTTTGTATTCTTTAGCAAGGTAATGTGCATGATGATATGTTGTATGATACTGAACTCCAATTTGAATCTGAACCTAATTGTCTATATGATTTCTTGAATAATTCTTAACATAATTGAGTGATTATTATCTAAAACAAACTGCTACGTGTTACCTTTCAAATGGAAACGGGCTCTTGATTGGATTTGTCTTTAGATCTCTGTCCCTTTGTCATAAAATCGGTGTGTTACCAGTTATATTTTAGTATGTGAGCAAAATGTTGAACCATTTTAACCATGATATAGAGTTTGTTTGCTTCTGATCTTCTCATGAGAAATGTTTATAAAACACACGTGTCTATGCATGCTAAAATTTATGAATCTATTCCTATTATTAGGGTATACAAATTGATTAATCACCGATGTGCTGGTTTAAACATAAGTTGCATAGAATTGCATGATTATTTATGTGTATGAAACGTGTGAGAAACAAGAAAATGACATGTTGTGAATGTATTAACTTGATTGGGTATGAAAACCATACACCATACAAAGTCCCAAGTCTCTTACCTCGGTGGGAATGACAAGACTGTGTGAAGATGCCCGTCAACTTTGCACCGTATGGGTTTTGTTGGTTAGTTTATGAACTAATATGCTAGAAACAAGCCATGTTAGGGTTGTATGCTAGTATATCTAATGTTAGTACAATTGTATGTGCTGTATGGTAGAACCTTGATGATATATTGCATGCTAGTATGCTCTGACCGCATCAACCTTTCATGGAGACTCGTATACCATTTGATTCGTTATTGCATGAAACGTGAATTTAGATGTTAATATGAATCATGTGAACCTAATTGGTCATAGATTTATTAATAACTAAATCAACCATCGAGCCCTCATGTTAAATTGGATAGACTTGTGCAAATTCTATGCTATTTGCTAGTTGATAAGAAAATTCAGACGTTTACATTTTCACTGTACCTCGGGTGTACTAAACAAACACTGATTGACTTGATGCACACACAATTCTCTCATACTCAGATTCCTTCGCTTTGATTCACCACGTCTATTGGTGAATGCATACACCTTAAGTAAAAATTAGAATCTCACTCCTAGCAATGGGTACGATGGCTAGGGGCTACTCGGACGTATTATAGTCATTCTTCACAATGAAATTTTGATTTCAGATACTTATGTTATCGTGTCACTCAGTTTGGCCTTACCACTCAACACGATCTCCATAATTCGTAATTCGACTTTCCTTGTAGAAACGCCTGATCAAGGAAACCACATTTTGATTGAGATTCTTTTCGAAACCTTTTAGACATTTAATAGGTTACATCCCTGACACAAATGACCATCACTACTCTTGGAGTAGAGAACTCGGATTCTTTCGATAGGTTACTGTTAAGATTGATTCTTCTTATAATTGACGCTGATTTAAATTTCGGGACGAAATTCTTTCAACAGTGGGATGATGTGATGACTAACACAATTTTCCTTCCTTCTGTTACCAACTCGTTAACCACGTAATTCAATTTTTCGGGACGAAAATTCTTCAACAAGGGGATACTGTGACAATCCATCTATTTGGGACTTTTCATGATTTAAATAAACTTAAACTGTTACAAATGTTGTGTGAGCATTTATGTGATTTGAATTATGTTGACGATAGAAACTAGGGTTTGTGTAACTATCATCTATACGAGCAAACACTTGAGTCTAGACGTTTTAAAATTTATGATCTTATGTAAATCAAATTCTATGATTTAATGTGAACCGTTTGTCATTTTATTTGGCAATTATACTTGAGATTTTATGTGATATATATATGTATATATATGTACATGTTAATTTATTATTTTATGTGACAATGTGTCGCGTAACTACTTATGATTATACGATTAAATATCGTTGGTTTCACGTAAAGTTTTCTATCATTTAATGTGTTAGAATGTGTTAGAATATATATATATATATATATATATATATATATATATATATATATAGGGGAAGGATCCTGCGAAAACCCTTTATATTGCGAAAACGCGAAAACCAATATTAAAACCTACATAACTTCTTCATACGTTAATGTTTTTTATAAAAATGGCGCCGACCGTCTTATAATTACGTTATCTTCAATTCTGAAAACAAATATTAAAAAAAAATTAACGGTTTTTTTTCCGTGTGATACACATGGTGTATCATCATCATTACTACTGTACAAAAACGAATTATCATGTGTAAAAACACTCCTTATGTTAAAAACATATTAAAAACACTAAAACATTTATGGTACTAATGATAATGAAACATAGTGCACATGTGCAACATATAATTAAAAAAAGTTATAAAGTGTTATTTTTTTCATTAGATATAAAGATAACATAACTATAAGACTTATGGTGCAATTTCCTTTTAAAACTAGTAATGTATACCACATATATGAGGGTTTTTTTTTGGTGTGGTACACATGTGTATCATTAAAAAAAACACAAAAAATGACAGAAATATGACACATACGTCTTAGAGAAAACAAATATTAACTTATACTAAAGTATGAGTTTTTTTGTGGTACACATGTGTATCACAGAAAAAATTAAAAAATAAAAAAACGTGAACTTTTTATTTTTTTGTTTTTTTGTCTTTATAGAATTAAAGATAACATAATTATAAGACTTTTGGTGAAAATTTTTGAAAAATATATTAATGTATGAAAAAGTTATGTTGGTTTTAAGATGGTTTTCGCGTTTTCGCAAAATATATGCGTTTTCGCATGATACTTTCCCTATATATATATATATATATATATATATATATATATGGGGAAGGATCATGCGTAAACACATATTTATTGCGAAAGCATAAACACATATTAAAACCTCTATAACTTCTTAATACGTTAACATTTTTTTTTAAAAAATTTGCACCAAAAGTCTTAGAATTATGTTATCTTTAATTCTGGAATTTTTTTTTTTAAAATGTAACGTTTTCTCATAAGAACTTGGGGTGTTTCAGTGGCCTTCTTAGGAATCGTTTTCTCATACTCGACAAGCATAGCATGAAGCTCAGGTATAGTTTTAGTCATACTATGCATGTTGTAGTTGCGCACAAAACCCTCATAATCCTTCGTAAGAGATTTGAGGATCATGCCAACTGCCACAGCCTGATTATACCCATAATTGAGCGATTCCAGTTTGTCAAAGTAGCTCTTCATCTTGAGCACATGACTACTGACCGATTTACCAGTTTCAAGCTTCAAGTCGTGGAGTTCCACAACTAGGTCGAACAATTCAACACCCGCTTGTTTTTCATACATCTTTTTTAGCTCTTTGATCATATCACAAGGTGTATGAAATTCGTATTGCTTCTGAAGATCGGGAGTCATACTCGAGATCATCATGCAAGCATCCTCATCGTATCTGCTATACTCAGCATTGTAGAACGTTTTCTCTTGATCAGTAGCAGTAGCAGCTGGCTAGGTCGGCCAATGATTTTCAAGGACATCGGTCCTCCGTTCAACTCTAAGGATGATCCTCAGTTGACGATACCATTCATTGAAGTTAGATCCATTCAGCTTTTCTCTTTTAAACATTTGACGAAAAGCATGACCAACATTGTTTTGAGGAGGGTTTGTTGCCATCTACAAAACAGATTAAGTTCAAAAATCAGTATTTTCAATAATCTTTTCCTTAATAAATTTAATTACCCAATGTTTAAACACTTTTAAACAATTAAGCTTATTAAGGCTAGGATCCAATTGACATGCAATCATTTCATCAGTTGATCTGCTAGAAATGATGCACTCAAAAGGTAAGTGACGATCAATAATTGTATTCCAAGTACAATTCCTAGATTTTTATGGGACCTACAAATAACACTTGTGAATCGTGCACCAAGTAATTTGTAGTCATGTTCATCCCATCTTTTGCCACGGGCCAAGGGTCTCACCCCCTAGCTCACTTTAAGTCGTCCAACTAAGAACGCACAAATTGTCTACCATTGTGTACCAATGAGTGGGAATTTGCCATGCAAATGCCATTTTACCATTGTGTACTAATGAGTAAGATGGCATCCACAAGTGTCCTTTTCAAGGTGGATGACAAAGACTTAATTTTGGTTTGGGTCAAAACAATTTTGATATGTGATCAAAAATGTTATGTGTGAAGATTCATGCACATCTTCACCACATAATGTGTTTATAAAAAATTCTTAGTTTGTCTTCCAAATCAAAAGAGCTCGGTAGCTCCATTCGCAACACACAAAGAAGCGTAGGGGTGAGGTTTGCACTTTTGCAATTAAAAACCTATCCACTTTAGGGAAGCATGGAGACCCGACTTATACCTCTCTTAGAGTGTGTTCAAATGGGTGAGCCGGTGTTTCTTTTGAGTTTTAGGACACAAATTTTATTTTTATAAACAAAATAATATTTCAATAGTTCATTAGCAAATTTCGATTTTCATAAAATATATTTGCAATAAAACCTTTTATTATGTCACAATTATCACAAATAATCACATAATCTCAGTGTTTCTAATTATCTAACATAATTTTAATTTTAATTCTCTTTGATCTAAGTAATAACCATGAACGATTTGCATGAAACTTCATGGTATTTACTTTCTTTTAACATCTTTTATAAAGGTACAACATGTTGTTTAAACAATTATCAAATAACAAAAACTTGGGTTCTTAATTTTAGATCACAAGATTTGAATTTTAGACCTAAAATTAGGGTTTCCGATTCGGCTAGAGGTTTTCGATCCATTATTTAGATTTCGATCAGAATTAGGGTTTCCGATCGGGATAACAGTTTTCGATTCCGGCGACCTTGAGTTTACGATTTACGATACGAACAAGTCGAAAAATTAGGGTTTACGATTGGAAACTAGGGTTTCTGATCGGAAACAAAACGCGGGTCGTAAACAGTTTTCGATCGAATTACGTTTTTACCAATTTGCGAAACCTATTTTCTAATTATAAAAGACGATTTTATGTGGATCGAAAATCTAGAATCTTGATTAGAAACCTTGTTTCTAATCGAATTTGGTTACCCCCCCCCCCTTCCAAGTTTTTTTTTATTCTTGGTAATTAATTAAAATCAGAGGTGGCTACTGTTGGGTTATATAACTAATTATCGATTTAAACAAGAGTATGCAGCGGATTTTATCCTATGAATTAATCTAACTAATCGGATAGATAATGTGTACCTTTTTAGCTCGGCAAGAGAAGATCCTCTAGGATTTGAAGTAAATCCCTCTACGATCGCACACACGACACACCGATGTACGTATGCTAGTACTTGATCACGAACTCCTCTTCTTGATGAAGGCTTGGTCGAACCACAAGAAATTTGAATCCCTTGGATTCTTTTTCCTTCGCCGAAATTTAGAGAGAAAAGAGAGAGAATTAGGGTTTGCACTTATCAGGTATAATGCACACCTTAAACCCTAAACCAAGAGGGTCTATTTATAGGTTTTAGGAACTTGGAAAACAAGCTAGGGTTTGGGATGGGGAGGCCTTCACGAATTCGGCCCTAAGGCCTACTCCCAAAGCCTTTCCTAATTGTAATTTAATTACAACTCTCTTTAGTTAACAACTAACACCTTGTTAACAATTAACTATTAGTTTTAACGACTCCTCGTTAAATATTCATGATAAATATTAATTAACTGATTAATTAATACAAATACATTAGTGTCGAGACGTGTGACCCCGTAGGCTTAAATACTTTCCGTACATACGTTTATTTATACGTGATCATATCCCTACATGAACAACAATCAAATAAGAAGATATATTTGAAAAAAACAATAAATAACCATTCCAAAATCTCAATTACTTTTATCTTCAAATGCGTCAAATAAGATGCGATATTAGCTATTATAAGATTTGTAAAACCCCAAATAACTTGCAGACTTGTATCCATACATGCCGGTTTCATTTTAACTACAATCACTCTAATTCATAGTTTCATATTTCTAAGAAAGACCCACATTATCCTATAATTTCATAGTTTCATATTGTTCGAAAATCATGAGCGAACTGTGGAACATTTGTAACTCACAAACATATGCTTATTGGTAAGATAATATTACCCTAGGTAACTGATTTTATTTTATTTTCTACAAAATGGATATATATGAGAATGTTAGTGTTTTCAAAGGGTAATCTGGTTTGCTACTCAGCATACGCAATCAACATATGAAACCATTTAAATCATATTATACCGAGTCAGAAAACTAGCAGACTATATAGTCACTGCTATGGACAGACAGTCATGAGTTACAATTGTCATTTATACATGTAAAGCATCCATCCATTTCCACTTTTAGGTAAAAAAAGATGAGACATAAGACCGGTTTCTTGAAATAGACATCTGATTGTAGTCACTTGAACCTGCAGAAAATATATTTATAAAATAAGTATGGTTATTTTGACCCACTAAGAGATTAATAAAACAAATGACCTTCAGCCCTGAAAAGTTAATACCAAGTACAAAGACTAAGACAGCTTACTGATGATTAAAATAAAATTAAACTAAAAAAGTAAAGATTTTTTAGGCAAACCAGGTTCAAAGACAACTTACTGAAGATGGAAGCTGTAATCTGAGTATGAAAGACAGATCCAGATGATTTGTTTAAACTTTAAAAAGTAAGTTCTTAGCACATTCTTCTTTGTGCAAAGCCAAAGACACATCCATGTACTTTCCATTGTAAAAATATCCCGTGGAAATTGAACCAAGAATAAGTTAAGGATCATAAAAAGCGAGAAATAAAACAATTAAACAAGATGTTAAACTGCTAATCAAGTTAAATTTTACCAAGATTAAGTTAGGATGATATTTCTTAAGAAAAAAAAATCATGCTTCATATCCTGCCCACTCAAAAGCCTTTAGTGAACAAACTATAACTGCATCAATTTAAGGTGCTAATACTCTTTATTAACAACAATAAACCCACCCACAATCACCTGTGAGCCTAAAAAGGGGTAAAATGTTTAAAATACATTAAGCAGGTCTCTTAGAGAGATTAAAAAGATAATTTAAGCCATTTGCTTTATTTCAAACTTGTAGAAATCACAATCACTTGCCAGCGTAGAACAGGAGTAAAATCATAATCAATCTTGGGTAGAAATGCATTTGTAATAACAAATTTCAAATTTGCATTTTGCGATGTACTACGACTGATATCACAACTTAATTCTGCACAAATGAGAAATATCATTAGTTGCTGCATTGAACTCACTTGAACCTATCATAATCACATTTTTAACACAAATATGGATGGAATTTTGGCGGATAGAGACATGCAATCAAGATACAAAGAGATAAACCCTGTTAGGATACACACACTACATCACGGACAATCAACAGCAAACGAAGACTAAACCTGCATAAACCAGGAAACAAAAGAGGACGATCATAAGCTAGACAAGATAATTACACGGACATTACATGCGAAGTCCAAAAAGTTAGACAAGATCATAACCTTTCCATCATGCGAAGTCCAAAAAATTAGACAATATCATAAGCTTTCCATCATTACATGCGAAGTCTAAAAAGTAAGACAAGAACATAAGCTTTCCCTTATTTTAACTGCAAACTAATCAGCCATGCTTCATTTACAAATCAGCCTGGTTAATCAACTTTAAAGTTAAGAGTCACATTTATTGTTTGGTTACAATTTCTTTTCTTGAGGATTAAACCAATCTTGAGTAATAAAAAGTGCCTAGGATGTGAGGCATAGCCAAATCAACTATGTTATGAGTCAATGTAAAGGGTCATATTTGTCGTTTAATTACATATCAAGGTTAAAACTTTTTTTGGTGTTTAATTATATTCTGAACTGCAATTATGTATATCTATTATCAAAACCATGACCATTCTTGTGTTTACCTGTTTTTCATTCTTGTTTTTGTTGTATTGTGGTTTCTTTAGGTACTCTAAATTAATATAACTGATATTAGATATAATACAGCGGCACAACCAATCTAAGTAAAAAGAATACCTACAACTGAAAACACATGAAACACACCAAAAGTTCTCCAAACCTGTAATCAAAGAACAAAAAACAAACACACAAAATCAGATACGGGAAAAATGCAACAGTATGGGATTAATTAATTAAAAAGAAAAAATTAATTTGATTAGAACTTCAAAGAGACGGTAAAAAACAGCGAAGTTAACAAAGAGGAATCTGTAAATACTGAAGCTGACTGAACCGCTATTGCAGTTGATGAACAATTTCCACTGCTACGAACAGTTACAAGCGAATCTCAGACATTATATAAGAATTAGAAAAATAAATAATCTGTTCA
>JBCNJP010000025.1:24282419-24337475 GCA_039602395.1 Deinandra increscens subsp. villosa
TGAGTACGCGGTCTTGTGCCCCACAATGGTTGATGCTGAGTTCAAACGCATTGAGCGTTATCTGGAAGGCCTCGCGCCTCAAATCAAAGGACTAGTGACTGCCAGCAACCCCACAACCGTGCAACAAGCCATCCGCTTGGCTAACAAGCTTACCGATCAGGAATTTGAGAAAGGTACACTTCCTGCAAAAGCCTCAAAGAAGACTGTCTTAAGTGGCAAGAGAAAAGCTGATGATGAAGCTCCTGAAAACTCCATGAACAATCAAAGTGTTGGGAACAGCACCGGGAGGTCTTACAACTCTCAAGGTCAAAGCAAAAGGTCTGGAAACAACAGTGGAAACAACCGCCAGGGCGGTAATGGTCAAAGCAACTACAAGGGTAACCTGCCCATGTGTAGCAAGTGTGGAAAGCATCACGCTGGTATTTGTAGGAGGAATTTGAGCTGTGAAAGGTGTGGCAAGAAAAGCCATGAGGCGAAGGACTGTTGGACGATTCTTCCCGAGCAACAAAACCGCCTAAGGCAAAACAACAACAATCATGGCAACAAGAACTATGTGAGCAACCGGGGTAATGGAAACAACAATGGTCAGAACCGTAACAACAACAATGAAGCTCCCAGGGAAAATGGTAATGGGAACTGCTATGAATGTGGTGCTCAAGGCCACATAAAAAGGGACTGCCCGCAGTTGAGAAGACAAGGAAATGGTAACCAAGGAAACAATGGTGGGAATGGTAATGGTGGAGGTAATGGAAACGGGAATGGTAACAACGGGAATGGTGGAAATGGCAGAGGAAGAGCTTTTGTCATGGGTCAAGGTGAAGCTCACAACGACGCCAACGTGATTAACGGTAAATTCATCCTTAATGGTTTCTTTGCTACTGTATTGTTTGATTCTGGCGCTGAAAGAAGCTTTATTTCCACTAAGTTTGCTAGACTAATTAATGCTAAACCGATTGCCTTAGATGCTAAGTATGTGGTAGAGTTAGCGAATGGTAAACTTCATGATACGACTCAGATAGTTAAGGACTGTAAGTTAGAACTAGCTGGCCATACGTTAGGAATCGATCTTATGCCTTTCCCGATTGGTAGTTTTGATGTCATAGTAGGAATGGATTGGTTATCTGAAAACCGAGCTGAAATTTTATGTCAAGAAAAAGTGGTTCGTATTCCACTCAAAGACGGTGAAGTGTTAACAGTTCAAGGTGAAAAAAGGTGGAACAGTCACCGGTATTATCTCATTTCTTAAAGCTCAAAAGTGCCTTCGTAAAGGTCACTTCGCGATCCTTGCAAACGTCACCGACACGACACTTCCCGAGCGTAGAATCGATGACTACCCGATAGTCCGCGACTTCCAAGATGTATTTCCTGAAGATTTGCCTGGTTTGCCTCCATTTTGACAAGTCGAGTTTGGAATCGATTTAGCTCCTGGAGCCGCTCCGATTGCATGCGCACCTTACCGTTTGGCGGTAACCGAACTCAACGAACTCTCCACACAACTTCAAGAGTTACTTGACAAAGGGTTTATTCGTCCAAGTTCGTCTCCATGGGGAGCACCGGTATTGTTTGTTAAGAAGAAAGATGGAACGTTCCGAATGTGTATTGACTACCGAGAGCTTAACAAGGTCACGATCAAGAATCGGTATCCGCTTCCTCGAATCGACAATCTCTTCGACCAACTGCAAGGTTCGAGCTACTTTTCAAAGATTGATCTACGGTCTGGATATCACCAACTTCGCGTTTATGATGAGGATGTTCCCAAGACTGCTTTCAGAACTCGGTATGGTCACTATGAGTTCGTGGTTATGCCGTTTGGGCTAACCAATGCACCTGCTGTATTTATGGATCTAATGAATCGAGTGTGCAAGCCGTACCTCGATCAGTTTGTGATAGTTTTCATTGATGATATTTTGATCTACTCCAAGACGAAGGAAGAACACGAGAGACATCTACGACTTATCTTGGAATTACTCCGCAAGGAACAGCTTTATGCTAAGTTTTCGAAGTTGACCCAGCTAAAGTAGAAGCTATCAAGAATTGGTCTACTCCGAGAGCGCCGACCGAGCTAAAGTAGAAGCTATCAAGAATTGGTCTACTCCGAGAGCGCCGACCGAAATCCGACAATTTTTGGGACTTGCCGGATATTACCGAAGATTCATCAAGGGTTTCTCGCAATTGGCTCAACCCTTAACAACTTTAACGCACAAAGGAGTGCAATATAGATGGGGTGAAAAAGAAGAACGCGCGTTTCAAACTCTTAAGGACATGTTATGTTCAGCTCCGATTCTCTCGTTACCCGAAGGGGTTGACGACTTCGTGGTCTATTGCGATGCATCCATTCAAGGACTCGGTTGCGTGTTGATGCAACGAGACAAAGTGATTGCCTACGGGTCCAGGCAGCTGAAGGATACTGAGAAGAATTATACAACACATGATTTGGAATTAGGAGCCGTTGTTTTTGCACTCAAGATTTGGATACATTACCTCTACGGAACAAAGTGCACGATATTTACCGACCACAAAAGCTTGCAACATATCTTTGAACAAAAGGACCTCAACATGCGACAACGAAGGTGGGTCGAACTACTGAATGATTATGACTTAGCAATTAAGTATCACCCGGGAAAAGCCAATGTTGTGGCAGATTCATTAAGTCGAAAAGAGTATGAAAAGCCTCGACGAGTACGAGCGCTGCAACTTACCATTCACACGGGATTGCCGGATCGGATCCGCGATGCCCAACGAGAAGCTTTGAAAGAAGAAAATTTCACAGCCGAAGCACTGCGAGGAGTGGATGGTAACTCCGAAATTAAGTCCGATGGACTCAGGTATTACAATGACAGAATTTGGGTTCCTTTACTTGGAAATCTCCGTGAGCTCGTGATGGATGAGGCTCACAAATCAAGGTATTCGGTACACCCAGGATCGGATAAAATGTACCAGGATTTGAAGAACTTGTACTGGTGGCCGAATATGAAAGCCGAAATTGCGCGATATGTGGCTAAGTGTTTAACATGCTCAAGAGTTAAGATCGAGTACCAAAAGCCTTCTGGGCTATTGCAACAACCAAAGATCCCAGAATGGAAATGGGAGGATATCTCCATGGATTTTGTAACAGGACTACCTCATCGATCGAATCGACCAGATGCGATTTGGGTTATCACTGACCGACTAACCAAATCTGCACACTTTATTCCAATAAGGGAAAATGACAATATGGATAAGTTAACAAAGCTGTACATTGATCGAATTGTGGCACGTCATGGAGTGCCTAAGACCATTATCTCTGACCGAGATCCTCGATTTACTTCCCGATTGTGGCAATCTATGCAAGAATCACTGGGAACCCGACTGGACATGAGTACAGCTTATCACCCGCAGACCGATGGTCAGACGGAACGAACTATTCAGACTTTGGAAGACATGCTCCGAGCTTGCGTACTCGACTTCGGTAAAGATTGGGAGGCTCACTTTCCATTGGTGGAGTTCTCCTACAACAACAGTTATCATACGAGCATTGGTGCAGCACCTTTTGAAGCTCTTTATGGCAGAAAATGTAGATCGCCCGTGTGTTGGGGCGAAACGGGTGAGAAAGGACTCACCGGACCGGAAATCATTCATGATACAACTGAACGAATTATTCAAATCAGAAAGCGGATAGCTGCAGCACGTGACAGACAAAAGAGCTATGCCGACAAACGTCGTAAACCTTTGAAGTTCGAGGTAGGCGACAAGGTACTATTGAAGGTATCTCCCTGGAAAGGAGTGATACGCTTCGAAAAGCGTGGAAAGCTGAATCCTCGCTATATCGGTCCATTTGAAATCATTGGGGAAGTAGGCCCGGTGGCCTATCGATTACGACTCCCTGCAGAACTCGATGGAGTTCACAACGTGTTTCACGTCTCGAATCTGAAGAAATGTCTGGCTGAAGACATCGAAATAATTCCTTTGGAGGAATTGGAAATTGACGAACATTTGAGATTTATCGAGCAACCGGTAGAAATCATGGGACGCGAGGAGAAAGCCCTCAAACGTAGCAAGATTCCGATCGTCAAGGTTCGATGGAACTCAAAACGTGGACCTGAATATACTTGGGAACGAGAGGATCAAATGAAGAAAAAGTATCCTCACTTGTTCGGGCAAGCGTCCACGGAAACTCAAGGTATGATTTAATTTTGGGGACCAAAATTCCTTTAAAAGGAGGAGGATGTGGCGACCCTAAAACTTTTGCTTTCTTTCCCCAGCAACTACAGCAACCACGACAGCCGAGGCTGCGAACGCTACAACGCAAGAATAATTTTCGGGACGAAAATTCCACTTACAAGGGGATGATGTGACATCCGAGAATTCCAAGGTTAACTTCCGTTAGACAATCTCCGTTAGTTACGTTATAAGTGTTAACTTAGTAACTAATGCTTAACTAGGCCGAATACGTCCACGACCTTTGGTTGATCACCGAACCCGTCCATATGTGTTATGTGTTTACTTATTTGTTGTCATTATGTGCAATGTGATTTAAACGCATGATTTAGTATTGATAATAGATTGTAAATCGGTCACTTTTGGTTTCCAGCGGAACTACTTGGCGAAACTACAGATTCGCCCGGTAGTCGGCTAGACCATTTGACTTGCATGAGTTCAGAGCCAGTTTTGCTTGGCTAGCGAAACTGCCAGCGAAACTAGCTCCTGATATAAAGTCTATTAAACCCTAATTACATCCCATTTGCATCATCTCCACACTAAACACACACACACTCTCCTGAAACTTCAGGACCAGCCGAGAAATCACAATTTGCTGCTATCATCTCTGTTGGTAGAGACCATCCATCGATCCTAGATCAAACCGTGAGTCCCATGACCATTCTTTATGCATTTTCTATGTGTTATCTTAAAAAGCATACTTAGATCTTCATGTAATCACTTGATCTTCTGATATGATGCTTAGGAAGGCTAGATCTATCATAAAGTCTGTAACTTTACGTTTGAAATCAAACCATAATGAAGATCCATGCTAGTTAGGTCATTTTAGGTTTAAAATGTGTTTTTGGTGATTTGAATGTGAAAACCCATGTTTAAGGTGCTAAATCTTGTTGTTTGATGTTGGTAAATGTTTACGCATGCTAAATATGGAATCACATGAAATATGGAAGCTGTTAGATTGATTTTTAGGCTGATTTATGTGTTTTTCGCGACCAGCGAAACTGAGCTGTTCTCTGGGCGAAACTATACAGCGAAACTGTATATATCTTCATCCAGCGATACTATGTGGCGAAACTATAGTGTCGCCCATAAAACTAATTAGACCTACTCGAACGAAACTACCGAGCGAATTAACCTGAACGAAAGTTCAAACCAGTTTCGAGCGAAGCTAGGCTAGCGAAACTGCGTCAGCAGTTTCGGGCGAAACTAGCTAGCGAAACTGTGTCATCGGGTAATCCCTAGCGAAAGTGCTGCCCGTGCACCTAGCGAAACTATGTAGCGACACTAATAGCGAAACTATGATCTGACCAAAACCCAAACTTGTGCAACTTGTTTGAATGTTATGCTATGACTTACATGATTATGCGATAATGAAACATGCCTTGATTTCTGAGTTATGTGAACCCTTGTTATGATCAACCATCGGTGTCGTGTGTCGGTATGTCGTGTCATAGTTCTAACGTGCTATGTTATGGGCCATAGTGACGTAAGTTAAATATTAGACACAAACTAATACTTAAGACCTAAACGTGTTCCTAGGTCTTCGTTAAGCAAACAATACTTGGATTATTTAGCAAGTGTAGCAGTGCAACCAAAGGTGAGTGTCACTAACCCATTTACCGTGAACCCGTTTGGGTCACACTGAATAACTTAATGAAAAACAATGCTGACAACCTCATGAGTACTATGCACCTCTCTGATGAACTTGAACTTAGGAGTGCTTGGCACCCACTTAATGAACTTGAAATGTTTTATGGGAGACACTTGTGAAATACTCAAACAACTATTTCTAAAACGAAACTGAAAATGTTTTCGGGATTCATGAGAACCCAAAGTAAACCGTTTTAATATGGCTAGTGTAGGTTAAAGCCTAAACCACATGATATCACATGATTTCTAAGGATTGCCTTATAACTGAAAAAGTCCTCAACTTAATTGTACCATTAATTGTAAAGCGAGGGGATGTTGGGTAGATCTACTGGAGTTTGACAAACTCCGCCTCGTGACACTGGAGGTGCACGGAGGTACAATATCAGCCTATCTGACCGTGATCCCGAGAGGACACGGGGGAGGCAAAGCCGCGATGACGTAGGTCCGCAAAACAAAATAGATGATGGCGCTGCCACTACAATTATCAGTCAGCTTTGGTACAAACTTCCTTAGTGCATGGAACAACGGATTAGCTACCCGCGATATCGGTTGAGCACTTTAACTATACGAAACTAGTACATACCCGATAACGTATGTTACGGACATTACTTTTACTAAACCACAATACTATGATATCACTAAGCATTGCTTTTCATAAATAAATATTTCATAAGTATATGTTGACACGATTATGATTATGAGACCGGGCCACTGCATGACAAGCCCACCGTGAACTCACCAACCGTTAGGTTGACACTTGCGTGGTTTAAACTTTTGCAGATCGCTGAAGAGTATCCGGAGCGGGTTGGCATGGCACAGGAAGACATTTTATTTTTGTTTAAACTTATGTGGGAATTTAAAACAAATAAATTTGTAAAGCACGTGGTTAGTGCTAAGATAATATTTTTCCGCTGCGTATTTTGAGACTTTATTTATGACATATATTTGGACTAACTCTGATTCATTTAGTATTTGTAACTAATGGTTGTGGTCCTGGTTTGCTCACACCCCTTTAACGGTATAAACTCCGTCAGTGGTTACGTGGGGGTGTGACACTTTCAATGCGGTTTTTGCCAACATGGGCAAGACGACAGTGCCAAAGATAGGTAGAGTCCAAACTAGTTTTGGCTCATTTGCTAACATTGTACATTGAATTATTTGAAACACAACCAGGCATATCAATTTCATAAATGCCATCACAAGGAATAGCATCAAAATAATGAACATTATTTTTAGAAACTGAAATACCGATATTATTAAATGCATTAATAAATCCTGGGTTTTTCAACAAAGAAACTGAAATAACACTTCTAGTAATAGAAGATGCATAATGACAATTGTCTAATACAATAATTAACCCAGAAGGCAGAATTAAATGATATTCTCCTATAGCTTCCACAGCTGCTGGCAAACCATTTCCCACGAACAACTGCAAAGCTCCAGGTTTCAGTTTCCTCCTCTTTCTAAGACCCTGTAACGAATTACAGATGTGAGTTCCACAGCCAGTGTCATACACCCATGAATCACTCTTAGAAAAGGAAAATAATTTAATTGTGAAGATACCTGAAGTACTAGTCCCACTAGTATTCTTTCTCTTCTTGATCAACTCAGCTAGATAGGTAGGACAGTTCCTCTTCCAGTGTCCAACTTCACCACAATGGTGACAGATCTGGTCTTTAGCCGGATGCTCTTTTGCGGCCGGAGGGGTTTGCTTAGTTTTAGGAACAAGCGCAACTGCCTTGCCTTTTCCCTTACCGTCATTCTTGCCCTTCGCCTTTTGTGGTCGTTTAGCCTTTTGGATCTTTCCCCCTTTGATCATAAGAACTTGGGGTGTTTCAGTGGCCTTCTTAGGAATCGTTTTCTCATACTCGACAAGCATAACATGAAGCTCAGGTATAGTTTTAGTCATACTATGCATGTTGTAGTTGTGCACAAAACCCTGATAATCCTTCGTAAGAGATTTGAGGATCATGCCAACTGCCACAGCCTGATTATACCCATAATTGAGCGATTCCAGTTTGTCAAAGTAGCTCTTCATCTTGAGCACATGACTACTGACCGATTTACCAGTTTCAAGCTTCAAGTCGTGGAGCTCCACAACTAGGTCGAACAATTCAACACCCGCTTGTTTTTCATACATCTTTTTTAGCTCTTTGATCATATCACAAGGTGTATGAGATTCGTATTGCTTCTGAAGATCGGGATTCATACTCGAGATCATCATGCAAGAAACCTTATCGTATCTGCTATACTCAGCATTGTAGAACGCTTTTTCTTGATCAGTAGCATTAGCAGCTGGCTCGGTCGGCCAATGATTTTCAAGGACATCGGTCCTCCGTTCAACTCTAAGGACGATCCTCAGTTGACGATACCAGTCATTGAAGTTAGATCCATTCAGCTTTTCTCTTTCAAACATTTGACGAAAAGCATTACCAACATTGTTTTGAGGAGGGTTTGTTGCCATCTACAAAACAGATTAAGTTCAAAAATCAGTATTTTCAATAATCTTTTCCTTAATAAATTTAATTACCCAATGTTTAAACACTTTTAAACAATTAAGCTTATTAAGGCTAGGATCCAATTGACATGCCATCATTTCATCAGTTGATCTGCTAGAAATGATGCACTGAAAAGGTAAGTGACGATCAATAATTGTATTCCAAGTACAATTCCTAGATTTTATGGGACCTACAAATAACACTTGTGAATCTTGCACCAAGTAATTTGTAGCCATGTTTCATCCCATCTTTTGCCACGGGCCAAGGGTCTCACCGCCTAGCTCGCTTTAAGTCGTCCAACTAAGAACGCACAAATTGTCCACCATTGTGTACCAATGAGTGGGAATTTTCCATGCAAATGCCATTTGACCATTGTGTACCAATGAGTAAGATGACATCCACAAGTGTCCTTTTCAAGGTGGATGGCAAAGACTTAATTTTAGTTTGGGTCAAAACAATTTGATTTATGATCAAAAATGTTATGTGTGAAGATTCATGCACATCTTCACCACATAATGTTTTTATAAAAAATTCTTAGTTTGTCTTCCAAATCAAAAGAGCTCGGTAGCTCCATTCGCAACACACAAAGAAGCGTAGGGGTGAGGTTTGCACTTTTGCAATTAAAAACCTATCCACTTTAGGGAAGCATGGCGACCCGACTTATACCTCTCTTAGAGTGTGTTCAAATGGGTGAGCCGGTGTTTCTTTTGAGTTTTAGGACTATTTTTATAAACAAAATCATATTTCAATAGTTCATTAGCAAATTTCGATTTTCATAAAATATATTTGCAATAAAACCTTTTATTATGTCATAATTATCACAGATAATCACATAATCTTAGGGTTTCTAATTATCCAACATAATTTTAATTTTAATTCTCTTTGATCTAAGTAATAACCATGAACGATTTTGAAAATGTGTGAGTATCGAATCGTCTACTCGATCTAGCTAATCGGACATCGAAACGTAATTAACCGATTGATTTATTGATCAACGAAGAATAATTACAACCAGTAAACACTTAGAAATAGACTTAGAGAAACACACTCAGAAACACACACTTAACAGTAATCTCGCACGCTCAGAACCCCCACAATTACAAAGACCAACCACCTATATATACTAGCTGGTCCGAGCTTCGGCCGAACCTCAGGTTCGGCCAGTCCGAACTTCAGGTTCGGACCTAGTTCGGCCAGACCTAGTTTGACATGATCTTGTACTTTGATTGATACTTCACACGACGCACATATCAGGTATCAACAAACCCCCCCTCGTCGTGTGCAGTATCTCTTTAATATCATCAATTTTGTATCTTTAATCAGGCTCCCCCTCAAGTATAGAATCCGTTCGTTCAATGAAATGAATCTTCAAACAAACTCCTCCTCAACTCTGTTAGGACAAGTTTCTGTGTGTGGCCGCTACTGTACGAATAGAATAGATTGAATGTATAGGGTTTATTGTATGTGAGAGGGCCAACATACTAACTAGCGTACCAGGTGGTACGCTGGGTGGTCCGCCCGTACCAGTTGGTACGGAGCCTATGTGGTACGCTGACCATCCAACCTATAAATAGGTGTTAGTATGTTGATCATCTCCAAGTTTGGTCATTTCTCTGTGTGAACTGTGAGAGAGAGGAGGTTCTGTCCAAACCTCCTCCAGAGCTTAATTGATGTATACTCTCTCGGTATTGTAATCATTTGACTATAATTGAATGACAAACTTCCGTCTCTATCATTCTATGATCTGGAAACGATCCGTATATGGTTTTACAACTGATCGTAGCTTGATCTTGAACACTTGATGACATTTTAGTGTATCTCTGGTCTTTCATCAACATCTTCAGAAGACTTGAAGTTGTGATATCTTGCACATTGTAATCTGCTCAAACATTAAAATAATCTTGGCACAAAACGTCTCTTCGAGACTCCAAGATATGACTTTGAAAATGATTTGTATCACGTGTTGACCAGATCGAAAATAAAGCAGAAACAAAATCTTTTTGGTTTTTCAAAGTTTATGCTAAACCACACCGAAAATCTTTTTGTTCTTTTCTAAAATGAAATGAAATCGCAATACAGAATCAAACACTATTTTTGGTATGAGAAAGATCACTATATGGGATCATATTGAACATAACGCACTGAACTGCAGTTCAATTTCAATTAATCGAAGCACATAAGTCATGCTGATTGCTGATATAATTTGTTCATCTTAAACTCAGGCAGAACCATACTCATAACATTTGGATATGTTAAGGTATTGATTAGATTTGCTTTGACCAGTGTATCTTACACTATCAAACATAATCAGACATTTTCAATTTTTCTTCTCTTTTTCCTTTTGTGTGACAGCACTTGTGATTTTTCACAATGCATAATATTTTCATGATATCGTCAACTGTGTTCCATGCAAAAAGAAATAAGATACGCAGATAAGGCCTCGGATTTAACAAAAATAAAAAATAAAACAAGTTGAAATTGTATAACCCAACAACAATCAGGTCGGTACTCCCGTACACGCAAATAAATTCCGATGAGTTATACGAAACACCAAAGAAAATAAAGCAGAACGTCAAACGAACAACGATCAGGTCGATCTTTCGATAGCAAAGAAAGTCCGATCGTTTGACAAAATAAAGAAAATCAAACAAGTTTAAATCTTTACAAAAAGAACACATGTATACACAGTGACTTCTCATTTTGAATTTCACACTTATTTACTTTTTTTGTCATGAAATATGCATCAAGATGTTATCCACATGGTCAAGCATTAGTATTTAGTGTATATCACATCTGAATACTTTCTGATTTGCCGAGCCTACAAAACATATCAAACAATGATCTTATGGCTCTTTCATCTTCTCTATCCATGAGTCAGATACGTAAGCCAATGTACCATCATTTCCCAATGATCATTTTCTCACATATTTATATATTTATATATTTATATATTTGGCATGTATTGTATTCAGCTTCTCCCCATTATATATTTGGCATGTATTCACCTTCCTCCCATAACATGCATTTTCTCAATTACTCCCCCTTACTTACAGTTCTCCCCCTTAAAATGAAAACTCTATTTTTGGATTTTCATTTTACACAAAAACAAAACTCTATTTTTGGGTTTTGAAAAAATTTAGAAAACAAAGAAAAGTGATCTATCAACACGAATAGTTTGCAGATTTTAGAATTTCAGAAAATGTGCAGGACAAATTTATAATGAAATGTAAATTAAACAGAATACTCCTCCATCGACAACTTTACACTCTTCGATAGGTCTTCTAGAAGTACCTGCACACTGGTCAAACTAATTAGTCCAAAAATGACCCGAAGCGAACTGTTTCTGGTCGACCAGTATCCTTGTTTTGCTTAGAAACCACCTTAGGTTTCCATTGTTGTTGTTTTGGTAATTCAGTTTTTAATGAAACAATCACAGGTGACTGTGTTGATGAACCTACATTTTGAGCTTTTGAAAATATTGGAACAAAACGTTTTTGGTTATGATAAAATGTAGGCTCAACTTCATCAAAAACTCTGCCTTGTTCATCAAAGAACTTTGTTGTGACAGGTTTACCAAAAACTGATTTCTTGTGAAATCTTTGAAGTGAATCAGCAGGTAATGGACAATCTTTTGCCATATGCCCTGGGCGACGGCCAATATAACAAATTCTTGTCATTTTGTCCCTTTTTTGATGTACCTGCGAAGAGCACACATGAATATCTCGAACATGATCAGAATGAGAATCATATACCTGATGACTGTGATCATGTACCCATTTGGATGTAGGGCTTCGAGATTGAGAACTTTCATAAGAAATGGTAGCTTTCACAAAAACTTCAGAAATCTTTCGAGCATCAACACAATGAAGTGGAAATTCTTTGTCAGAAATAATTGATTCGAACCCTTGAGTTTGTAAAACCGCTCGGGTTGAATTTTATCAGCTTGAAAAACTACCTTCTTCACTTGTTTCATCTTTAATTTCTTCAAATCTAGAGAGGATGATGCTGGAACCTTTTCAGCTTTGTTTTGCATCCTGTGAAAACCCAAACCTTCATGCTTTCCAGAAATCTTCTCCTTAGATGAACAATGTCCATTCTTCGCTAAGCGAGAAAATCCAGCTTTCACTTCAGTTGCATTCTTTTGATCTTAAAAGATCGTTTCATCAATCTCAGGTTGAGACTGAATCTTGTCACTAGAAATAGCCGACTTCTCATTATCAGCAGAAGATGAACCAGATACAAACTTTGGTGCAAGAGAAACTTCGGATTTCTTTTCCTTCCTTTTCCTATTCTTTCTGTTCTTCTTCTTTGTCACAACCTTCTCAACCTGAACAGTAGATGATAAAATCTTTGAATAATCAAAGTCATCAACTTCTTCCTTCACGTCTTTGAAGGCTTCTTTGATAAGAGCAGGGGGTGACGCTGTTTTATCAAACATTTTCTCAAAATTTCCATCGTTAGCTAAAAAGCTTGTGAACACTTGAGAATTTGAAACATTGTTGAGCAATCGATTAGCATCAAGAACTTGAATTTTTAGATCAGAAATTTTCTGTTGAGCCTCAGCAAATTCCTTTTCTTTAGTTATCAATCGCTTTGCAACCTTGTGAGTTTCAAACTTTTGCAAACGCAGATTATCCAAGCCTTCAAATAACTCTTTCTTCAATTTATCTTCATTTCGTTTTTGAATCTCCAGATTTGCAGCTTGAACCTTGTTGACACTAACCAATTCCCGTTTCTCATCCAACAACTTTTCCATATCAACTTGATATGCTTCTATTTTAACAGCAGGTTCTTCAACACTCTTGGTAAGGAGATCAAGCTTGATTTTGGATTTGTCAAACAAATTTTGAAAATCATTCGTAGTATTGTCTGCTTCATTCTTCCATTTCTTTACTTCAATCACCAACTCATCTCTT
Source organism: Deinandra increscens subsp. villosa (assembly GCA_039602395.1). Taxonomy (NCBI): domain Eukaryota; kingdom Viridiplantae; phylum Streptophyta; class Magnoliopsida; order Asterales; family Asteraceae; genus Deinandra; species Deinandra increscens. The sequence continues at coordinate 24,295,681 of JBCNJP010000025.1, forward strand.
TCTTCACATAACTTTGCTTTTGCACATTCAACATCTCTTTTGACTTGTTTAGAAATCTCTAAAACTTCATTCAACATTTTGATTTCAGTAGTCAAACACTCATTCTTCAAAACCAACTCCTTTTCATGTTCTTTTGCAATCATTAAGTCTGATTGAATCAAATTGAATTCCTCATAAAGCTTTTGAAGTTTATTCAACAAAGAAGAATTTTCTTTCACCAAACTCTCCAAGTTTTCAGCAGATTCATACGAACTTGAATTTGAACTAGTATCGGAACTAGTATCTGAACAAAAATCCTCTTGTTGATCATGAGTAACTATCAAAGCAGATGAATCATACCCAAATTGTTGACCCCAATCATAAACACCATCTTTTTGAACTGTTAAAGCTGTAGTCATCATTACCCTCACATCTTGCTGATAAAGCATCCCACAATTGTTTTGATTTCTTGCACGTGCTGAATTGATGTAACAACTCAGTGGGTAATGCCATGGTAAGATAACCAAATGCCTTTTGTTAAAGTTCATAAGCTTTCCTTTCAGTGTTATCAAAAGTATGAACTTCCTTGAAATCTCTCGCATCAGTCGGATGTTGATAAAGTGTCTTGATTGGATTCCACAAATCGATATCATTCGTACTTATATAAGCCAAAAATCGTTGTTTCCAATTATGATAATCCTCCAACTTCAACAATTTTGGAACTTTCTGACTTGTTACGATTTCATTATCAAAGTTCAACATAGTTTGCATAGCACTTTGCATCGCAGAAAACGCGTGAAATTCCGGCATTGTTGAAAAATGTGATTCTGTCGGCCGAACTCTCTCCGAAATTGACATTGTTGTCCGAACCTACTCCGAACCTTGTCCGAACCTAAATACAACTCCGAAAGAGCTCTGAACCTTGACTTAACTCCGAACCATGTCCGAACTAGTGACCGAACACAGAAACCCCGAACCTTTACCGAGCTTACGCCGAACTCTCACCGAGCCTACTCCGAACTCTCACCGAGCCTACTCCGAACTCGGGCCTCAGAGCAGTTACCCCGAACCTAACGAGATCAGTCCGAACTTCGGCATAATTTTTCAAAAACGCTCAATTTTTTATGAATTTTGACGAGATTTGCAACAGTCAGACCAGAAAAATGATTAGGAACGATTTAGGAGCAAATTTGACACAAAACGCACGTCATAAATGATTGAAAATACGTGATGAAACTCGAGAAAATTTCAAAAACGCTCAAAAATCCAAGAATAGCAACCATAGATCAGTAGAGTGAACCAGAAAGTTCTGATACCACTTAAAAATGCGTGAGCATCGGATCGTCTACTCGATCTAGCTAATTGGACATCGAAACGTAATTAACCGATTGATTTATTGATCAATGAAGAACAATTACAACCAGTAAACACTTAGAAATAGACTCAGAGAAACACACAGAAAAACACACTTAATAGTAATCTCGCACGCCCAGAACCCCCACGATTACAAAGACCAACCACCTATATATACTAGCTGGTCCGAGCTTCGGCCGAATCTCAGGTTCGGCCAATCCGAACTTCAGGTTCGGACCTAGTTCGGTCAGACCTAGTTTGACATGATCTTGTACTTTGATTGATACTTCACACGACGCACATATCAGGTATCAACAGATTTGCATGAAACTTCATGGTTTTTACTTTCTTTTAACATCTTTTATAAAGGGACAACATGTTGTTTAAACAATTATCAAATAACAAAAACTTGGGTTCTTAATTTTAGATCACAAGAATCGAATTCTAGACCTAAAATTAGGGTATTCGATTCGGCTAGAGGTTTTCGATCCATTTTTTAGATTTCGATCGAAATTAGGGTTTCCGATCGGGATAACAGTTTTCGATTCTGGCGACCTTGAGTTTACGATTTATGATACGAACAAGTCGAAAAATTAGGGTTTACGATTGGAAACTAGGGTTTCCGATCGGAAACAAAACGCGGGACGTAAACAGTTTTCGATCGAATTAGGTTTTTACCAATTTGCGAAACCGATTTTCCAATTGTAAAAGACGATTTTATGTGGATCGAAAAGCTAGAAATTTGATTAGAAAGCTTGTTTCTAATCGAATTTGGTTACCCCCCCCCCCTTCCAAGTTTTTTTTATTCCCGGTAATTAATAAAAATCATAGGTGGCTCGTGATACCACTATTGGGTTATATAACTAATTATCGATTTAAACACGAGTACGCAGCGGATTTTATCCTATGAATTAATCTAACTAACCGGATAGATAATGTGTACCTTTTTACCTCGGCAAGAGAAGATCCTCTAGGATTTGAAGTAAATCCCTCTACGATCACACACACGACACACCGATGTACATATGCTAGTACTTGATCACGAACTCCTCTTCTTGATGAAGGCTTGGTCGAACCACAAGAAATTCGAATCCCTTGGATTCTTTTTCCTTTGCCGAAACTTAGAGAGAAAAGAGACAGAATTAGGGTTTGCACTTATCAGGTATAATGCACACCTTAAACCCTAAACCAAGAGGGTCTATTTATAGGTTTTAGGAACTTGGAAAACAAGCTAGGGTTTGGGATGGGGAGGCCTTCACAAATTCGGCCCTAAGGCCTACTCCCAAAGCCTTTCCTAATTGTAATCCAATTACAACTCTCGTTAGTTAACAACTAACACCCTGTTAACAATTAACTATTAGTTTTAACGACTCCTCGTTAAATATTCGTGATAAATATTAATTAACTGATTAATTAATACAAATACATTAGTGTCGAGACGTGTGACCCCGTAGGCTTAAATATTTTCCGGACATACGTTTATTTATACGTGATCATATCCCTACATGAAAAACAATCAAATAAGAAGATAAATTTGAAAAAAAAAACAATAAATAACCAATCCAAAATCTCAATTACTTTTATCTTCAAATGCGTCAAATAAGATGCGATATTACCTATTATAAGATTTGTAAAACCCCAAATTACTTGCAGACTTGTATCCATACATGCCGGTTTCATTTTAACTACAATCACTCTAATTCATAGTTTCATATTTTTAAGAAAGACCCACATTATCCTATAATTTCGTAGTTTCATATTGTTCGAAAATCATGAGCGAACTGTGGAACATTTGTAACTCACAAACATATGCTTATTGGTAAGATAATATTACTCTAGGTAACTGATTTTATTTTATTTTCTACAACATGGATGTATATGAGTATGTTAGTGTTTTCAAAGGTTAATCTGGTTTGCTACTCAGCATACGCAATCAACATATGAAACCATTTAAACCATATTATACCGAGTAAGAAAACCAGCAGACTATATAGTCACTGCTATGGACAGACAGTCATGAGTTACAGTTGTCATTTATACATGTAAAGCATCCATCCATTTCCACTTTTAGGTAAAAAGATGAGATATAAGACTGGTTTCTTGAAATAGACATCTGATTGTAGTCACTTGAACCTGCAGAAAATATATTTTAAAACAAGCATAGTTATTTTGACCCACTAAGAGATTAATAAAACAACTGACCTTCAGCTCTGAAAAGTTAATACCAAGTACAAAGACAAAGACAGCTTACTGATGATTAAAATAAAATTAAACTAAAAAAGTAAAGATTTTTTAGGCAAACCAGGTTCAAAGACAACTTACTGAAGATGGAAGCTGTAATCTGAGTATGAAAGATAGATCTAGATGATTTGTTTAAACTTTAAAAAGTAAGTTCTTAGCACATTCTTCTTTGTGCAAAGCCAAAGACACATCCATGTACTTTCCATTGTAAAAATATCCCGTGGAAATTGAACCAAGAATAAGTTAAGGATCATAAAAAGCGAGAAATAAACAATTAAACAAGATGTTAAACTGCTAATCAAGTTAAATTTTACCAAGATTAAGTTAGGATGATATTTCTTAAGAAAAAAAAGAATCATGCTTCATATCCCGCCCACTCAAAAGCCTTTAGAGAACCAACTATAACTGCATCAATTTAAGGTGCTAATACTTTTTATTAACAACAATAAACCCACCCACAATCACCTGTGAGCCTAAAAAGGGGTAAAATGTTTAAAATACATTAAGCAGGTCTCTTAGAGAGATTAAAATGATAATTTAAGCCATTTGCTTTATTTCAAACTTGTAGAAATCACAATCACTTGCCAGCCTAGAACAGGAGTAAAATCATAATCAATCTTGGGTAGAAATGCATTTGTAATAACAAATTTCAAATTTGCATTTTGCGATGTACTACGACTGATATTGTGACATCCGAGAATTTCAAGGTTTACTTCCGTTAGACAACTCCGTTAGTTACGTTATAAGTGTCAACTTAGTAACTAATACTTAACTAGGCCGAATACGTCCACGACCTTTGGTTGATCACCGAACCCGCCCATATGTGCTATGTGTTCATTCATTAATGTCATTATGTGCAATGTGATTTAAACGCATGATTTAATATTATAGCATGACAAATTGTAAATCCTTGATTATGTGAAAATTGCCTAAGTTGTGCAGCCAGCGAAACTACCGGGCGAAACTGTAGTGTCGCCTGGTAGCCAGCTAAGCTAATCGATTAAAACGCGACCAGAGCTAGTTTCGCCTGGCCATCGAAACTGCCAGCGAAACTAGCCTCTGATATAAATAATCTTAATAAACCCTAGTTCTCCCATTTTGCCTCATTTACACAAAAACACACACACTCTCCTGAGATATTCTGGACCAGCTGATTCCAGCCAAGAATCATCAAGGAACCATCATCTCATCTCATCCATTTGGCCCTAGATCGAATCGTGAGTCCCCAAAACCATTCTTTATGCATTTATATGTGTTTTTCTTGGTGTTTTACTTTAAAGCATGACCAAACCTCCATGAAATCACTTGATCTTCTCATATGTTGCTTAGGATTGCTAGATCTGTTATAAAGTTTATAACTTTACGTGTGAAATCCATCCATGTTGAAGATTTATGCTAGATTAGGTCATTTTAGGTTAAAATGTGTTTTTGATGATTTGATGATGAAAATGCATGTTTAAGGTGTTAAAGCTTACTGATTTGTGTTGGTAAATGGTTATGTATGCTAGATAATGAATTGCATGTAATATGGAAGCTGTTAGATTGATTTTTAGGCTGATTTATGTGTTTTTCGCGACCAGCGAAACTGTACTGTTCTCTGGGCGAAACTTTATAGCGAAACTATGTATATCTCCTTCCAGGGACACTATGCAGCGAAACTGCAGTGTCGCCAGGTAAACCGACCAGACCAGCTCGAGCGAATCTACCGAGCGAAATTCCCTGAACGAAAGTTCAAACCAGTTTCGGGCGAAACTAGGCTAGCGAAACTGTGCCAACAGTTTCGAGCGAAACTAGCCTAGCGAAACTGTGTCATCGGGTATTGCCTAGCGAAAGTGCTGCCCGTGCACACAGCGAAACTGACTAGCGAAACTGCTAGCGAAACTGAGACCAGAATCTAAACTTGTGCATTTTGCTTGAATGTTATGCCATGACTTACATGATTATGCCATGATGATACATGCTTTGATTTCTGATATATATGAACCCTTGTTTATGATCAACCATCGGTGTCGCGTGTCGTGTGTCGAGTCATAGTTTCAACGTACTATGTTATGGGCCATAGTGACGTTAAGTAAAGATTAGACACCAAACTAATACTTAAGACCTAAACGTGTTCATAGGTCTTCATTAAGCAAACTCGGATTAAATAACAAGTGTAGCAGTGCAACCAAAGGTGAGTGTCACTAACCCGTTTACTGTGAGCCCGTTTGGGACACATTGAATAACTTATTGGAAAACAATGCTGACAACTTTACGAGTGCTATGCACCACTTGATGAAACTGAAAACTTAGAATGCTATGCACTACTAGATGAACTTGAAGTGTTTTATGGGAAACACTTGTGAAACTTAACAAACTATTTCTGAAACGAAAACCGTTTTAATATGGCTAGTGTAGGTTAAAGTCTAAACCACATGATATCACATGATTTCTAAGGATTGCCTTTTTAACTGAAAAAGTCCTCAACTTAATTGTGCCATTAATTGTAAAGCGAGGGGATGTTGGGTAGATCTACTGGAGTTTGACAAACTCCGCCTCGTGACACTGGAGGTGCACGGAGGTACAATATCAGCCTATCTGACCGTGATCCCGAGAGGACACGGGGGAGGCAAAGCCGCGATGACGAATGTCCGCAAAACAAAATGGCTGAAGGCTCTGCCTCTACTATACTTAATCGTCAGCTTTGGTACAAACTTCCTTAGTGCATGGAAACAACGGATTAGCTACCCGCGATATCGGTTGAGCACTTTAATTATACAAGACTAGTACATACCTGATAACTCTGTTACGGACAATAACTCTACTAAATAACAAATTTTTATGAATTGACGTATATAACTGAGCATTGCTTTTCACAAACAAATATTACGAATACATATGTTGACACGATTATGATTATGAGACCGAGCCAATGCATGACATGCCCACTGTGAACTCACCAACCGTTAGGTTGACACTTGTGTGGTTTTCACTTTTGCAGATCGTTGAAGAGTACCCGTTGAAGGTTGGCATGGCACGTGAAGACTTTTATTTTAATTAAATTAATTGGAAATTTAATACATTGATTTGTAAAGCACGTGGTTAGTGCTATGATACTATTGTTTTTATTCCACTGCGTAACTTTTGAAACTGTTTGAAATGAATGTTTTGGACTTTACTCTGATTCGTTTAGTATTTGTAACTAATGGTTGTGGTCCTGGTTTGCTCGCACCCCTTAACGGTATAAACTCCGTTAGTGGTTATTTGGGGGTGTGACAGATATCACAACTTAATTCTGCACAAATGAGCAATATCATTAGTTGCTGCATTGAACTCACTTGAACCTATCATAATCACATTTTTAACACAAATGTGGATGGAATTTTGGCGGATAGAGACATGCAATCAAGATACAAAGAGATAAAAATAACATACTGATAAGGATACACACACTACATCACGGACAATCAACAGGAAACGAAGACTAAACCTGCATAAACCAGCAAACAAAAGAGGACGATCATAAGCTAGACAAGATCATTACACGGACATTACATGCGAAGTCCAAAAAGTTAGACAAGATCATAACCTTTCCATCATGCGAAGTCCAAAAAATTAGACAATATCATAAACTTTCCATCATTACATGTGAAGTCTAAAAAGTTAGACAAGAACATAAGCTTTCCATTATTTTTTACTGCAAACTTGTTGGTACTAGAATTCAGGAGACATTGAGCAGCTCGCATCAGCTCATGAGCATTTCACGATAAAGATCCTGAATTATGTTTATCAACTAACGATTGCTTTTTTCTCTCTTTGTTCGTTATTCACAGGTTGACTCGAGTATTACTCACGTGTCCTAAAGACCCGGTCAGCTGAGGAAAACGTGGACTGGATGGACTTCAACGGTTACAAAGAAAACGTGGACTTAGTTGCTACTTTTTAGGACAATTTGTTATGATGTAATCCGTATTTAATTCGAGCTCTAGGCTTGCACACACACACACCTCTTTTACGATTACAATTCTCTGCAACACTTAGAATACGAGCTCATTCTTTGTACTAAACATTCTTTCATATAAAAGTTTTAGGAGGCAGGTACTTTGAACCGGCCCCCGAGGTTTTTTGCCAGGCTCCTTGAGGATACTCAAGGATACTTGGATTTTCCCTCGTTACATCCTCGTGTTAATCTCCAAACTTACATTTTCAGCTTTATTTACCTCAAACACGCTACCTCACTTACGAAATTTGATCAACTAATTGCTTAAGCAGTTTTTGACCAAAACAAAACTAATTAGCCCTGCTTCATTTACAAATCAGCCTAGTTAATCAACTTTAAAGTTAAGAGTCACATTTATTGTTTGGTTACAATTTCTTTTCTTGAGGATTAAACCAATCTTGAGTAATAAAAAGTGCCTAGGATGTGAGGCATAGCCAAATCAACTATGTTATGAGTCAATGTAAAGGGTCATATTTGTCGTTTAATTACATATCAAGGTCAAAACTTTTTTTGGGGATTAATTATATTCTGAACTGCAATTATGTATATCTGTTATCAAAACCATGACCATTCTTGTGTTTACCTCTTTTTCATTCTTGTTTTTGTTGTCCTGTGGTTTCTTTAGGTACTCTAAATTAAAAATAACTGATATTAAATATAATACACAGGCACAACCAATCTAAGTAAAAAGAATACCTGCAACTAAAAACACATGAAACACACCAAAAGTTCTCCAAACCTGTAATCAAAGAACAAAAAACAAACACACAAAATTCGATACGGGAAAAATGCAACAGTATGAGATTAATTAATTAGAAAGAAAAAATTAATTTGATTAGAACTTCAAAGAGACGGTAAAAAACAGCAAAGTTAACAAAGAGGAATCTGTAAATACTGAAGCTGACTGAACCGCTGGTGCAGTTGATGAACAATTTCCACTGCTACGAACAGTTACAAGTCAATCTCTGACATTATATAAGAATTAGAAAAATAAATAATCTGTTCAGTTTGCAGATCCATTGTTCTAAAGGAAGCAAGGAACCCATTTTGTCTTAAAACGTTTACCTCCGGGTGTCACTAATCTGATCACAAGAAACTGAAGCAGAACCCCTTCTTCTTGAATCAGAATTTGGAAACAACCCCAATTATACCACTAACATTAGGAGCAGTACCATTACAATAATCTAAAATAAGAAGGGTGTTTAAATATTAAAAAACCTTAATGAAAAGAGGTGATAGTTTTGACCCATTTACTGAATGGGTAAAAAAAATGAGCTAACAAGAAAACATGTCAAAAGTCAGCCAAACATGTAAAAAAAAAATGAGCTACCACGAAAAATTATTTTTAATAAACTTATTAAAAAAATTCTTACATCCTGTTATCTAAACATCAGATTTATATACCTCAAATTTTAAAGCAAAAGGCAGTATTATATACCTCAAATTTTGGTATGTTCCTTCTTGTTCCTCCTTCAAATGATAGAACATGTCGAAATGTTAATGTGGGTCCTTTGATGCCAAGAAGAAGAAAAATCTGAAACATAAACATAAAACAAAACTGAATTCAAACTTTTCATCACCTAAAAAGAAAATAAGCATCAAAACAGAAAACTAAATTAAAAAACAATTTAGACTAATATAATCCAACCATAAAGCCATTTGCATGTCTAAAGACAAAAAAAATCAATCCAAATATTAGTAAGTACCAATGGTGTGGTTGTGACTACTAAATGAAAGGTCAAAGGGCAGATTAGGTTAACTTGTATAGGATTGTTATTGAATAAAAGTATCAAAAGTTCACCTGCTATTTTTGCTTATATGGTGGCTAGTGGCGTTGGCGGTAAAGGCTCACAAGTACCAAAAAACATTACAAAACCAAGAAACAACAGGTAATCTAAACCTGCAAGTCACTGTTTCAAGTTGACTTTGATTGTGTGATTCAACTCTAAATGACAGGAAACAATACCTGAACCTTCTAAATGGCTGTTTTTAGTTAGCATCACCTAGGCATGCATCTGCTGGGGCATTTGTGAGATTCACCCGTTTGTTAGGGCATTTGTGACTATTAGCTTGACAGGCAACAATGGGGGTGTCACTGTAACCCAAAACATGAAATACATAATAGCATGCATTGGTTATCATGTATTGTTAAAGAGGTCATTAAAGAGATAAACAGAAGGAAAAGAAAAGGCCACTATGATGAGTTACTTAAACTTGAAACATGTGTTTAAGCATAGCTCACTGTTTGGAATTATTCCTCTAAATGACTTCATGCTAACCCGTTCTACTTATGTGTATACCAAAAAGAAAATAAATAAAATAGATAGATCATGCTTAACTATGCTACATGATATGCAAAAGGGATGTGTGATTTGTGTAATAAGTGAGACCCAAATACCCATCCATCAGATGAAGAAAATAGGTGTATACCCAAAATCCTTAGAAATGTAACAATAAAACCAAAATTAAGGTCCAATCCATCTTTTAAAAAAATCGACAGCCCAAATCATGAAAATATCACACCCAAAATTGATCAGGTATTACCAAAGATCTCCACGTCCAAAAGACCATAAAAACAAAAAAAAATATATACTTGTACCGATAAAATTAGATGTATCCCAACACCCAAAATTATTAATCCAAAACAACCTAAAAATGATTGAGCCAAGGAGCATCAAAACACCCCTTAAAAGCAAAAACCATCATGCCCATCAGAGAATAAAATAATGAACACCATCTGAAGCATTACCACCTTTCATCTTTCTCCAAAACCCTTTTTTAAAGCTAACAAAATTCGCAGAATTGCTATTAGAATCCCTAACAGCTTTAGTACTTGAAGCACCACCATTAGTCACCTTTTTACTCACTTCAAAACTACTAACAACCTTTTTACTTTTAGAAGTAGAACCAGACAAACCAGTCTTATCCAACACATTCTTTTCTCTAGCTGCAATATGGCTATCATTCACATTAACTACATTATTATGATGGTGGTGAAGATGAATTTGTCATTCATACACTTAACAGCAACACATTCTCATTTTAAAACCTCATGAATAGAACCAAATTGATCTCATTCATACCAAATTCAATTGTTTTTTGTGTTGGCATATATACCATATATATTAAAGCAAATCTGGTTAGTATAATCAACTTGACACTCTCCACCGGATAGACCCAAATCAGTTAATCTCCACCAGATATAACATTCAGAACATCCAATAGATTTAACAATCAAACAGATTTCAAAAACATAACATATGAGAAAGTACCTGAACAACAATGAAATTTGCATAATCACCTTTAGCTTCATCTCCATCCTTTCCTTCCTTTCCTCTCACTACATTCTGCCCAAATTTAACTTAAATGAAAGCAAAATCCCAAGTAAAACTTCAAATTAGACTCATTATTTAAACGTATTAGCACCAAACATAACACATTTATTTACTTCTAGTCTTAGGTTAATCAAACATCCTTCAACAACTCAAGGTTTATAACACATTTATTTACTTGTAGTCTTAGGTTAATCACATGAAATTGGTACGAAGCTTATGCTTGAGTGAGTATACATATGCATATTTTAATGACACAAAAAATGAAGAACCTGATTTCTACTTTAAGGAGCATGGTTTGGAAAGATCAACATGGGTATCATCTTTTTTATTGCATATGACCAGTATCATAAAACTCAAAGAAAGGTCACAAAATCAGTATATATAACACAAAATCAGTTAATCATAAAACTCAAAGAAAGCTTACCACATACTTCTTGTTACTCAAATCTAAGTTGCAGCAATACAATCCACATTGGCAATCCATATTCGATGAGATGAAATTACCAGAAATGAACTTGAATGTACCTGAATCATATTAAAACCAAACACTGAATCAGATTGAAAACCAAAGATGTAAAAATGCAAATGAAAAACATAAAAATACAAAAATTCAAATAAGTATTACCAGAAATTGAAAGTCGATGGGTATGGATGTGTCAAATGAGATGGATCTTGCAGTGACTTTATAGCATGGTTCGCAATTCGACCTAGGCTCCATCCTCGTCAAAATCAGAGACGAATCTGTGTGAAACAAATGAGAGAACCATCGGATTAGGGCTCCCAAATGAGATGAACCGTTTGATTTGTGTTTTCTTCAACATCATAATAGGGATTGCATTAGATTAGGCTACGGTGTGGAAGAAAAGATGGAAAGAGGTCTGAAATCATATCGGAAATAGGAAACGGAAGCGCGTCGTCAGGTGGTTTTGGTTCAGAGGAGTGGCAATGCACTTTTAATGCGCTGTGCTTTTGGTAAGGTAAAGAGAGGAGCGCATTAGGGTTGCCGGATTTGGCTGATTCAGTGGGAGACGCGTAAAAGAAAAGTGAGAAAGAGAAAGCAAATGTTACCGGATTCAGGTGATAATGGGTAAACCGGGTTTTACCCGTTTCTTTTTACATGAACCGGCCATGCCAGATTAAACTAATAGTGCATTGGTGTGTTGTACACTATGCTCAACAACTTGTACATTTCTTAATTTTCAACTTTCAAAACTCTCTCTCTAATATACATATTAAAGTATTATATATTTATATATATATATATATATATATTACGAAAACCCTGCGAAAACCCTATATATTGCGAAAACGCGAAAATCAATATTAAAACCTACATAACTTCTTCATACATTAATGTTTTTTCATAAAATTGGCGCCAAATGTCTTAGAATTACGTTATCTTCAATTTTGGAAGCAAATATTGAAAAAAATTAACGGTTTTTTTCTTCCATGTGATACACATGTGTATCATCATCATTACTACTGCATAAAAACGAATTATCATGTGTAAAAACACTCCTTATGTTAAAAACATATTAAAAACACTAAAACATTTATGGTACTAATCATAATGAAACATAGTGCACATGTGCAACATATAATTAAAAAAAGTTATAAAGTGTTATTTTTTTATTAGATATAAAGATAACATAACTATAAGACTTATGGTGCAATTTCCTTTTAAAACTTGTAATGTATACCACATATATGAGGGTTTTTTTTGGTGTGGTACACATGTGTATCATTCAAAAAAACACAAAAAAAATGACAGAAATATAACACATATGGTGCGTCTTAGAGAAAATAAATATTAACTCATACTAAAGTATGAGTTGTTTTTTTGTGGTACACATGTGTATCACAGAAAAAATAAAAAATAAAAAAACGTTAACTTTTTTATTTTTTGTTTTTATAGAACTAAAGATAACATAATTATAAAACTTTTGGTGAAAATTTTTAAAAAATATATTAACGTATAAAAAAGTTTTGTTGGTTTTAAGATGGTTTTCGCGTTTTCGCAAAATATATGCGTTTTCGCATAATCTTTTCCCTATATATATATATATATAGGGTTAGGTTCAAATGAGAACTTTTTATTTTGAGAACTTTTGAGAACTAAATCTCAACCATAAATTTCAGGGGGGGACCACTACAATTCATGGGAGGGGGGGATACATGTAATAAACATGTGGCTCAAATTAGTTCTTTTTAGTTCTCAAATCAAATTGGTTCTCAAATGATCCTCTCCCTATATATATATATATATATATATATATATATATATATATATATATATATATATATATATATATTTTACGAAACTATATCTATGATTTTATTTGAATAAAACTAAGGTTATATTATATAAACGTCCAATGTTAATTACATTTTAACAAATACACGTTTTAGTCGTCATCCAAGATTGTCTCCGTTAACTCCGTTAGAGTTTGTTAGAAACTTATAAATATCGAGGGACCGGATTTGCCATTTCATAAACTTGAAATGTACTTATTTAAACTTAGTGACTAACCCTCCAAGTAATTAAAACTCCTTATTTTATAAAATTGATAGGAACTAAACTTGCCTTTCCCCCAAACTCGTTCCCTTCTCGTTCCGTAACCGTCACCGACCTTTAATCCATAACCCTTCTCGTTCCACGACTATTATGTGTTAACCTAAGCTTTTCAATCATCTGAAATCTCTCTCGAATCCAAACCATCTCCCTCGTGAACCCTTTCCTGCTCTCCGTTGAACCACCGTAAGACAACCACAAGGAATTGACACCGCTGCACCCATCTCTTGCTAGCACCTCAGATCGGGTTATGTTGCACCTCTGTCGTCACGGTACACCGCCCTCTAATCCCCTAGAGCTTCTGTACAACACACTGGATCACCGCCCGTGAAAGTCAAGTTGGGTTCCAGCCGCCGTACGGGAACCTCAAACCATTGTCATCTTCGTTAGCGAGTTTTTGTTTTCACTCCTACGTAAAGTATGCGAATTTCTGTTCATGTCAAGTGTTCCTGATCATCATTTATCAAGCTTCTGTAAATTTCTTGTTCATCAATGGAGGGCCGGGCTCCATAGGGTTTTATTTGAGGAAGAAGATACCCGACCCCCACTGTTTACATATTTATTTTGTCGAGTTTAAACAAAACTGTTGTGTTGTCCGAATGGTTGGGACGGTGTTCGTAATTTGGAAGGTCGCATGTTCGAACCCGGCAACACCAAATTTTATTACGTTTTTATTCCCGGAACCTGTTTTCTTTGCCTCTGTATAGTCATAAACAATAATTGCGGACCTTTAACCAATATTTGATGCAACCTGTGTATAGTCATAAACGGGTTCAATCCAGGTGACCTCCATCTTTTTCTATTTTTATTATTTTGCGTTATTGTAAACATGGAAAGATCTAAAACCTTTACCATATCATTCCTTGTCATATTTTAAACCCATAGAGCTTGTTATAAATTGTTAAATTTGGATTATCTACTTATTTTGGTTAAAACCTAGTTTAAATAATATGTATATGTATTTAACTATTTATCGGGGCATTATACATATATATATATATATATTGTGAAATTTTGATAATTATATAAATATGCGTATTTGGGGTTATGAAAAGAGTATTCAGAACCCTTGAATATTTTATATAAAATATATATTATATGTATATATTTTGTGAATTCTTTATGAACGTAATAATATATTTGGTTAAATATATATTTGTATATATTTGTACTTTATTCTCAATTTTATAGATAAATATATTATGGGGTTTTAATATTTTCCTCGTTTTAATAATCTTTATGATTTTGTCCATGTGCCTTCCTTGACTCGTTTTGGATTTATAATCTTCGTCATGTCATTGTTGACATCGTTTATCTTTCACCGTTAGACTAGACTTAGTCGTTTTCAATTGAACACATACTTATGTATTCATGCTTGTTAGGTGTTTGGTAGAATACACAAGATCTGCTAGTTGCTACTTGCTATTATTATTTATCTGGACTTGCTGTGCACCCGAAGGTGAGTTTCACGCCCCCCTTTACCTATTTTAATCATGTTGGGGGAGATTAACATGCAAACACTTGAACTGTTAGATAATTATATCACCTGAATGATAGTGGCACACTTATTGAAAAGTCCCCGCTTTTAGAGTTACTGTTAATGTGGCATTAGTGGGATATTAATTGGTAGATCTATTGGGTTTGACAGCCCCCACCCCGGTCAGTCGCGCTGACACGATTGGATATCGAACGGGTGTTATAAACTTCTTATTCTTAAAGAGGCACTATTGAACTTGTCAAACTTCAGTAACTGGATAGCTAGTTTATCTAGTCAAAACTGCATTGATTTCTTGAAAATAGCCTAGCTAGCTATTGATATATTATCCGGATTTTAAATTGAACTTGAACATGAACTTGAACTGTTGTTGAATAGTCGAATTACATTAAACTAGAACCGTTAATGATTTGATAAACCTATGAACTCACCAACCTTTGTGTTGACACTTTAGCATATTATTTCTTAGGTTGCAGATGTTCGAGTATCACGAGTACGCATCCATGAGTCTTTGAAACACTTCTAGCGTCTTTGGACGAGTCCCGTCACCTTGGGTGACGATGTTTTTACTTACATTATTATTTGTATTTACGCTTCTGCATTTGTAAAACTCTGACATTATATTTTAATGAAATATGAAACATTTTTATTAATTACTGATCGTTTGGTGTAACTAATGGATGACGATCCTGGTTTGTTACGCTCCCTGCGGTGGTATACTGCGCGTGGATTTTTAGGGGTGTGACATACAGTTAGGGTTTTCTATAGTTATTCATCAATTTATGCATTTTACTTATCATATGCCACCGTTAGTATATAATCATCATATAATCTTGTACGTATTCATGTTATACATCATATTAATCATGGATCATTATCGTAAGTTAATATAAAAGCTAATCTAATTATCATTTAATTAGGGTTTTGATGCAACACCAGGAACAAGTTTAACACATTACAAGGCAAAAACAAGTGATCATGCATTTATGTATCATTTGTGATAATATTTTATCAAAAATATACTAAGCGATGTAAATCTTGTTTAGGAAAAAACATCGCGTTTAACGTTCAGCTTCGGATGAACACTCGATTTTAAATAATGAACAAAAGGTTAGCATTTTTACCACTAGCTCATGGCTAGGTGATGTTTCCAACACGAGAGATGTCGAGAAATGCGAGGACTTGATGCAAGATCCAATTGAATACGCGAACAAGAAAATGAAAACGTTAACGACTTAGGGTCCGGGTATTCTTCGTCGTTCTAGGTTTCAATAGGGGTTTAGGGTCGGGTTTGGGACGTGCAATTAGTTGAGGGTGTTTGGGAGTGGGGATAGTCGGTTGAGGGTGGTGTGATTGTGGCTAGCGATGGGTGGGGGTGGCGATAATTTACATAAAACTATAAAGAGAGAGAGAGATAGAGACTATGGTTAGAGAGAGAAAGCCGATGGAGGAGGGGTAAATAGTGACGGTGAGGGATGGTGGTTTGTGGTGGTAGTGGGTTCTATTTATAGAGGTGATGGTGGGGGACATAATGATGATAAAGAGATCTCCAAATCTTTTCAATGACGGTGTTGGGTGGTAGGATGGCAGATAATGACCATAAGGTGGCAATAGGTGGTGATTAATAGTGGTACAATGATGGTGGAGTGGTTGTTGATGTGACATTCCGGCCCTTCGAGTGGGACCTGAGCCTTAAAAATAGATAAAAATGATAAACCGGGAGTCGCGTATATAGGCGTAGTATGTCAATTAAGGTATTAGAAGAGTCTAGTAGCCTTAAAACACTTCACAAACATCACACACAAGTTGGAGTCTCGAAACATTGGTGATAAACTGAAAACTACTATGTGTCGTGAAATACGTGCAAACTAATATGTGATTTTAATTGTATGATCGTAAATAGTTATGTGTTAAGTTGATACTTGATTTATTGGATTCGATGTGATAAAAAATAATGGTGAATTGAAAATGGAAGAAAATGTTGAACAAAAACGCGAAAAACGGACAAAACGGGCTGCGGTCAACAAAAGTCAAAGGAGCTGCCAGACGTGAGGCTCTAGGCGTATCGCCTAGAGCATACTGAACCCGTAAGCGATACGCGTAAAACTGGTTTTCCAGCAAAACCCTAATTTTCCCTATTTAAGCAACATTAGTCACCACCATTTCATTTTCATCATCTCCGGATGTCTTTCCAGCCTCTTCCACGACTCTTATCATCCTCCCACTCAATCAACATCAAGATTCAAGCTTTCTTTCAAGCTTCAAGCCCCGATTTCACCCTTTCTCACCCTACACCTTTCAGTATGTGTTTTCTTATGTTTTGATCATCTTAATGTTGTCAAGATCCAAGCTTTATGATGGATTTAGGTCTGATTTATGTTGTTATGATGATATCAGGTGTTGATTTAGTGTTTATGATGGTAAATATTACATCTTTGAATAAAATTCATGGCTTTTTTTCGCATGATATGATGATGCCTGCTAGATTTAGGGTTTTCATGAGAAAACATGCATGTTAAAGCTTGATGATTTGAGTTAGATATATGTTGTAATGACTTGATAATGATAGATCTTGGGTTGATATGCAATTAAGTTGCTAACTTTATGTGAGATCTATGATGGAAACTCGATTTCGGTAGTCATGCATGCTAGGTCTTGAATAAAGGCACATGATTTGTGTTAGATCTACTATGAGGTTGCTCAATCTAGGTTAATGGATGCATGATAGTGTATAAAGTTGTAAACTTGATGTTTAAATGCATGTAGATTATCTTATAAAAATTATTTACATGAAAATATGGTGAAAATGACCTATTAGGTCAAGATAGCATTCATGCATGTGGTTAGGAATCTATGACATGGTTTGAAATATATTGAATGATGATCTATGTGATTTGGATGAAATAATGATGATGTGTAATCATGGAATTAGCCTATATGTGATAAATATATATTTACCGGAAAATAAATAAACTAGGGAAATGCTTAAATATGGGCATGAGATTACTTGGTTATGTGTTTGCATGTCCTAAGTCAAAATTGGTTATGAGTTATACGAGTGTACAAGTCCTAAGTCTCCTATCTCGGTGGGAATGACAAGGCTTTGTACGATCGCCCTGTCGACCGTACATCGTATACGCGGGATAATGTCATAAGTAATTGTGACACGTAATGTTTATCATGGTACAATATGTTGTATGTATGATATGTGTTAGGTTAAGAATAGAAAACCTAAATTTAATCACCAATGTGTATTCGAGTCCATTTGTCTATAGTCCGCGCGTTGTCGGGACAGTTGGTCAAACTTTGTCAATACTCACACGATTGCGTGTCATAGGTGGAGTGTAGGAGGAATTCACCTTCTCTGTTCAAGCGTCACTATTCGGAAACTTAACTGCACCCTAAGGTGAGTTCTTGGCCCCATATTTTAAGGTGTTATGATTTTGGGTAAGAAGACACGTGGTAAACTTATTTCTATTGAGAAATACTAAACTATTTTCTGTTGAGATAATACTAAACCATTTCTGTTGAGAAATGCTAAACTTGTTTTACATACTATTTGTAACCCATAAAAGAAACATGCCAAGGGAGTCCTTCCATAATTTGTGTACCATTAGTATCATGTGACAACGGGGAATTGTAAAATAGATCTGTTAGGCTTGACAAACACTGCCCCAGCTGGTCCCTCTAGCCCCACCGCCTTCGGGGGTGGAGACGGGGTGTTATATTGTCCTAACCTTGGTCATGCTCGATATAGCATGGCAGGAAGGCAAAATTTAACTGTCAGGAATGGGGACACGGGCCTATGGTGTTATAAATAACGTTGTCTAGTTAACCCAAGTATCTAGAATGTTGATTATCTTTTCCAGGATGTGTGATTCCTGGGGGGTTATGCCTCGCTGAGGGTAACTGGTTAGTTATCTTACTGTTTAAAATAAATTGATATTTATTTACTTAGTTAAACTCTGAGAATTTACCAACCTAGCGTTGACACTTTACATGTTTCTTATCAGGTCCTTAAAAGGTTCGCTAAGGAGTGCACGTTAGGTATCATTCATGGTGTCTATTGCATGGTTGTAATAATAAAACATCGCTTATACCCTTGGGCGAAAAGACAACTTAAACTATTTTTATGTTATCGTTTTCGCATCTGAATTGTTAACTTAATACTTTGTCGCTTTCGCTAATGATTTTTGAATCTGATGAAAATGCTTCCGCACTGTATTGTAAATTAACGTTTACTCTGATAAACTGTTTTCGAAACTCGAACTGGTTGTTGAGTCGAACATATAGATGTCCGAGGTGTCTGACGATTCGGATCCTGGTCTGGTTTACGCCTCCATTCACGGGCATCCGCGGGTGGGTTTTGAGGGGATGTGACAGAAAGGTATCATAGCTCATTAGTCATAGCGAACTTAGGATTGCATTAGAATCCAACTATGACTAGAGTCAGTTAGACACACACTTAGACCCACGTATACGTAGTTTACCCATTGTGCTACTATATATATATATATATATATATATATATAAGTATATGTATATACTATGTTGACCATCTATGATACTGCTATCTTCTATTTCTGTTCTTATCACATCATCGCATCATCACATCACATCTACCTTTTAGTAGTGCTTGTTTGAATTAACTGTCGGTTATTCAAAAAGTAGCTACTCACTGTAATATACACGAATTGTATATTGCAGGCATGGCATCGAGGGATTCAGCATCGTCGGATTCGTTAGCACTTACATCACCCGCAGGGAGCAGAGGGAGATGGCCACTAGGGGAGTCTAGGGCGTCTGCACCGGTGATATCGGAGCGGCAGATAGACGCTAGAGACTGGATGACATACTCGACATACGTGGACGATATGGTGAGAGTCCACCAGGTGCGAGCACCTGCTATCCCTCGCACCACAGCACGAATGAGGGCTACGCTGGTCCTACCGACTCTACCTTACCCGACGGAGCGACCTGTAGCAGCTTTGGTAGCTAACCATTCCGCGCATCGAGATTGTGTCACTTGAACAATAGGAGACATCGCTGATCTCTAGGTCGGAGTAGGAGATTCCGACTACCGACTTAGGGATGCTATCATTCGATGGAGACATAGCGAGGAGCGTCTGGCCAGTCTGATGCAAAAGCATGAGGACCTGTAGATGAGGTTCTCTGTTCGGAGTGCGATGATCAACGCGGAGGGGGATCTCATTCAGCAGTTGCTCTTCAGGGTTCAGCAACTAAAAACTCGTGTAGCAGCAGTGGAGGCAGAGATGGAGTCGCAGGAGGAGCATGTAGCCCCAGAGCCAGATCCAGTACCAGCACCTATGGATCAGGATGGTGAGGAGAGTGATGGTTCCATTATCTCTGGTTGAGGGGATCTGTCGAGTTATGTAGTGCCTGCTAGTAGTAGTAGTAGTTAGTATCTATCTTAGTTGCTTTTATGAAAGTCTTGTATAAAGATTAGTAGTCTTTATCTATCTTTTGAAATGTAGAGTTTTTTTGAAGTCGATTTAAAATTTAATGAAATTACGAGTCAGTTGTAGTTTTATTTTATTTAAAGTTGTAGTTAAATTTGTTATGTGTTCTATATGTCATTTGATTTTTTGTACTATGCTTAAATGATGGACACCGGGATGTTAATCATTTTTGTATTGTTATGAATAAAGACAATGGCAGGCAGAGGCAGAGGTCGTGGGATCAGTCTCACTGCAGAAGAGCTTAACACTATTATCGGCCTGTAGCAGCAGGTTTAACAACTCATGCGTAAGCAAACCCTAACGTACCGCAAGGGTGTTCTTACAAAATGTTTATGGAATGCAAGCCGCATATGTTCAATGAAACAGAAGGAGTCGTAGGGCTACTTCGGTGGATGGAAAAGACCGGGTCAGTCTTCGAGAGATGCAATTTTCCAGCTGCATATCGTGTTAAGTATGCATCTGGAACATTGGAGGGATTAGCTTTGACTTGGTGGAACTCGCAAGTTCAAGTGCTTGGTTTAGCAGCAAAAAATGCAATGCCGTGGGCAGAGTTTACCAGACTGTTGATCGAGGAATATTGTCCTCGTATGGAGGATAAGAAACTGGATGTTAAGTTTGCTAATCTGAAGATAGACAGATCTGAGATCGAGGTGTACACATCGCGCCAGAATGAATTAGCCTTGCTTTTCCCTACCATGGTCGACCCACCCTATCATAGAATTGAACGGTATATTGATGGTTTAGCACCTCAAATTCAGAGCTTGGTAACTTCAAGCAACCCTGGAAACATTCGAGACACAATCCGTTTAGCTCACAAGCTAACTGATTAGGCTGTACAACAAGGAATTTTGCCTCAGCGTAAAGCATTGGCTGGTATTGTTGATAACAAAAGAAAGCGAGAAACTTCTGGAGGAAATGGCAGTGGTTCTGGTCAGAATTAGAACCGAAAAGCTGAGGGTGGTCATGAAATCCAGAATTCTAAATTCATCGGCTGGTTACCAAGGGAGACAGCTCAAGTGCAAAATGTGTGGCTAACATTATACTGGAAACTGTGTGATCAAATGCAACAAATGTGGAAAATTAGGTCACAAAGCCGTTGACTGCCAAGTAAGAGTCAACAACCAAGGAGCTCAGAATCATGGAAACTAGAATTGCCAGGGTAATCAAGCTGGTTGTTTTGAATGTGGAGTAATTGATCATTTCAAGAAAGACTGCCAAAAACTGAAGGGAAACAGAAACGGAAACGAAGGAAATCAAGGGAACGGAAATGGCAATGGTAATGATGGAAAAGGGAATTGTGGAGCTGCGGGTAGAGCTTTTGTGATTAGAGCTGGTGAAGCTCAAAATGACGCCAACGTGGTAAATCGTAAGTTTTTTGTTAATGGTTATTTTTCTTCTGTATTGTTCGATACTGGCACCGATAGGAGCTTTATTTCAAGTAAATTTAGCCAAATGATTAATGCCATACAAAGCCCATTAGAAGTTAAATATTCGGTAGAGTTTGCGAATGGAAAGCTGATTGAAATCCATAGTATCGTCCAAAACTACATAATGGATTTGTCTGGTCATCAAATGAGCATTGATTTGTTTCCTGGAGAAAGTAGTTTGAATTCCTCTTCCGAGTGGAGAAATTTTGACTATTCGAGGAGAACGAAGTGGAACAGTAGTTAGGATCATTTCGTTTCTTAAGGTGTAGAAGTGTTTGTGAAAAGTTCGCGTAGCTATCTTAGCTCACGTCATTGAGAAACCAGTGGAAGAACCGCGTATGGAAGATATTCCTTGTGGGGGATGGATTTTCAGGATGCTCACCCGGAAGCTCAAACGGTCCGGGATACTTGCATGACTTGGGAATTCTGCCAGTTCAGATATCCTGATTATTTATTTATGCTAACCCCTATATTTTCCTCGTGTTTATTTGATTACAGGGACACTAGAAGATCAACTACTTCCTAAAGACTCGCTCTAGTGGTTGAAGAACGTGGGTCAAGTGGACCGGAGCTGAATAACGGTCAAGATAGTCTTCGATAGGATCCGGAGAATCTCGAAAAAATTGTTATGTATATTTCATTTGTTTAAAAGGGTCGATGGACATAAAAACACCCAAACACAACTTTCACACTTAGCTCTGACTAACATTGAACGACTGTAACACTTAGATTGATCGATGAAGCCTTGCAAACACATGTTGTCTTTCATTTTTCATTAATATAATTGTTAGGCAGCAGGCTCTTCAGGCCGGCTCTCGAGGCTTTTTGCTAGGATCCTTAGAGGAAACTCAAAGGATTCCGGATTTTCCCTCGTTACATCATTGTGTCAATCATTTTACTTTGCTATTTTTTTCATTTCCTTGATAAAGCACACTACCTCACAATTAAAGTTTGATCACTTAATCATTTTGGTGATTTTTGACCAAAACAGTTTGGCGCCCACCGTGGGGCAAGTGGTACTTTAACCTTACCTAAATTCTCAGTTTCTCTCACCTTATTTGATCTCTAATCCAAAGAATTTTGACTCATTAAAATCCGTTTCAGCCCCTATCGCATCCTCCATTTCTCCTCTTCCTCCACTTCCCAGGAGCCAGAAGAAAATTGATGATCGTTTGAAGAAAACGGATGTGCAGCTAAAGAAATCAGAGTACCCCACATTTTCTAGATCAAAGGTTCAATCTGTTGACCCGGTTATAACTAATAATGATATCTTTGGTATGTTTAAGAAGGTAAAAAGCCAGATGGAACAACAAGCAAAGACCAATCAGACGGTGATGAAGGAAATTGAAGATCTCAAGAAGTCCAAGAAGCCTGTGGAAGAACAGTGCTCTCTATTTTCCAGGCATCTCATTTTTGATGCGATAGGATCCTTAGATCCACTTTGCTATCACCCAAGATCTTCAAACGCAACAAACATGAGCTTGGCTACAACCCTTACAACTAGTTCTCAGGCTGTTGAACACGCAAAGTTCACTGGCGGACTCTCAGAAGCCGTCACACCAAAATTCTCGAACTCGCACCCTAAAGATCCTTGGACTGCACAGCCGATGGGATTCTTAGCTCCATCATCCCATGATTATTCACTTTATGTGGGATCGTCAGGTGATGATTCCCGAGGATATCGACACTTCAATCCTTCTGTTTTTGCAGGAATACTCCAAACCAACTCCTCAGATGTACATGATGGAGACTTTATTTCAATGCATACGGCAGCAACTACAGAACCAAGCATTCCCTCAAGCTATGGATATGGCCCCAGAATCCAGACTCAGAATCTTAACCCATGTAATGTGCCTAACTCTGTTCCTTTGGTTTCTAACCAGGATGCTTCTTATGATGCAGGTATCAGTCCAAACATCGCTGGGGAGCTCTAGAAACTGAAAGAAATGATAGCAAGTGTTCCCGAAATTATAAATCCCATTCTTGAGGCCCCCTGGGAAGCCACAAGATCTTAAGGTTTAATTGGCCAATTTCTCGCATGAAGCTTTATGATGGGACCACAGATCCCGAGGAACACATAGCGCATTATAGGGAGTAGATGGAAATCAACCCTATTCCGATGAATATCAAGGAAGCCTGCTTATGCAAAGGATTTGACTCCACTCTAATAGGCCCAGCCATGAAATGGCTACTGAGTATCCCTCCTAACACCATTACTTCGTTTTCTCATTTGGTTAATCTATATAATAATCAGTTTTCTTACAGCAGAACCTTTGAGAAGCTTACAGGTGACTTAAATCTAGTAGTTTAGTTCTGATGAGCCTCTTAGGGACTATGTTGCCAGATTCGGGCGAGAATCCGTGGAGATTTCCCATCTAGATATGGAAGTAGCTGTCGAAGCATTCAAAATGTGGCTCCGTAAGGATTCCCGTTTTTACGATGACCTTGTTATGACTCCTTGCAGAAATCTTGATGAAGTGCGCAACAGAGCTCTAAGGTTTATCCATTTGGAAGATGATAAGAGGATTCATCGAAGGCTTGACGTTCCCAAATATGATCCTAACGCCAAGAAGTTAGAATCCCCTGGGAAACAATATAGATCTGGACTGTATTCCAAACCTGACAACCAAAGAATTAATTCTGTGGATCAAGATGACAATGAGGAAGAGTATCCCAAGGTATCTGAATATTGTTTTTCAGTTGACATTGGTGGTTTAATGTGTGCCATGCAGGATCTCGGAGAAAAGGCAAGATGGCCCAAGAAGAATGACAAACATGGATCCTGGAAGGACAAGACCAAGCGGTGTGTCTACCACGAGGATTTCGGCCACCTGAATGATTAGCTACTTATTCAGCAAGGGACGTCTCAAAGAGTTGCTGGGTAGAAAGAGGAGCAAGATCGAGGAAGCTGAGAAGCCTCCTCAAAGATCAGCTTCTACACCATCGGATGCTGAAATCATTAACTTTATTTCAGGAGGCTCAGATATTTGTGGCACCTCCTACTCTTCAACAAAAAAACATGCTAAAGAATTTAAGTCTGAACAGGGTGACAGACCTGTCCTAACATCAACATTGACTCAGGATAAAATGATATCATTTGATGAGGGCGACCGCTGCAAACGTCCAGGATCGCCATCATGATAACTTAGTGGTAACTTTATAGTTTGTTTGCAGGATCATGATAGGTAACGAGAGCTCATTCAACATAATCTAACTTGATGTGCTCAAGAAGATGAACATCCTAGAAAGTGAAATTATTCCAAGATCCTTAGTGTTAATTGGCTTCAGTGGTGAAACTAAAAGCACTATTAGGGATATTAGGTTGCCAGTATACATAGAGGGGCTAAACTCTATGCAGAAGTTTTGTGTTATAGATTCCCTTTCTTGTTGAAATATAATTTTTGGCACACCATGGATACATGAAATGAAAGTAGTTCCCTCAACTTATCATCAATGTGTCAAGCTTCCTACCCTGTGGGGAGTTGTGAGGATAGAAAGCAACCAATAGGAAGCTAAGAATTGTTCCTCATCATCAATGAAGAGCACAAAAAAGTTAACAAAAGCATGGCAATTACAGAAATAAGCACATGACGATCAGTAGGACATGGAGTTTGATGTCAAAGAAATGCAACTAAATCCTGAGAATCCTGAAGTCAAGGTGCTGATAGGGCCCACCATCCCTGCGGATACCGAGTAGGAGCTCATTGAGCTTCTGAAATCAGAACCTAAACTTTCTCCTGGAAACATGAGGATATGACAGGTATCCCTAAGCATATTATAACTCACAAACTTGGTATTGATAACTCTTTCAGGCCCGTCTATTACAAAAGAAGGAATTTTGCACCCGAGACAAATGCAATCATACAAGAAGAAGTCGACAAGCTTCTCAAGACTAAGATGATCAGGGAGGTTAAGTATTCCAAATTGCTCACCAATGTAATCATGGTACAGAAGAAAAATGGAAAGTTGAAAGTATGTGTAGACTACACAGACTTAAACAAGTCTTGTCCTAAGGACCCTTTTCCACTTCCACACATTGATGCAATGGTGGACGCGACGGCAGGCCACGAGATGCTCACCTTCATGGATGCTTCATCAGGTTTCCAGCAGATTCAAATGGAACCCTCTGACCAGGAGCACAAAACATTCATAAATCCTACAGGAATATATTGTTACACTGATATGCCCTTTGGTTTAAGAAATGTAGGTGCCACGTATCAAAGACTAGTCAACATGATGTTCAAAGAGTAACCGGGGGAGACTATGGAGGTTTATATTAACGATATGGTAGTCAAGTCCAAGACAGATAAGGATCACATTCGGGATCTCCAGACTGCCTTCGATATCCTGGACCAATACAACATGAAGTTGAACCCCTCCAAGTGCCATTTCGGAGTCCGAGCTGGAAAATTCTTGGGTTATATGGTGACTGAAAGAGGAATAGAAGCAAGCCCTGAGCAAATCAAAGCAATCTTGAATCTGAAATCCCCGTCAAACATTAAAGAGGTGCAAAGATTGAAAGGCAGGATAGCGGCACTCAACAGATTTATTTCGAGATCCTTAGAGAAAAGTAAATATTTCTATGATATTCTGAAGAAAAACAAGAGATTCGAATGGAATGAGAAGCATGAGGAGGAACTCGAGTCCTTGAAAGCCTATTTATCATCAGCCCCTCTCCTAATGAAACGTGAAGATGGGGAGCCACTGTCTTTGTACCTCGTAGTATCTGAAAGCTCAGTCAACACTGTCCTAGTCAAGGATTATGAGGGTCACCAGCATCCAGTATATTACGTAAGTAAAACTCTGCTAGACGCAGAATCTTGGTATTCCTACCTTGAAAACTTAATTTTAGCTCTTATAATGGCTTATACTAAATTAAGACATTATTTTGAAACCCATGCTATTATTGTGAAATCTAATTATCCTATTAAGGAAGTCCCCAGGAAGCCAAAAATGTCAGGTAGGATGGCTACGTGGGTAGTCAAATTGAGTGCCTATGACATTCGATATGAGCCAAGAATAGCTATCAAATCCCAGGCTTTGGCTGACTTTGTGGCTGATTTTAGCAGCGACATAGAGCCGGAAGCTGATAAAGAGGTCAAGAATCTCAAAAAGTGCAAAGATAATTGGATTCTCTATACATACGTATCCTCAAATGTCAGAGGAACATGTATGGGCTTCCTGCTAAAATCGCCACAGGGGAACATAATACCACTATCCTTATCTTATGAATTTCAGGCTACAAACAACAAATCTGAATATGAGGCTTTGATTGTTGGATTACAACTAGCCAGGGATATGGGAATCCGGTGCATACAAGTATTTATTGATTGTCTCATATTGATTAACCAATTTAATGGTTCTTATGCAGTGAGATGGGAAAATTTAATTAAATATCTTGATATTGTTAAAAAAATAGCATTGTGTTTCGAGAATTTCAATATAACAGTGGTTCTCAGAGAAGAAAATTCAGAAGCTGATGCTTTGGTAAATCTGGGATCATCACTCAGGATACCGGAGGATATCAGGATTCCGATTACACACATTCTGACTCGTGCGATTGCTGAACAGGAAGCCCATGCAATTGATAATGATGAAGAAGTGAATGATAGGATCCCACAGACATCGACAAATCCTGGACTTATCTAATCAAAAAGTATATACAAAACGGGGAGATTCCCAAGAGTGAAAATCCCAGGGCTTTTCACGCCAAGGTAGTACCCTACCTTATTATAAATAATATGTTATACAGAAAGTATCTTGAAGGTGTCTACTTGAGATGCTTGGAAAAGTCAGAAGCTCTTGAAGTTCTTGAAGACATTCAAGGAGGAGATTGTGGAAACCACACTGGGGGCAGAGCACTCTTCTCCAAGTTTTTTGATCAAAAATCAACATTATGGTTTTCTATTCCAAACTTAGAATGTGAGGTAGTGTGATTTAAGGATAAAATGACAATATGCCGAATTAGGGAAATCGACACAAGGATGTAACGAGGGAAAACCCAGAATCCTTCGAGTTACCTCTAGGAATCCTGGCAAAAAACCTCGGGAGCCAGCCTGAAGAGCATGCTACCTAGCAGTTTTACAGATAAGAAATTGAAAAGTACTAGAAATTTAGTGGTTTGATCGAGCGGACTATGTGTTACAATGATTCAGTGCTATCAGAGCTAGAGTGTGTATGGGTTGTGTGTCCCTAAACCGACCGAGTCCTCGATTATATAACAGTTACAATGCTAACTAACTATCCGGGATTCTCGGGATCTCGTTCTCCACTTCTATTTGACCGTTGAAGTTTGTTCCACCCGTTTACAGGTGTTAGTTAAGTCTCAAATATCCCTGCAAGTAATAGAACACGAGGCAAAATAGAGGTTAGTTGAACATTAGATATTCAGGATACCTGGACTGGTAGGATTCCCACGCTATCTTAGTATTCCTGGACTGTCTGAGCTTCCCGCTAAGCATCTTGAAAATCAACCCCTAATAATGCCATCTTTAAGGTATTTTATGATCGGAATATCCTTAGGATTTCCAACATCCATATCTTCATTTTCATCAATAGCGTGGGCTTCCGGTTGAGCTATTGCTGGCGTCAGGATGTGCAATTGGAATCCTGATATCCTCAGGAATCCTGAGCGATGAAGCCAAATTTGCTACAGCATCGGCTTCTGAATAGTCTTCTCTTGGAATCTGTGTAATGTTAAAATTTTCGAAAAGCATGGATAATTTTTTAACAATATGAAGATTTTTCACTAGATTATTCCTTCTCACTGCATAAGAGCCATTAAATTGGTTAGTCAATAGAAGGGAATCAACAAATACTTGAATACATCATATTCCCATATCTCGGGCCAATTGCAACCCAGCAATCAAAGCTTCATACTTAGCTTCGTTGTTTGTAGCCTGGAACTCACAAGATATGGATAGTGGTATTATGTCCCACTGTGGTGATTTTAGCAGGATGCCCAACCCTGTTCCTCTAACATTTGAGGAGCCGTTAGTGTAAAGGATCCAATTTTCTTCGAGCTTCTTAAGCTGCTGGACTTCCTTATCAACTTCTGGTTCTATGTCGCTGCTGAAATCCGCCATAAAGTCAGCCAAGGCTTGGGATTTAATTGTTTTCCTTGGCTCATATTTGATGTCGTCACTCAACTTAACTGCCAACTTAGCCATCCTACATGACATTTCCGGCTTCCTAAGAACTACCTTAGTAAGATAGTTAGACTTTACAATTATAATATGAGTTTAAGAATAATGTCTAAGTTTAGTGGAAGCCATTATGAGAGCTAAAATTAATTTTTCAAGATAATAATAGCGGGATTCTACGTCTAGCAGAGTTTGACTTACGTAATATATCGGTTGCCGCTGACCTTAGTGGTCTTTTACTAAGAATGCACTGACTGAGCTTCCAGATACTGCAAGATACAAATACAGCGGCTCCCCATCTTCTGGATTTATTAATAGTGGAGCTTCTTACAGATATTCTTTTAAGCATCTTAGAGCTTCTTCATGCCTTTCAGTCCACTCAAACCTCTTGTTTTTCCTCAGAATCTCGTAGAAATCTCTACTTTGTTTATGAGGATCTTGAAATAAACCTGTTAAGTGCTGCAATCTTTCCTGTCAATCTTTGTACCTCTTTTATGTTTGTTGGCGAATTAAGGTTGAGTATTGCTCGAATCTACTTTGGACTTGCTTCGATTCCTCTTTTAGTAACCATGTAGCCCAAAAACTTTCTAGCTCGCACCCCAAAATGGCACTTGGAGGGATTGAGCTTCATGTTATATTGGTTGAGGCTATCAAAGGCGGTTTGGAGATCCCACCATGTCGTCTATGTAGGCCTCCATTGTGTCCCCCAGCTGCTCTTTAAACATCATATTGACGAGCCTCTAATAGGTGGCACCTGCATTTTTAAACCAAATGGCATGGCATTATAACAATAGATACCTTTTGGGGGTTATAAATGTTGTATGCTCCTGGTCACAGGGTTCCATTTGGATATGTTGGAATCCCGATGAAGCATCCATGAAGGTGAGCATCTCGTGGTCGGCTGTGGCATCCACCATTGCATCGATATGGGGAAGTGGGAAAGGATCCTTAGGACAGGCCTTATTAAGATCTGTGTAATCAACACAAACTCTCCACTTTCCATTCTTCTTCTGGACCACCACCACATTTGCTAGCCACTTGGGGTACTTAACCTCTCTGATCATCTTTGTTTTGAGAAGCTTTTCAACTTCCTCCTGGATGATTGCATTCTTTTCGGGAGTGAACTTCCTTCTGTTTTGCTGTATGGGCCTGAAAGAATGATCTAAACCAAGTTTGTGAGTAATAACATGTTTAGGGATGCCCATCATATCCTCATGCTTCCAAGCAAAAGTTGCGGTTCTGGCTTTCAGAAGCTGAATCAGTTCTTGTTCGGCATCCTCTGGAATGCTAGTCCATATGAGCACCTTAATTTCGGGATTCTTAGGGTTTAAAAGGGCTTCTTTACCGTCAGGCTCCCTGTCCTCCTGTTCTTCAAGTGCTCTTTTCTGTAATTGCTATCCCTTCGTCAGTTTGGTGGTGTTCTTCATCGAAGTCGAGTAGCAATTCTTGGCTTCCTGCTGATCGCTCTCAATCCTTACAACTCCCCAAGGTGTGGGAAGCTTGATGAACTGATGATAAGTTAAGGGGACTTCCTTCATCTCATGTATCCAAGGTCTGCCAGGAATTATATTGCAACAAGAGAGAGAATCTATAACACAAAACTTTTGCATACAATTTACTCCCTCTATGTACACCAGTAATCTGATATCCCTAATGGTGCATTTAGTTTCACCACTTAAGCCAACCATGATTGAGGATCTTGCAACTATTTCAGTTTCTGGGATTCCCATCTTTTTGAGCACATCAAGACGGATTATGTTTACTGAGCTTCTGTTATCTATCAGGATTCTACGAACAAAATTGTTAGCAACATATAAAGTATGGTATCATGATGGGGATCTTGAACATTGGAACAGTCGCTTTCATCTAAGGATATGACTTTGTCTTGAGTTAGGTTGGAAGTCCAGGCAGGTCTGTTTCCCTGTTTAGATTTTGGATTCTTTAGCATGTTTCTTGGCCGAGGAATAGGAGGTGCCACCAATATCAACATAAAAACAATACTCAGATACCTTTGGGTAGTCTTCCTCGTCATCGTCTTGGTCCACAACATTGACTCTTTGGTTTTCTCGCTTGGAATATGGTCGGGATCTAGACTGCTTCCCCAGGGATTCCGACTTCTTACCATTAGGATCATATTTGGGAATATCCATCCTTTGGTGGATCTTTTTGTCATCTTCCAGACGGATGAATCTTAGCCCCCTACTGCGTACTTCATTGGTATTCATGCAAGGAGTCATGACAAGGTCACCATAAAAACGAGAATCCTTTCGGAGCCCCATTTTGAAGGCTTTAACTGTCGCCGCCATATCCAGGTGAGGAATCTTGAGGGATTCTCATTGGAATCTGGCGATGTATTCTCTGAGCGGCTCATCCGGCTTTTGGACTACTTGATATAAGTCACCTGTGAGCTTCTCAAAGGTTCTACTGCAAGAAAACTGACTGTTAAACAAGTTAACTAGATGAGAAAATGATGTAATAGTGTAGGGCTGGGCAAACTCGGGATCCCGACCCGACTTAGGTGTTTCCCGACCCGACCCGAGACCGAGATTTCCATAAAATCAAGGACCGATGACCGACCCTATTTGTTATATCGGGTATCGGTCTCAGGAGTTATCGGTCTGGTCGGTACTACATAAAATCCCGAGACCGATAGTCACAAGTCGCAAACATCCGTCGGGTTCTAAGGGGATCCGATAGTGAAAACAAAGGCGGTGGAAGTTCATCATTTATTTATTGGAAACAACGAAGAGGTGATGTTGAATTTCTTCTTTCTAATAGCAGTGATGTTGAATTTATGGTTCATGTTTAAAGAACATCGGTGCTTTCTACCGTCACAGAGACGAAGAACATCGATGCTTTTTTCTAATAGCAGAGACGAAGAACATCGGTGCTTTCTCCCGTCGCCGATGAGGGTCTGATTATCTCCAAAAAAATTTCTTATTGCATAATCTCTTCTTCTCTTTCTATCTTGATACGTGGCTAAGTAATAGAAATAAAGAAGTCCAAAAAATCTCACAAGCCAACACGTAGAAATAGATATAGGTGAATCAACAACTTGATTTGGAAGAATAAAGCAAAGCCTTCTCAATATCTTTGTTGAATAGCATGGCTTCAGCTTCAATATTATCTCTAGCTCCATAGTTAATTTTATGTTGACATGGAACCTTAAGATCAAACTCCCTAAACATGAAGCTATCCATTGGGTTCAGAATTTTGATGTTCGCATGATCATCTCTTCGAAGTATATCCTCACTAATCTGGTTGTTGTAATAAAACGTGTCAAGCTGATGATTCCCTCTCATGTGAATGACTGAATTTAATTGGAATTTGGTACTAATGGGCCCGCACATCTAAATCCAACTCAAATCTCGGGTCGGTCGGCTTTTTTCGGGTATTGTCGGTCTCAACCCGAGACCGAGACCGAACCCGATTTTGCATAAATATAAAACCCGATACAGAAACCATATATGTATTCTCGGGTCGGTAATCGGGAATTCTCGGTCCGGGTAATCGGGATTTCTCGGGTACCCGATTATATGATCACCCCTATAATAGTGTTAGGACGAATGCTCAGTAGCCATTTCATGGCCGGTCATGTCAGGGTTGAACCAAAGTCTTTGCATAGGCATGCTTCCTTGATTTCTGTTGGAATAGGTTTGATCTACATGCGGTCCCTGTAATGTGCCATGTGTTCTTCAAGATCCGTGGTTCCATCATAAAGCTTCATGCTTGGAGTCTGGAAACGTTTTGGAATCCCAACTTGAGAAATTGGCCAAGTGAACCTAGAGATCTTGTGGCTTTCCAAAGGGACCTCAAGAATAGGTCTCAGGATCCCCGAAACACTTGATATAATTTCTTGTGGCTTTCCAAAGGGACCTCAACTTCTGGAGCTCCCTAGTGATCCCTGGAACACTTGGTTAGAAGTTAAAGGAATTGCGTTGGAGACATTACCTGGGTCGAGATTCTGGACTGGGATCCTATGACCATATCCATAGCTCATTGGATGCTTGGCTCTGTAGTCGTTTCCATCTGCATGGGGATGAAATCTCCTTCATAAATTTCCGGGGAGGTAGTCCTGAATATCCCTGTAGAAACAGAAAGGTTAGGGTTCTGGTATCTCTGGGAATCCTAGCCCCAATTTCTTGGGTGGGACGGATATCCCTGGGATGGTACGGTTGAGAATCCCAATGATAATGGAGTCCATGGATCTTTAGAGCATGGCTGCGAGGATTCTGGTGGAGCAGCTCCTAAGAACCTAACAGTAAACCTTGCATATCCAGTAGCCTGGGAAGTCATCGTAGGGTCTATAGCAAAACTCACTGCCGATTTGTAATTATAGCGGACCAAATGTAAGGATCCTGAGGCATTAAATTCGAGATGCCTGGATAATAGTGGACTTTGTTTCTTCATAGGTTTCTTAGACTTCTTGAGCTCCTCAATTTCCCTCATCACCATGTGGTTAGTCTTTTCGTATTGATCCACCTGATTTTTCACCTACGTAATCAAAGTAAACAAATCATTGTTAGTGATAACAAGATCAACAGATTGAACCTGGGATCCCGTGAACACGTGATAGTCCGTTTTCTTCGGCTGCTCATCCACTATTTTCTAACGATCATTGGTCTTCTTCTGGCTTCCTGGAGCAGGAGGAATAGGAGTAATGGAGGATGAGACAGAGGCCGAAGCAGACTTTTGTTGAGTCGACATTTTTTTAGTGGAGATCAAATTCAGTGAAAGAGAAATAGAATTTTTTGTAGGATGAAGCACCACTTACCCCACGGTGGGTGCCAAAATATGTTGGTCAAAAATCAACAATATGGTTTTGTATTCCAAACTTAGAATGTGAGGTAGTGTGCTTTAAGGTTAGAATGACAATATGCCGAATTATGGAAATCGACACAAGGATGTAATGAGGGAAAATCCAGAATCCTTCGAGTTGCCTCTAGGAATCCTGGCAAAAAACATCGGGAGTCATTTTGAAGAGCCCGCTACCTAGCAGTTTTACTTATAAGAAATTGAAAAGTACAAGAGTTTTGGAGGTTTGATCGATCGGACTATGTGTTACAATGATTCAGTGCTATCAGAGCTAGAGTGTGTATGAGTTGTGAGTCCCTAAACCGATCGAGTCCTCGATTATATAACAGTTATAATGCTAACTAACTATCCGAGATTCTAGGGATCTCGTTCTCAACTTCTATTTGACCGTTAAAATTTTTTCCGCCCTTTTAGTCCATGTTATTTGTAAATGATGTTGAGTCTACAGGAGTTAGTTAAGCCTCTAGCGTCCCTGCAAGTAATAGAACACGAGGAAAAATAGAGGCTAGTTGAACATAATATTCAGGATACCTGGACTGGTAGGATTCCCACGCTATCTTAGGATTCCTGGACTGTCTGAGCTTCCCGCTAAGCATCCTGAAAATCAACCTCTAATACCAAGATTCTCAGATTTGGTTATTATTGGCCTACAATGAAGAAGGATGCTATGAGCTTCTCCTAGAAATGTGATGCCTGCCAAAGGCACGAGACTATTCTGCATCAACCAGCTAAGCATCTTCACTCTATAGTATCCCCTTGGCCATTTATGAAATGGCATAGATATTGTGGGTAAGCTGCCTAAGGCTACCAGAGGAAAGGTATTTATGCTTAAAATAACAGATTATTTTTCCAAGTGGATTGAAGCAAAAGCCTATGTTCAAGTTAGGGAGAAGGAGGTGATATCCTTCATTAAAAGGAACATTATTACCAGATTTGGGATTCCGGCAGAGATCACCTATGATAATGGCTCCCAGTTTATTGGCAATCAGACTATAAGTTTTTGTGCAAGTTGGGGAATCAAGATGATTAGTTCAACACCTGTTCACCCTCAGGCCAACGGACAAGCAGAATCCGGTAACAAGATCACCATCAACAATCTCAAGAAGAAGTTGGGTTCTAAGAAAGGAAAGTGGGCCGAGGAACTGCCATTTGTTCTTTGGGCAGATAGAACAACACTCAAGAATGCAATAGGTCAAACTCCACTCTCTTTGCCAGAATCCGGATGGCATCCTACCAATAAAGAGTGGCAAAATCATATAATAAGAATAACAGGCTCAGAAAATTTCAAGCGGGAGGCATGGTGCTCAGAAAAGCATTCCAAAATACTACTAATCTCGCTGATGGCAAGTTGGCACCCAAATGGGAAGGCCCATGCTTTATAGATTCCGAATAAGGAAAAGGGGCATATCGATTAGTAAGCATTGAAGGAGAACCTTTTACAAGAGCTTGGAACACCATTCACCTTAAAGCTTATTTTATGTGAGAATCCTGCCATATTCCTAAGGATCCTCGCCGACTTATCACAAATTGGTATGTTTACTATTCTAATTTCAATTTATCATTATCATTCTTATCATATGGTACTGAATTAAGCATCGGAGTGGTGTTAGCAAGACTAACACCCACCCTTAACAAGTGGTAAGTGTTTTGCAGAAAATTAGGAATCTTGACTAAGTTTCTTGGGTATATCCCTAGTTAGAGGCTGGTCACCTCTTCTACATTTGGGTATTCGCCAGTAGCGCATGACCCTCGCCAGGAGCGCACGTCATTCACTGGTATGCTCAAGGTGGCTGACAATCTTGTCACTATAGGCTACTGTGTGGATTCTCAAGGTTTTTAACACTGATATGTTAAGTAAGTTTTTCGCATTTTCATGTCACTTACGTATTAGGTATATCCCTAGATGGCTTAGTCCTAAGTTTTTTGGGTTAAACCCCAGTTCTAAGGTTTTTAACACTTACGTGTTAACTAAGGTTTTCGCATTCCCATGTCAGTCACGTTATGGGTATACCCCCAGTCGACTTTGTCCCAACTTTACTGGGCTTGTCCCCAGAATTGGCTTAGTCTCAAGCATCCCGGGTTTATCCCCAGTTTAATTGTGTTTCCTAACTTATTTTAAGTTCAGGAATCACTTAGGAAAGTTACCCAGGCTACCCGCCAAGATACCAAAAATAATGCTCATGAGAATCCCAACTGGGATGCCAACAAGGATACCGGAAAAGGTGATGAACTAACTTAAAAGTTTCCTAAAGTAAAACTCATTGAGCAGGTACTTGATATCTTCATGTGTTACACTTGTTTATTATGGTTTGTGACCTTGTATAAATTACAATATTATCTAGCATCAAAGTTTTCTAAATCGTTTATTCAGAAGATCAATTTTAGTGCAATACTTAGAAAACTTTTATAAACAACAAACATTGACAAGACCAAAAATTTAAATGCACCATAATAATCAAAAGGCTAGAACATATTACTAACAAATGGAATTAAAAGTGAGCTCCCCAAGCTTCGTCCTGAAAACCTCAGGATCCCTCCACTTCGACAGCTCAAGGTCAAGGTCATTGTTCCAGGAATCCGGGTTTCTTCTTGTAAACCACAAGATCCCTCCACCCGGATCTGTACCATTGTTATTTGTTTGTTATCCTAACATTGTTTGAAACAGGCAACCACAAAAGAAAAATAAATTGTTTTTAACATCATCACCACTTAAAAATAAGTAGGCCCAGGTCTCTTTGCTTCGACCATCATCACCCACAGCCTTCTCGGAGGCCACCTCCTTCTCTGTACTGGCATCTTCGGCATCCTTACCCTCAACCTTCTGAGCATCTTTCTCCACCTTGTCATCACCAGCAGCTTCGACTCTTGCCATCTGGATTTGAAGAGCCTCTCCCGTACTAGCTGGCTTCTCCTCTTAAGCTTTAGCCTTCTCCAACTTCTCCAGGGAAAGTTTCCAGGCATCCATTGTCCATTTTTTGCTTGAGAACTCTTCAGCCTCAGCCTCTTCTGCATCTTGAGCATACACTGGAGGACACTCTGGGCAGCAGATTGCCTACTAACTGCAGCTTCCTAAAGTGTTACAGCCTCGAACAGAATTCACTACTCTTTGAGTTTCCGCTCATAATATTAGGTTTTACCTTTAGCAATTTCACCCTGGAGACGGATGGCCTCCCTGGTCTCATCAAGCTTCCCCTGTACCTCCGCCAGCTTAGCCTCGGTTTCTTTAAAGGTGGTACTCAACTACTCATGACCCTGTAAATGGATTGAGAATCTCAGACAGATTCAACAGTTACTAATGTATGTGAACCCGAAATTTGACTTACCATCTTCATCATGGTCAGCGTGCTCAACAACTTGTTACTGGTCTTAGCCGAACTCAACCCTTCGAAGCTATCCAGATAGACGGCAGAATCAGTGGTCTTCCTCTTCTTGCTTAAGGAAGCCTTGTTGCGACTGACAGGTGGCTTGGTGGTGACAAGAGACTCTATTGGTAACTTGGCACCCCCAGAAATTGATTCGCGCTTCACAAAGAAGAATTTCTTCTTCCAGTCATGATCATTATGAGAAGCTCGGGGTATCAATTGAGAAGTGGACGAACGGGCTTGGAGTAGAAAACGACTGCTCCCATGGGTGCGGAGTTGGTAAGTAGAGCAAACTTCAGGGATCCCCATGTTAAGGTTCCTGGAATGTTTCAGATTGTCGAGAGAAAACAAAATTCGCCAAACCATGGGCATGGTTTGGGATTATGACAGACCGGTTATTTTGAAGAACTCGTTCATAATGTCGGGAAAGGGATACGACATTCCGAGAGAAAATGGGTAGAAAAGAAAGCAAACCCAGGTCTTAGAAACGAAATCAGCTTTAAGGCGAGAATGATACATACGAATGACAGCAGAAGGGGAGAACATGCCATATTCTTTGAGATTTTGAATATCTCGATCGGTGAAAGAACATGTTTCTTCTTCGGAATTGACAAGGATTCCTTGATTGACAAAGTCTTCGATATCAAGATTGGTTGAGGAAGAGGTCGAACGGGTGGATTTCTTCACCATTGTAAGAAATCGAAATCGAAATAAAGGATGAAGTACTGACCTGATTTTCACAATAAGCTCGAGAGGTTTAAGAGAGTTGGGTGAAGAAGAAAGGGTTAATAATCATGTACTTAAAAGGAGTAATGATGGCAGTCTGTGAGTCCGAGATCAAACCGACAACACGATATCTAATCACAAATGAGTGCGGAATCCTCAAATGTGATTGATTCAAGAAACAAGTAGAAGAAATAGACTCAATCTATAGGAAAGATTGAATCTTGAATGAATATCACTACTTGAATGAAGCTGATCGTAAACACCTATAGAGCACAGAAATCGTAAACTGAATTTGTGTATTGGAAAAGCTTGTCTTGATCATAAACAAGTGAGGCTTATATAGTGCCTCTTACAAAAGACCTAGCCCAATAGTAAACATAACAAGCCCAATCATAAACTAGAAAGGTTCGGCCCACATGGCTCATTACAATAACTAACTAAGCTCAAAAGTAAATAAAACTAGCCCAATAACTAATGTTCATGCCTTCTATAAAATATAGCCCAACAATCTTCCCCTAGGCATGAACCATTAGACCTCTTACGGCAGCAGCAGATCGAATTTGAAAGTATTCTGAGCGTTGTTCGACCACCATCTGTTCGCCACAATCCGGTTTGCCGTCCCATGGAAGATCCCCACCCTCACAGCGTTTTCCATGTCATTTTCATCTCCGAGAATAGGCTGTGAGGCGAGCAGTTTGATATCCTTTTCTCCAAATCTTAGCAAATCAACCGGATCGTAAAAGCGAAACTGCCTCATACCCTTGCAGAGAACCACCACCTCGTGTGTCGTTGGATCATAACACCAGCAGTCAAAGTTTTTGACCAAGGTACCATCTTCAATCTCATCCAACATGTTGATTACTCTTGTGCGCTTGGTAGGTGGTCTCCTTGCTTCACCAATTGGCTCCCCAGTCACTGGGTCAGTTTCAGTCTGGACCCACCTTACTTGCTTTAGCTCAAAATTTGCAAAGTTATCTTCTTGATGGCTCAGCAAATTGTTTCTAATAAGGTCTCCGTCAGGGCCGTTCCATC
This sequence comes from Deinandra increscens subsp. villosa, assembly GCA_039602395.1. Taxonomy (NCBI): domain Eukaryota; kingdom Viridiplantae; phylum Streptophyta; class Magnoliopsida; order Asterales; family Asteraceae; genus Deinandra; species Deinandra increscens. The sequence goes on from JBCNJP010000025.1 coordinate 24,334,619, forward strand.
TGTTTATTTAGGGAGCTCGAAGCAGACTTCTAATCTCAGGCTCAGTCTAAGAATGGAATTGTGCACGAGTTCTGTAATATTCAAATGGACTATAGCCTTCACGGATCACAGCAAATAATTTCTTCTCGGTGTCATAATGCCAGCACAAGATGGGTTCACAACTCCCCTTTTTGTCTATAGAGCTTTCACCAAGATCAAGAGAGTACTGAGTGGGGGCTGGTCCTTGAAAGAATTCTCGGAACCAGTTGTCGTGACCTTCAGGAGCTTTGGAGATGACCCTTCCACCTCGGGCATAATCAGACATCTCAATATTTTCATCTCCATCGTCTACATTCATTGCATCTGCACCTTGCACACCCTGTGATGAACTTTGATCAGGGGCACCTGAAGATTTTGACTCCACGACACTTTTCAAGTCAGTAAACTTCTTCTTAATGTCCATCAAAGTCTCATAGAGCCACTTCATTCTATTTTTATCCGCCACCTCCTTTTCTCTCATCCTTCTATTCTCATCATTAAGTGCCTTTATCTCATTTTCTCTGAATCTATTCTGAGAGCTCAAAAAATTGATATGAGGATCAGTGCTTATCCTCAAATCAATCGGAAGATCAGCAGATTGGAAGGGCCTGAAGCTAGGAATAGCTGTTGGCTGACTTATCACAAGAGCAGCGCTCACTCTCACTGGGCTTGGTACAACGAATGAATGATCAACCTCTATATATTGTCCTTCTTCCCGAATTGGGCTACGTTCGGATAGAAGTGGAGTTTCAGTCTGAGCAGGAGCAGGTTGATCTTGAACATTTTCAGCAACTATTTCTTCTTGAGCACCGGGACCCTCAGAACTAAGCCCTGCTGGTTGTACTATCATTAAGCTTGAGCTTGTCTTTGTAAGCTTGAATCTTATGCTTCTTGGATCAGACCTCTTTCTTGGAGATGGTTCACGTGCAGGAATGGGTTCTTCAAGAAGATCCTCTACGTTCAGATTTAGCTCGGGAGGTGTTGTATCACTGCCCGATGAGCCGATCATGTCATCTCTTGACCTTTTAAGGTTAAGAGGCCCCAAATCCCCATAAATGTCATCATCTGTAATCTCTTGACCGGCAAGTATGTCATCCATCACATTCTCTTCATCGGAAGGTATTATCACATCTTCTTCTTGTACATTTACAGCCGGAGTTGCTGCAATGTCTTGATCTTCAGCAACAGTTGCATTAACATTAGGCACATCGGCTTCAGGTTCATCCTCATCAAACTCTTGTTCCCTTGCCACCTCGGGAAACGCACCTCTCTTTACCCATTTAAGTCTTCCTTGAAAGCTGTTTTTACCCTTTCTATCTTGGGTTTGAAGACCAAAAACCCACTATCCATCACTTTTATGTCCAACTTTTCTATCCTTTCTTCAATCATTGGGTATTTCTTCATGACCACCATTTGCAAAAACCTTGGTGTCAACAGGAACTGTTCTCTGGCACTCAGATCAGCATTGCCTATCCAGTCTAACAGCATCATATTCGAGAAGTTGAAATCCCAATCTAAGGCCAATGCAACGAAAGCAGTTCCATGAAGTTGGTTGAGCTGATCGAAGCTAGTTCGTTTTCCCAAAAAGGATTTCTGCACGTAGTGAGCCAGACACCTCCAATAGTGTAGCAATAACTTCTTGAAAATGGGAGGGAACTTTCCTTCATAACCCAGTGATTGTGCACCTGCTAGAACAACTTCCTTCGGATACTTGATTGGATCAGAGGCTTTATCAGTGATGTTCAGCCCTTTTCTGATATCATCTTCCTCAATCACTACTTGTCTGTTCTGAACAGTTGCGGTAATACTTGTCTTGTCAGCATTTGCTCTTGCTGTACCCCGAAACTCCCTCACTAGCATCTTATCAATAAGCACATTCATCCTCAGGGCATGGTTTATTTTGCATGTATTCATCCCAGCCACCAGAGAATAAAATAGTTCCATATGCTTCTCTGGCGGGTCTTCAAGATACGCTGGGATGCAGTGATCCTGTTCAAACTTTATCTCTTCGTCTAGCATCTCTTCTGCCATCTGAGAAAACGAGACAAATGCATCAATCCTAAACTCATCAAAGTGAAATTATGTTTGTCAACAACATCTTGAAGCTCAATTGATTATCACATTTAACTTGTTAAGTTCAGAAAATCTCAATTTAAACGTTCAAGAAAAAATTTAATTTTGAAACACAATTTGACAAACACATTTAATTTTAACTTAAAATGATGAGTTTGATAAGATAATCAAGTCATTTTTGGGTTTATTTAAGTATTTACGATTTTAACTTAGAGTATTAATGAGTTTACGATCGCTATTTGGGTTTACGATCCAACTATGTGTTCACGATCGGTAACTATAACAGGCCAGTCGGAAATATGAGGCCCGGTCGTAAACGCTGATTGTAAGCCCGATCGTAAATGCTGATCGTAAGCCTGATCATAAACAATCATCGGGAACGCCAGTCGTAAACGTGAACCGTCATCTTCAACCTTGAGAAAATCGTAAACACAGATTTCTCCATTGATGAACCTGCAAAAACTCGAAAAACACATCAAACCATCTCGAAAATGTACACAAAACACCTATCACTACCTTTTAACAGTCGTAAGCACAAAACCGACTTCAAATCTCGTTTAAATGTCACGAACACAGTAACAAGAGAAGACGATCAAGAGTTAGGGCTCATATCGCAAAAATCGTGAATAGACAGGCAAAACCTTGAGAAAACAGTTGATTTATGTGTGTTTCTTGGTCGGAAAAGGTTTGCGAGAGAGGTGATGTGCACGGTTTTGGCAGAGGGTGGACGGAAATGAGCCGGATCGTTTTTTCCGGTGAAAGGGGC
>JBCNJP010000025.1:24337975-24363725 GCA_039602395.1 Deinandra increscens subsp. villosa
GCTAAAGAATCCAAAAATTTAGAGTGAAGATCCAACAAAATAAAAGTGTAACTATGAGGTACCGAATATCGAAAAGTGATCTGCAGGATTACGCATGGCATCAAGCATGAGAAATAGCAAATAGAGGAAAAGCGCCAACGACTTTGTTCGTGAATTCGAGTAAGCGATGGGATAACAAGTCTTATGATAGTCTCAGCTGCACACCCCAAGGATGGACATGTGAGTTTAAACTGGCACTGGTGAAGATACCAGCAGGGAGGGTGCAAATAACGTAATGGATAGTATAAAATTCGGAGAGAGGTATATATGTGCTTGACAAGATTTGGAAAGGAATTCCGTAAATAGATATCGAAATGAGCGTGTCACGGTTATACAATCCAATAGAGTAAACGTCAAGACAATCAATGATGAACACATAACACATATGGACGGGTTCGGTGATCAACCAAAGGTCGTGGACGTATTCGGCCTAGTTAAGCATTAGTTACTAAGTTAACACTTATAATCGTAACTAACGGATTTGTCTAACGGAAGTTAACCTTGAAATTCTCGGGTGTCACAGTCTCGTTAGGAAAATCTTCATTGTTTAAGCTCACCAGTGTGCCCAATCTCCTTGGTGTTCTTGCACTTCATGCGTCATGCTTCCTTTCTGGTCAAAATATCGGTTCAAATGATCTTCAAAAGTAAGATAAAGTAGGAAAGTGTTAGAAAAGGGTGTATACGAAACACAAAACATCAGGATGTTCAAAAGTGGATTTTGCTTTCAATGGTAGTACAAATGGGTTATGGTTAGGTCCTAGAGCAGGTGTACTGCAGATCGAAATGTCACATCGGGTGTTGAATTCAGATGGATTGGGGGAGGTATCACTCCCGTGAATGCCAGAAAGTTTATCAAAAAGTCCGTCGACTCAAAAGTAGTTTCCCTTCAACGAAAGTCAATTTACTTCTTAACACAAACTTCTAAATATTGGAGTTGTTCATTCGATCATGCAGTTTTTCAGTCATAAGATTAACAATCTTAGGTTTTTATGAAAAAACTGATGTTCATCTGAGTTAGAAATCACGCAGGAGCTAGAGTTTTCAGAAAGCATGGAGTTTGATTACTTCAGGCATGTCTCTTTTAGTAGAAATACGTAAGGGATATCTGTGTTCTCGGAGAAAATAGCATTAAGCAGTTTTGTCGAGGACCTAATCCCGTTAGATGGAGCTTCTCAAAACGAGGCTCTTGTGTATGACTCTAATGTCAATCCTTGGTCCGGTACTGGTCCCGCATTCAACATGCCACCAATGTTTATATACAGGGTGTACCGCAGCTAACCCACCACACTACCAGCACCTTGAAGGCGTACCAGCTACCCACCATTACTAGATATTAGTCAAACCACATTGGATATATATTTTTTTTATCGGATATAGAGGATGTCAAGTTTCTCCCATACGCTTAAATGTAAAGGGGGCGAGAGATTAAACCTCAATACTTATGCAAACAAAAGGTGTAAGAGTTTTTATTCACAATACCACAAAGATGCGTAATGTTTGCAACTCTAGCAAAGATTGTCAAGAGGTTGGCACGCACAGTGCGAATATCATAACGCTTCAAATTTCAAGACAATCAAAATGTTAAATAGGCCATAACGTTTAAGTTCAAGCTGGGGGTCCATCAATGAAAGTTTTATGAAAAGGACAATGAGGGTTCGTGTACCAGAAATTTGTCGATAGTTGTTATGATAGGAGCGTTAATAAATATACAAATTGTATAGATAACTTGGTGTACTCAAGGTGCAGGTCGATGGTACAATTAGCTATTGATAACAAGAAGTTCATGTTCGATGGGTGTAAATAGGGTTTCTATAAAAAGCTTTTTATTGTTACTGTGATTGCGGCACAAGGTAGTTTCATCATCAATGGTGTTATCTAGTTAAAAAGCTAACCAAAAGTGTAACACTTTCTGGTTCAAATCTTGAAAGCTCAACCAAGACATAAAAGGATTAAAAAAAGCGTGAGCTTCAAAAGGGTTCGAATCGTGCAGACAAAAATCAACCGCACAGGTTCAAAAGGTCAGTCGGAATTGTCATTACGTTCAAACTGGAAGTCATCAGTTTGAAAATCGGGGAGGCTTTTCACTAACATTACCCCCATTAGAAAAAAAAACATGCTTGCGGTGAGGTAAGCACTCTGTATAATCGTGACGATGTTGCTGGCAACAAGTTTTGGTTTGCACAATAAATCAGCAGTATGAATCTTCAGGGGGAAACTTCACAAGAGTTCTCAGCCCAGAAATAAGTTCCACTGCTCGCGATATATGATTCGTATAATTCATTTATCCAATTTTTTTTTTGGTATCTGTCCACTGAATGTATGTCTGGGTTGTCTCATGATCGTAAAGTTCCAGGGATTGATATGGTTATTAAAGTCGTGAAGGTGGAATTATGATTCAATATGAATTCAAACTAGTCAAAGATTTCGTCAAGAGTTTTCGTAGTCCAGAAAAACTTGTCATTTAAGTGCACAAGTGAAACGATGTCCTACCAGGACCAGTATTCGTAATATGCTCCAAAAAGTTTTGCAAATGGATTAGAATCCAATACTAGAAAGGTATGAGATCAGGTGTGATAGCGTTTAGAAGGATGGAGGACTTCAACCATCTGGTTGAGGCGAACATGCTCGACATTCGGATGTCATGGGGTTTAAGGTAAGAGATTGTATCCTTTACAACCATCAGCTTGCCGTTTTGGATTCCCCAGGATTTCCATACACTGCAAATTACATTTACGTGTGCACCCGTAACTGTAATTTACCCTATATGGTCACCATAGTTCCTCTTACTTCAGGTATTATGGAGTACAAATGAGATATCCTCAGAGTGGGTATCAAGAATAGGATCACTAACCCAAGGTTATCTTGACCAGGTTCGGTATAGAGAAAAGTCTCGAGAACAATATGTTCGTTATAATTGGACTGACCCACCCGAAGCGAGTCAGCCAGAAATTTAGCTCAAGAGGATTTGGATAAGATTTATCACAATAACCCAAGCTTAGCTCGAAGTAACATAATGATTACTACACATACCAACCTGATCACAAATTCGATATATAAAAAAAAAATCAGTCAGTCCACGTCATGTACTATTTAGTTTATAAGAGTCTCATTCAAGTTGCTTCATTCCAACGCAACCATGCGATAGAAACGAGGAGAGAAAGATCTGGGAAGATCAGAGAAAATGTGAAAAGATCAGGATAATGAAGGTAGACACAAGTGTCCCCACAAGAAACCACTTGAATCCACACAATGCTGCTACTACTAAGGTTGAATGATCGCACTATTAGCACGTCATGATTACGTTTCCTGAACATGAGAGTTCAGCGATGCAGATAGGTCAGGTTCAACAAGAATCTCACACACTAGGAGAAAAAGGTTTAAGAACAGGAAGAGGTATCACACCACCTTCCTAAGTAAGCACTCGCCCAACATCTGGGTACCACGCCCAGTCCTTCAGTCTAGAATAATCCCGAGCAGCAACCGACTCGTCAAGAGTGAAGATGTGATCCTTTGATCTGATTCGACGTCTCGTGGTCCATGCGGTTAACCAAGAGGTACATGGCTCAGAGAGGTTAAGGAAAATGACTCAAGACTAACCGGCTCCTCGCCGTAAGTATAAGGGGGTTGGATGATGTAAACGACAAATCGTAAACCAGGTGCATGTAGGAGTGAGTATCACGATGCATGAGAAAAAAATTTATGTGCAACTAATGCAAAACTGTTACAGTCTAAAAAGAATCTTAGTTCACTGTAACCAATGGCTCTGATACCAATCTGTCACACCCCCAAAAATCCCACGAGCGATAACGCGCCGTAGGGAGCGTGACAAACCAGGATCGCCGTCCATTAGTTACACCAAAGGACAAATAGTTAATAAAAACGTTTCATATTTCATTAAAATATATAATTAGAGTTTTACAAACGCGGAAGCGTAAATACAATAAAAGTACTTTTGTAAATTCTTTGTCACCCAATGTGACGTGGCTTGTTCAAAGACATTAAAAGTGTTTCAAGACTCATGCATGCGTACTCGTGATACTCGAACATCTGCAACCTGAGAAATAACATGCTAAAAAGTGTCAACACAAAGGTTGGTGAGTTCACAGGTTTATCAGTTCAAAAACAGTTCCAGTTAATGTAAATCGACTGTTCAACAACAGTCCCAGTTCAGTGTAAATCAACTGTTCCTCGACATTTCAAGTTTAAGTTCAAGGTTGACTGTTCAACAACAGTTCAAGTTCATGCTCAAGTTCAGTTAATAAATTCCAGATAATATATCAATAGCTAGCTAGGCTATTTTCAAGAAATCAGTGCACGTTTGACTAGATAAACTAGCTATCCAGTTACTGAAGCTCGACAATTCAATTGTGCCTCGTTAAGACTAAGAAGTATATAACACCCGTTCGATATCCAATCGAGTCAGCGCGAATGACCCGGGTGGGGCTTGTCAGGCCCAGTAGAGCTACCAAATAAGTTCCCGCTGATGTCACATTGACAGTAACTCTAAAAGTGAGGACTTTTCATAAGTGTGCCACTATCATTCAGGTGATATAATTATCTAACAGTTCAAGTGTTTGCATGTTAATCTCCCCCAACAGGATTAAAATAGGTAAAAAGGGGCCGTGAAACTCACCTTTGGGTGCACAGCAATTTCGGATAAATAATAACAGCAATTAGCAACTACCAGGTCTTGTGAAAGCAATCAATCACCTAACAATCATATATGCATAAGTGTGTGTTCAATAAACAATGACTAAGTCTAGACCAACAGTGAAATCAATAATGACATAACATGACATGATGGAAATTTACCAAATCCGTAACGAGTCAAAGATGGCACATGGCCAAAATCATGATGATTACGAACGTCAATAATATATATATTAAATAAATATATCCGTTTGTGAAGTCGAATAATAAAATACGTGTGTGTATATATAAATATATATACATAGCCAAATATAAAACTATATCAATGTCGAGAACCCGAAATATGCTTATTTATATATTTATGCTCAAAATATTAATTTGTATAATTTAACATAGAATTTTTCATGAATATCTCTATATATTTAGTGATGACAATTGAGCTATATAAAATAACGAGATACGATCAAAATAGTTATTCCTACAAAAGTTCTATGGGTCCAAAATCATATGGGGAGCGATCGGTGAATGGTTTGAGTCAAACAAATTCATAAAATAAGTAATAAAATAAAGTAGAAAAAAAAACGGAGGTCACCAGGTTTGATCCTATGACCTCTGAGTCCAAACACAACGCCCAAACAACTAGGCTACGTGTTTTTTTTGTTTTCAAATCGATCTGCAAAGTTTTTAGTCTAACTGATTGATGTAATTCTAAAGAAACGGTTAGTAAAAATAAGAAAAAGGGGTTGACGGGTCTCGAACTCGCGACCTTAGTGTTAGAGAACGACCCTCAAACCACCAGAACAAACTTGGCTTTGGTTTTTATTTAGAAAAACAAATATATCTATCCTCCTGGTCGCGAGTCATCTTCTCCATTCAGAAACCCTAACCCGTCGACCACCATAACCAACAAAAAGAAACTTCGCGACAAGAACAAAAGTATATGATTACCAGGTTGATATCGAGTTTTAAGTTTGTACCTGAGATCAAAACGAAATTAGAGGCTCGATGGACAACGATCGATGACCCCTTTCGTACGGTTCAACTCCGACACCCGTGAATGATACACGATGTTCCTTGACGGTGATGTTCTCCTCGGAGACTGTAGATGGTTGTGAAGAGGCTTACGGTGGTCGGAGCAGTAACATGACGATGGTGGTAATGGTGAAACAAGGTGACGATCGGTGGTCGGAGAGGGGAAGTGGGTTTTCTTCACGGCGGGTCGTTGGAGATCGAGAAGGGCGAGAGAGTTGAAGAGCTCCGGTTCCTTTTATTTTTTGTACAATGATTGGCAATGGATGAATATGTTTCTCGGATCAATTCGTAACCGGCGATCGACATTGAATTCGATGGTTAATGTAGCGTTACCGGGGGAGGAGGAGAGTTTGCCGACGTTTTAAACGGAATTAAAATGATTTTGGTTAATTGGCATGATTAGTCCCTCTCAATTTACCCAATGGGTGTTTTAGTTTGGCAAATGACGGTGCCAATCCCTCTATGTTTGGTTAGTTAAAAGTAATTTAGGAATGACGAACCCAACCCCTCGAAGTTTATAAAATGATAACGACATCCAACAGAGATTAACTTAACGAAGAATATACGAATATATATATTAATACATGTTTATTGTGTGACGTTTTATAAAAATATAAATCTTGAATCGTCACATAAAATCATAGATTTAACGCACATAAAAGCATACAACGATACGTATAATTACACGACTCGTTGTCACATAAAATCATAGAACAACGTATGAGTTTATATATATGAGAATATATCACATAAAAGCATAAGTTAACTTTTCAAATGAAATGATAAAACATTCACATTAAATCATATGATTTACATAAAATCATAGATTATCAAATGTCTAGACTTAAGTGCATGCTCGTATAGTGATGATTACAAAAACCCTAATTGCTAAGGTCAACACAAGTCAAATATATAAATGTTTATACAATATTTAATACAGTTTACGTTCAGTTAATGCCAGTATTGGACCTGAAAACACGGATTGTCACAGTTGATAAGCTGAAGAAACAAGTTGCTGATGTCAGGAAAGAAATGAGCTTGGCTCATGACAAGCTGAAGGAGATGGGTGACTTAGAGGGCCAGCTGAAGGCCCAGAAAGAAACCACTGTTCAGAAGGAGCAGGAGTATGTTCATTTGGAGGTATACTTCGTTTTACTTTTTCCCTTTCCTTGCTTTCATACTTGTCTATTTTTTTTGTCTTGCATTCTTTACCAATGTCGCCCTTTTTCCTGTTTGTAGGCCCATGTCAAGGTCCTTCAGGAAGAGGTTCAATTGGCCCGGACTGGCGAAGCAGCTGCTAATGCTCACGTGGAAAAGACTAACAAAGAGATGGTGGCCCTACAAGCTGCTGGTGAGGATCGAGTGGCCATGGAAGGTCGTGTGACTGAGCTGGAAGGTGACAGGTGCTGGCTCCTTACTGAGGGGCTTGCCAGGGCTGTTAGACGCGTCCACACCTCTTCCCAATTTGGCCACTTGTTTCAGAGGGTTGTCGATGCCTACACTGCTGCTGGGTACCAACTTGGCCTTGCCACTGGTTATGGGTTTGCTGCTGAAGGGACTGCCCTTGAGGATACTCCTTTTTATGAGCCTTCAGCCGAGCAGAAGGTGCAAGAAGCAGGAGCTGGGCTTGTTGGTGCTTCATTCAGTGTCTTGGAGACCGTTGCTGCCAACCCCCAGTGGTCCTTGGAAGCTGTTTGCAATTTCCTGGATCTTGAAGACCCTGCTACCCCAAGCCCTTAAGCATTCTTGCCTTTAAAAACAATTAACTCTTTATGTCTGTAATTTTTGAAAACATGTTCCACTCTGCCCCTCTGTTGGGGTGTACAATGGTTTGTTATGTTTGCAATGGCCCTGTGGCCTTTGCCTTTTGTGCCCTGTTAAGGGCTTTTTATGCTATGGTAGCTACTTAGCACTTTTTATCTATTTGCTATTTACTGCTTTTAGGAGCGTCCCCCTTACAGCTTTTGCAATACTTAGGTATCTTTTAGTGCCTTTTGACATCCGTCCCTTATGGGCTGGTATGATTTCTTTATGACATGAAAATTTTTGTGCCATTTTTATGCCTTCATTTTTCAGAAGGTGCCCAAGCGACCCTTGTGAGGTCTTCCAGGGGCTTCTACCTTTTCTATTAAGGGCGCCCATTTAAGACCCTTTTGTGATAATGGACTTGGCTCTTGTGGAGCCTGTTTCTTATTTTACTTAGTACTTTTTCAAATGGTAACGTGCTTGCCTATGGTAGGACATGTGATACTCAAATTTTTCATGAAAATTTGGCTTGTTTCATCAAGCCATATATATTAGATACTTGCAACATTTTACAAAATATGCCACATATACTGGCCTGGTACAATTTTTCTAAGACAAGCTACTTCACAAGTAATACTTTCTAAGCTGTTGAATATTCCAAGTTCTTGGGATTTCTGGTCCGTCGATCATGTCTAGTCTGTGCGACCCTTTGCCATTGGCCCATATGACCCTGTAAGGGCCCTCCCATCTTGGGCCGAGCCTGCCCATCTCTTCTTGCTTGCTGGCTTCGTTGGCCCTGAGTACCAGGTCACAAACGTTCAGAGTTACGCCTTTGACCTTTTGGTTATACCGGATTTGCATTTCTTTTTTGTGAGCGGCTTCTCTGATAGCCGCTATTTCCCTTCTTTCTTCAATCAAGTTAAGGTTCAGGCGAAGATCCTCCTCATTGCTCTCATCATTTAGAGCCATTCTATCTGTCGGACAAACCACTTCAGCGGGTATGACTGCTTCAGTCCCATAGGTTAGACTGAAGGGGCTTTCACCTGTGCTAGTTTTTGGGTTGGTCCTATGAGCCCATAGCACGTGAGGTATTTCATCTAGCCAGTTCTTCTTTTTTCGACCCAACCTGGTTTTTATGCCCTCGACTAAACTCCTGTTTATCCGCTCCACCTGCCCATTGCTTTGGGGGTGAGCCACTGGAGTGAACACCTGGCTTATTTTCAGTTCAAGGCACCATTTCCTAAATTTTCTGTCTGTGAACTGAGTTTCGTTGTCGCTTATAAGGACTTGAGGAATTCCAAACCTACAGACGATGTTTTCCCACAAGAATCTCAGGATCTGCTTGCTTGTGATGGTGGTGAGAGGTTTGGCCTCCACCCATTTTGTGAAATAATCAACGGCGACCACAACAAACCTTACTCTTCCTTGGGCCATGGGGAATGGACCTACGATATCAATTCCCCATTTTTGGAAGGGCCAGGAAGAACTTACTGGGACCAGGTCGTGCCTTGGGTGCCTTGGAATTGGAGCATGTATTTGACAATTGTCGCACTTTTTAACTTCTTCAATGGCACTTTTGTACATTCCAGGCCAATAGAAGTCGGCTCGCTGCGCCTTAGCCACTACTGTTTTTGGCCTGGCGTGTATACCACAGATTCCTTCCTGAATCTCCTTCATGATTTGAGAAGCTTATGTTTCATTCATGCACTTCAAGGAAGGGCCCAAGTAAGATTTTCTGTACAGCCTGTCATTCACGATGGTGTACTGGGGCTTTGGCCCTTATCTTTCTTGCCTCCTCAGGCCTGTCTGGCAGCTTTCCATCAGACATAAATTCAAAGATGGGCGTCATCCATGACCTTCCAGCCCCTTCTTCGATCACCATTATCGTGCTTTTACCTACTGAAGGAGCTGAGAGCCTTTCCACTTTTATGTCTTTCCCCATATGACTGAATGCCACTGCCGCTATTTTTCTGAGAGTGTCTGCTTTTTTGTTTTTGCTTCTTGGGACATGAATGATCTTGCAGTAGCTGAATTCATTCACCAGACTGTTTATCTTATCAAGATATTGCTTCATTGTATCCCCTTTAGCCTCGTATGTTCGATTAATTTGGCTTGCCACTAGCATTGAATCAACATGGGCTTCAAGATTTTTTACTTTTAATTGCTTAGCCATCTTGAGGCCTGCCAGAAGGGCTTCATACTCAGCCTCATTTTTTGTTGTGGTGAAGTCAAACTTGAGGGCATAAGTTGTTTCCTTCCCTTTTGGACTCGTCAATATCAGGCATGCCCCACACCCTTCTTCGTTGGAAGCCTCGTCAGTGAAGAGCTTCCAAGTGGATGGAGGGGCTGAGCCCCTTTTAACCGTTGGTGGGAGACTGTCCTTTATTTCTTCTTCGGGAGGGATTTCCACCATGAAGTCTGCTCAGACCTGCCCCTTCCTGGAGGATCTTCCCTTGTACTCAATTTCGTAGTTTCCCAACTCGATTGCCCATTTTGCTAGTCTTCCTGATACTTCAGGTTTTTTCAATACAGTATGAATGGGCCTGTCGGTGAGTACCTATATAGGATGGGCCTGAAAATATCTTCGGACTCTTCTTGAAGTGTGTACCAGGGCTAGAGCCAATTTCTCCAATGCCGGATACCTTTCTTCAGCTCCCTTCAAGGTTCTTGACAGGAAATAGACTGGTATTTGCCCTTTTTTCTTTCAACCAATAACACCGAGCTGATTGCTTGTTATGAAATGGCTAAGTATACTGTGAGATTTTCTTTTTCTTGTGGAATGGCTAGCTCTGGAAAATTGCACAAAAAGGTTTTGAGGTGCTGGAAGGCTTCTTCGGCCTCATTGGTCCACACAAACTGGTGTTTCTTGATACATTTTCTCAAAGTTTTGACCAAGGGCCTAAACTTGTCTGCTAGCCTTGATATGAACCTTCCTAGGGCCACAAGCTGACCGTTCAAACTTTGCACCTCCTTCAGAGTCCTCGGGGACCTCATGCTTTCAATGGCGGCTACTTTTTCAGGACAGGCCTGTATCCCGTCCTTCTTTACAATTACCCCCAGAAACTTGCCTTCTTCGACTTCGAAGGAGCATTTACTTGGATTTAACTTCATATTCACTTCCCTGAGGGTGTTGAAAGTTTCTTTGATATCTTCTATCATATATGCTTCTCTTTGACTTTTTATTACTAGGTCGTCAACGTAGACCTCGAGGTTTCTTCCGATTTGCTCTTGGAAGAGCCAATCCATGAGCCTTTGATACGTAGCCCATGCATTTTTCAGTCCGAAGGGCATTTTTGTATAACAATACGTACCGTCTGGAGCATGGAAGGCGGTCTTATCTTCATCTTCCCGGGCCATTCGGTTCTGATGGTAACCCTTGTAGGCATCCAAAGCATTTTATTGGGAAGGAGGCCAGTGCATCAATCTTCGCATCCACTTCTGGAAGGGGATAGCAATCTTTTGGATAAGTTTCATTGAGCCCTGAGAAGTCTATGCACATTCTCAGAGAGCCATCAGGTTTTTTGACCATGACCAGATTTGCTATCCATTTTGGGTACCTGATTCTTCTTATGACGTTAGCTGCAAGTAGCTACTTAACTTCTTCAGCGGCTACCTTGGCGTGCTCTTCACATAGGCTTCGCTTTTTTCTGCCTGACGGGCTTCGTTTCAGGTGGTATGCTTAAGTGATGCTCAATATACCTTGATGGGATTCCTTCCATGTCCCCGTATTGCCACGCAAGTATATCACTGTTTGTGATCAGCAGTTCCTTAAGAGCAGTTTTCCATCTTTCGGGAAGCTGTGAACCCACCTTTATGGTTTGTTCAGGGTACCTGTCACACACTATCCATTCTTCTATCCCCTTTTTTGGCACCAGCTCTGGCAGGATATCGACACTTGCCACTATTTCTGATGCAGAACTGACAGTTGCTATTCCTGCCGGGGTTGGGATTTCATGAGACCATGTGTTGTTGATGTGAGAGCCCTGAGGGCCTTGATGGCGGGCCTTCCTAGAATGGCATTGTATTTTGACGGGGCTCTTACTATAGACAATGTCAGGTCGATTGTTCTCTTTGCGAAACCTTCCCCAATGGTGAAGGGCAATGTTACCTTCCCTAGGGGCCTGACCATTTCTCCTGAGAACCTTATTAAGGGTGTGTAGTCTTTTTGGACTCCCGTCCTAACTTCTGGCCTCATTCTCACAAAACAATGCTCGTACATAATCTCCGTCCCGCTTCCTCCATCAACATGGATCCGGGCCACCCGATGCCCAACTATGTCAACAACAATATTCAGAGAAGCTTCTTGGGCCTCATCAGGCCCTAAAGCCGCGAAAGTGATGGACCTTTCAAGACATTTCTCGTTGCCATACAATTTGTGCCTGACCATGCGCAGAGGTGCTTCTTCCTCACCAATTCTTCTTCTGACCATGTCTATGTACTCGGGCTCTTCCCTCGGAGGCCCTTCCTTACCTCTAGGTTTTTCTGGGTTTTTGATTTCTTTCACTATATGTGATAATTTGCCCAATTTAATGGCAGCTTCTATTTCCTTTCTTAGTTGTATGCAATCATCAGTCGCATGCCCATTTCCTCGATGATAATCACAATACTCCCCGGGACGGGCCTTACTTCCGTGCCTGTTAGGGCGGGGCTTACCAAAAGGCAGCCTGTCCTTCTCGGTGGCGAATATTTCACTGGGGGATTTGAGTAACGGAGTAAATTTTTTGAAATGGGGTGGCGTGCCTGACGATGATTCATATGAGCGACTTCCTTTCGACGGGTATGGCGAGTAGGAGGGCTTCTTTTCTGACGAGTTCCTTCTTGAATGGGAACCGCCTGGACGGGCTTCATTTTTGTCCTTCCTTTGCTGTAACCGCTCGGGTTATCTTTTCTAGCCCCCCACTCCTTGGCCTTTTGTCCCGTATCTTTTCCCCTTATGTAGGCTCGAACCCTGTCCATCAGATCGTCGAAGGAACTTGGGAACTCTTCCCCCAATTTATCGCACAACTGGGAGTTTCTAACCCCCTGAATGAAGCCGCTTATCTTCATGACTTCTGGGACATCCCTGATATACATGCTTTCTTCGATGTACCTATTCATGAAACCTTCCAGGGTTTCTTCATCTTTTCTTCTTATGTGGAGGATCTCGTTTGGATTTCTGGTGGTTTTCTTCTGCTGACTAAAGTACCTGAGGAACTTCCCCACTGAGCTCCTCATAACTCTCAATGCTTTTTGGAGGAATGGTGTCAAACCACAACCTTGCGTTTCCGGCCAGGGTAGAGACGAAAATATGACACCATGTTGGGATACTCCAAGCCCCTGTCGTTCCTGCTGCCTTTATGGCATGGAGATGGTCCTCAGGATCCTGAGTTCCGTCATAGGCAGACACTGAGGGAGGCAACCTTAACTATGGCTGTAGAGGGGCCTCAGAAATCCTATCTGTGAACTTGGAAATGTCCCCCACCTCTGAAGGTCTGTAGGGGAGTGACATAGGATCCTTTCCCTTGCTCTGCTTCTTGTTAACTTTGCTGGACCCCGTCTTTGGGCTACTTGACTGTGGCTGTTTTTCCAGCGCAGATAACAACTTTTTGAGGAGATCTCCCATCTCCTCCTTTTCTGGTTTTTCAGCCTCCTTTGCCTTGAGAACTTCCACCTCATCCTCAGAGTCTGTATCGGTATACTGACCCTCCACATAATCTTCCTTACTAAACAGCACCTTTGGAATTGATGGGTTTTGCTCTGACTTCTCCAACTCCAAGAGTTGGGCCATTAGAGCCTTACGATTGCTCTTCACAAATTCTGGGGTAATGGTGTTTCCTTGTTGGCTCACAGGGTTCTCCCCTCCTTTCTTCTTCACATCGACCATCGAGGAAAAGAGTTCTCCGACCATACTTGTGGTGGCTTTCGCCTTTGCACAAGGTGTTTCAAACCCAGGTGGAGCAGAAACTCCTCCTCTTTCTTCCATTGTTATTAGTTAAGTCTAGACAATGTACTTTCCGGTCCCACGGATGGCGCCAATGTTGCGTCCCAGAATCCTGTGGTAGGATTGTTGGAGGTTAGCTACACGTGGAAGGGTCTTGTGAAGGTTCCTACAAAACAGAAGCACCGTTAGCCTTGACACGAAGGGCCCCGAAGGGGGTCTTCGTGAAAACAATCCGGCGTGAGAGTTAGTCTTTGTATAAGGAGAGGAATCAAGTTAGTCCAATAGGGTACTACCTGTTTTGGTCAAAATTCACAAAGGAATCCTGTATTCCAAACTTAGAATGTGAGGTAGTGTGCTTAACAATCAAATGAACAAATAATCCAAGTTAGGATGGTGACACAATGATGTAGCGAGGAAAACTCTAGATTCCTTCGAGTTGCCTCTTGGAATCCTGGATAAAAACCTCGGGTGCCGTCGGAAAGCCTGCCTCCTAGTCAATTTTATTGATAACAAGACGAAATATTACAAAGAGTTGAAGGTTTGATCAATAAAAACTATGTGATACAATGTTTTGCAGTAGTAACTAAGCTAGAGAGTGCGATGTGTGTGTCCCTACTGATCGAATCCTCGATTTATTATAAAATAAACGAACTAACTAATAGTTCGGGATTCCCGGGATCTCTTCTTCCCACTTCTCTTGACCGTTGAAGGAGGATGGACCCACTTATCCCACGTATGAGTCAGCTTAGTCCGAGTCTTCAGGAGTTTAGTTAACTTCTATAACGTCCCTAAAAACAAATAAAGCACGTGGCAAAAATAAGGGTTAGTCGATACAAAATATTCAGGATACCTGACTGAACGGGATTCCCAAGCTGTAGCGAGATTCCTGATCCTCTTGAGCTTCTCGGCGAGTACCCTGAAATCGACCCCTAACAATTGCCCCCGAATCTCGGTTGCCTGTGGATAAGATTTACAGCTTGCGAGATTCGTTTAACCTTAGATTTCATGGAGTCAAAAACGGTAAAATTGGTTGTGGATGTGACGTTTTTCATGGCTTCCCATTCGACTAGATAGGGGATTCTTCCCCGCAACGAGGAAGAAACCTGCAACTTCAATGACAAGGATATCCAGTCGTTGAAGGATTTTGGTATTTTCCCGCGATCGGTGGTCATCCGGAAGTTCGATTCCCGGTTAAAAGCAGATTGCATATCCAACAGATGGGTCTGTTTTCTTTATTATCCTTTTTTTCTTGGAATGTCCTACCCCTTTCCGGCCATTGTGAATAAATTCTTCGAAATCACCGGCCTCTCCTACTCCCAGACAATGCCGATGGTGTGGAGGATTCTTTTCTCCCTCGATAATCTGAACAATTCTCGGAACTTCGACATGGGGATCCCGGATGTTTGTGTTGCCTACAATCTGAGAACCCACGGTTTCAGTCGCTTTGTCCTTCAGGCTCTTCTTCAATTCCCAACTGACTCCGCATGCATCACACAATGATCACGATTGGAAAAGGAAATTCTTCTTCGTCAAACGCGAGTCCATCGTTAGGGGTGATAAGTTGCCGATGAAGTGGGTTTTGAAGGGTTGGAAATCAATTCACACATTGCATTTATATTTCCTTGAACTAATTTGATGATATTTGTCTGACTTTTGTCTGCAGCTCCCAAATTTTCTGACTTAATAGAGGTGAGTGACAAAGCTGTGGAGAAGACTGCTACCTTCCTGGAGATTCCACCTGCTTAGAGAACCTTCGCTATCGAGAGCGCCAACAGCGAGCAGAGCTTCTCAGTCGACCACTCGAAAACCATCATGTCTGGTAAGTGTTTGAGTTTCCCAACATTTATTTTGATTAGAGCTTCCCAATTATTATCATTCTCCTTTTTTATGCTAGCAGCTTCCAAGTTTGGATCTGGATTCTCCCTTGACGACCTGACCTCCTTCCTGGATGTAAAGGAGGAGAAACCTGAGCCATTTACCAGCATCCGGCCTCCCATCACTAGAGCTAAAGCGGCTTCCTCCAGCAAGAAGAGGAAGAGTTCTGAGACCACTGTACACCTGGAGAGCTTTGATGGGCTGAGCCCCGCTGAGACTAGTAACAAGCTTCTGAGCCTACACACAACGACAAAATTTGTAAGTATTAGCTTAGGATTCCCAAACCTTAGCGGCGTCCGGCAAGTGGCTGAGATTCCTGATCGCATTTTCCGTTTCCTTTTTTGCAGGGCATTGAGCAGCTTAGCGTTGCATGCATTGAAGCTGAAACTACGCTGGCAGCGGTTCAAAAGAAGCTGGATGAGGCCAGCGACACCATCCGTATCCAGGGGAAATAGTTGAGGGTAAGACCCGCCATTATGAGCATAAGATGAAGGAGCAGGAGCTCAAGTTCCAGGTTTTCGTGCTGAACAAAGATGCCATAATGAAGCGGTTGGTTGCTCGCAGTGTTCTCTAGGCAATGCTGAAGATCGCTGCAGAAGATGAGGCTGAGGGGTCCACCTGTTCTAAATGGACGGTGGATGCCTGGAAGCTCTCCCTGGAAAGACTAGAGAAGGCTGAGAAGCCGACCATCAAGGATGAGCTGCCTACGATAGAAGCTGCTGGTGCCGAAGCGGGTGAGAAGGAGAAGGAGAAATCGGGAGAGAAGGCGGACGAAGAAGGTGCTGGCGGGAAGCCAGAGATTCCCGAGAAGGCAATGGGCGATGAAGATATGTCAACGGTCTGAGCCCACATTTTTAGTCTGCATTTGTTTGTTAATCATGTTGGCGTCCCGAAACAATTTATTTTCTTTGTCGTTCCCTGAAACAATGTAGAACAAGTAACAACAGACTATGGTTGGGAATCCTGGTGGAGGGATCTTGCGGTTTGCAAGACGAAGCCAGGATTCCTAACAAACTTTTGATCTACGAGCTTCCTGGGTGGAGGGATCCTGAGGTTTTCAAGACGAAGCTTCGGGAAGCTCAAACCCAGCTTTAGTATGTTAATAATAACCGTGTTTTGTTTATTTCAAATGTGCTTTGTATTTTATTTGTGCCTTTTAGAAATTCGTCATAAATAGTTAATCTCGAAAAATTACATAAGTCGGTTACTAACTCTGAAGTGAAATTAGAAACGTTTATATGGCCAAGGTCAAATAAGTTAAATGAAATAACCATAATAATATCCTGACCTTTAGATTTACCTTAGGCAACATCCTTTGCATAATCGAGAATCCTATCAGGAATCATGGTAGGAATCCTAATAAGTTACCTTATAGGTCTTAGAGTACTCTGCCTCGGGATTCTGATAAGAATCCTGTTCACGTCGAGTTTTATAACCTTGTGAGTATCTTCCCTTAGGATTCTAACAGGAATCCTGATCAGATAAAATAAAAGGATCTTCTCTACATCCTGCTTCAATCCTAACAAGAATCCTGACCGAATAGATTGGTAGAGTCTTTTCGGCTTCCTGCCTTTAGAACCTGTATAGCAAAATTGTAAAAGGATCCTGGCTAATAACCAAGGATACTTTCTACACAGAAGTAATAATATACTAGGGTTACACCCGGGATTCTTGGGACTAAGCCAATACTGGGGACAAGCCAATATAATTATGGGGACAAGCCCGATAAACTTGGGACCAAGCCAACGTAAGTGACATGTAAATGCCAAAACCTTAGTTAACACGTTAGTGTTAAAAACCTTTAGATTCTTGGGACAAAGCCAACGTAAGTGACATGTAAATGCCAAAACCTTAGTTAACAAGTTAGTGTTAAAAACCTTGAGAATCTTCCCAGCAGCCTCCAGTGACAAGATTATCAGCCACCCCTGGAGTGGACTGGTCCGGCCACCTTGAGCGTACTGGTGGACAACGTGCGCTCCTTGCGAGGGTCGTGTGCTACTGGCGATTACCCAAACATAGGAGAGGAGTCAGCCTCTCAAACCTTAGAAGGTATGCGGGATACCTTAAGCGTAGAAGAGTGATCAGCCTCTAACTGGAGATTTCCCCAAAATACTCTAGGATTCTCAAAAGCTGCAAAACACTCAACACTTGGTGAGGGGTGGGTGTTAGCTTAGCTAACACCACTCCGATGCTTAAGTCAGTAATGTGTAATAGGAATAATAAGAATAAATTGGAACAGGATTTGTATACGTATATTGCAATATTTAGACAGTGAGGATCCTCGGGATTCTACCTGAGGTTCTTAATGGGATTCTCACTTAAAATACGCTTAAGGTAGACGGCATTCCAAGCTCTTGGCAGAGGTTCTCCTTCCATATTTACCAAACGGTATGCCCTATTTCCTTCTTCAGAATCTACAAGGTAAGGGCCCTCCCACTTGGGTGCTAACTTTCTATCAGCAGGATTGATAGTATTCTGGAAAGCCTTCCTCAAGACAAGCTACCTACTTGGAATCTTCTTAGCCTGCTGTTCTTGTTATAGGATTTTTCTATCCGCTGCTGATAAGATGCCATCCGGATTCTGGCCATATCTCTGAGCTCATCAACCATTTTGAGATCCTTAAGGAGATTCTGGCTGTTGGTTTTAAGATCTTGGAAGTTGACTCTGGCTGTAGGAAGTACCATCTCTGTAGGGATCACAGCTTCTGCCCCAAACACTAATGAGAATGGCATTTGGCCAGTAGCATTCTTAGGTGTGGTTCTATCTGCCCAAAGGACAAATGGCAGCTCCTCAGCCCATTTCCCTTTCTTGGAGCCAAGCTTCTTCTTGAGGTTGTTGATTATGATCTTATATCTGGATTCCGCCTATCCATTAGCCTGAGGGTGGACAGGTGTTGAAGTGATCATCTTCATGCCCCAGCTTTCAAAAAGCTTGTAGTTCTCTTGCCGATAAACTGGGCGCCATTGTCGCATATGATTTTTGCCGGAATCCCAAATCTGGTGAGGATGTTCCTTTTGATGAAGGATATCACTTCTTTTTCTCTCACTTGAACATAGGCTTCTACTTCAATCCACTTGGAGAAGTAATCCGTCATGGCAAGCATAAACACCTTTCCGCTGCGAGCCTTTGGCAGCTTACCCACAATATCCATCCCCCACTTATAGGATGCAGATGCTCAGCGGGTTAGTGGAGGATATTTCCATGCCTTTGATAAGCATCGCATTTGTGTGAGAAGATCACGTCGCCCTTCTTCATAGTTGGCCAATAATATCCAAATTTGAGAACTTTAGAGAACAGTGCCATGCCCCCGGTATGGTTCCCACAATCTCCACTCTGGATGTCTTCGAGCACCTAAAGAGCTTCTGATTTCTCTAGGCACCTTAGGTAGACACCTTCAAGAGATCTTCTATATAGGATATTATTAATAATAGTATAGGGTACTACCTTTGTGTGAAAAGCTCTGGGGTTTTCACCCTCGGTAATCACCCCATCTTTGAGATAGTTCTTGATTGGGTAAATCCAGGATTCCTGAGCATCTTCAGGATTCTCAACATCTGCACCTGCATTATTGTCAATAGCCTGAGCTTCTTGTTGAGCTATCACTATCGTCAGGATGTGAGTTATTGGAATCTTGACATCCTCAGGGATCCTGAGCGATGAAGCCAAGTTTGCCAAGGAATCGGCTTCTGCATTATCTTCTCTCGGTACCTGCGAAATGTTAAAATTTCGAAAAATAGAGACAATTTTTTAACAATTTCAAGATAGTTGATCAGATTCTCCCCTCTCACTGCATAAGAGCCATTAAATTGGTTAGTTTATAAGAGAGAATCAAGAAACACTTGTATGGACATAATTCCCATATCCCTGGCCAGTTGTAATCCAGCAATTAAAGCTTCATACTCAGCTTCATTGTTGGTAGCCTGGAATTCACAAGATATGGATAGAGGTATTATGTCCCCCTGTGGCGATTTTAGCAGGATTCCCAACCCTATTCCTCTAACATTTAAGGAGCCGTCGGTATAAAGGATACAGTCTTCCTTGAGCTTCTCAAGCTTCTAGACTTCCTTCTCAACTTCTGGTTTAATGTCACTGCGAAAATCCGCCACAAAGTTAGCTAATGCTTGGGACTTGATTGCTGTTCTTGGTTCATATTTGATGTCATAGGCACTCAGCTTGACTGCCCACTTAGCCATCCTTCCTGACATTTCCGGCTTCCTGAGAACTGTCTTGATAGGATAGTTAGACATCACAATTATAGTATGGGGTTTAAAATAGTGTCTGAGTTTAGTGGAAGCCATTATAATAGATAAAATTAACTTCTCGAGATAGGAGTACCTGGATTCTGCGTCTAGCAAAGTTTTACTACATAATAGACCGGATGTTGCTGTCCTTGGTGATCTTTAACTAAGACAACACTTACTAAGTTTCTGGATACAGCAAGATATAGATATAGTGGCTCCCCATCTTCAGGTTTCATCAGAAGTGGAGCTTCTGACAGGTACTCTTTCAAGATCTTCAGGGCTTCTTCATGTCTTTCAGGCCATTCAAAATTCTTGTTCTTCCTCAGAATCTCATAGAAATCTTTGCTCTTCTCTGAGGATCATTAAATAAATCTGTTGAGTGCTGCAATCCTTCCTATCAGTCTTTGAACTTCCTTTATATTTGAAGGAGACTTGAGGTTGAGAATTGCTTTAATCTGCTCAGGGCTTGCTTCGATCCCTCTCTCGGTAACCATGTAACCTAAGAACTTCCCAGCTCGCACCCCAAAGTGGCACTTGGAGGGGTTGAGCTTCATGTTGTAACGGCCAAGGATGTCAAAGTCAGTTTGGAGATCCCTGACATGGTCTTGAACTCTTTTGGAGTTCACCACCATATCATCAATGTAGACTTCCATTATGTCCCCTGGTTTCTCATTGAACATCATGTTGACAAGTCTCTGATAGGTGGCACCTGCATTTCGTAAACCAAAAGGCATAGCAGTATAGTAATATATACATGTTGGAGTTATAAAGGTTGTATGCTCCTGATCACAGGGTTCCATCTGGATTTGTTGGAATCCCGAATAAGCGTTAATGAAAGGGAGCATCTCATGACCTGCTATGGCATCCACCATTGCATCAATGTGGGGAAGTGGGAAAGGATCCTTGGGGCAGGCCTTGTTTAAGTCTATGTAGTCCACACAGACTCTCCACTTCCCGTTCTTCTGGACCACCAATACGTTCGCTAGCCACCTGGGATATTTGACTTCCCTGATCATATTTGTCTTGAGAAGCTTGTCAACTTCCTCCTAGATGATTATATTCTTCTCTGGAGCGAACTTTCTTCTTTTTTGCTGTATAGGCCTGAAAGAAGGATCTAAATTAAGTTCATGAGTAATAACGTGTTTAGGGATACCTATCTTGTCTTCATGCTTCTAGGAGAAAGTTGAAGTTCTGGCTTTGAGAAGCTTAACTAGATTCTTTTCAACTTCCTGTGGGATGCTAGTCCCGATGAGCACCTTGACTTCAGGATTCTCAAGATTCAGTTGGATTTCTTTAACATCGAGCTCCCTGTCCTCCTGTTCCTCGGGTGTTCTTTTCTGTAATTGCTATCCCTTCATCAATTTTGTTGTATTCTTCATAGAAGTTGAGTAGCAGTTCTTGGCTTCCTGCTGGTCACTTTCAATCTTGAAAACTCCCCAGGGTGTAGGAAGCTTGATACACTGGTGATAAGTTGAAGGGACTGCCTTCATCTCGTGAATCCATGGCCTGCCAAGAATAACATTGCAACAAGAGAGCGAATCTATAACACATAATTTCTGCATGCAATTTACTCCCTCTATATATATTGGTAGTCTAATGTCTCCAACGGTGCTCTTGGTTTCGCCACTGAAGCCAACCAAGACTGAGGATCTTGCCACAATTTCTGATTCTGGGATGCCCATCTTTTTTAGAACATCAAGACGGATTATGTTGATAGAGCTTCCGTTGTCTATCAGGATCTTGCGTACAAAATGGTTAGCAATATATAAAGTAACCACCATACTGTCATGGTGGGGATCCTGAACATGGGAGCGGTCGCCCTCATCAAAGGATATCATCTTCTCCTGAGTCAGGATGGAAGTCCGGACAGGTCTGGATCCCTATTCAGACTTAGACTCCTTAGCATGCTTCTTGGCTGAGGAATATGAAGTGCCATAGATGTCTGAGCCTCCTGATATAAAGTTAATGATTTGAGCATCCTGTGGTGGTGAAGCTGCTCTCTGGGGAAGCTTGTCAGCTTCCTGAGTTTTCTCTTCTTTCTACCCCGCAGCTCCTTCAGGTGCCCCATGCTGAGCAGGTAGCTGATTTCTTTCCTGAGTGCGATGCATTCGTCTGTCAGATGGCCAAAATCTTCATGATAGGCACACCACTTTTATTTGGTCCTTCCAGGATGCCTGCTTGGTATCTTTCTTGGGCCACATTGCCTTTTCACCTAGGTCCTGCAAAGCACACATCAAACCACCAATGTCAACTGAAAAACAATATTCAGATACCTTGGGATACTCCTCATATCGTCATCTTGGTCTACAACATTGATCTTTAGATTTTACAGATTTGGAATATGGCCGGGATGTGTACTGCTTCCCGGGGGATTCTGACTTTTTACTGTTAGAATCATACTTAGGGACGTCTAGTCTATGATGGATCTTCTTGTCATCCTCCAAATGGATGAACCTCAAGGCTCTGCTTCGAACTTCGTCAAGGTTCCTGCAAGGAGTCATAACTAGATCATCATAAAATCGGGAATCCTTACGGAGTCCTATCTTGAAAGCTTCGACTGCCGCTGCCATATCCAGGTTGGGAATCTCGAGAGATTCTTGTCCGAATCTGGTAATATAGTCTCTAAGTGGTTCTTCTGGCCTTTGAACTACCCTGTACAAATCACTTGTGAGCTTCTCAAAGATCCTGCTACAAGAGAACTAATTATTAAACAGGTTAACCAAGTGAGAATATGAAGTAATAGTGTTAGGAGGGATGCTCAGTAGCCATATCATGGCTGGTCCTGTTAAGGTTGAACCAAAGCCTTTGCACAGACAGGCTTCTTTGATTTCTATCAGAATGGGGTTGATCTCCATACGCTCCCTCTAATGTGCCACGTGTTCTTCAGGATCCGTAGTTCCATCGTAAAGCTTCATGCTGGGAGTTTGAAAATGTTTCGGGATCTCCACTTGAGAAATCGGCCAAGCAAATCTGGAGATCTTTTGGCTTTCCAAAGGAACCTCAGGAATAGGTTTCAGGATCCCTGGAACATTTGATATCATCTCTTTCAACTTCTGGAGCTCCCTGGCGATACTTGGATGAATACCTGCATCATAAGGAGCACCCTGGTTAGAAACGATTGGAATTGAATTTGACACATTGGCAGGATTCTGGACTGGGATCCTGGGAGTGTAGCCATAGCTCGTTGGGATGCTCGGCTCCGTAGTGGCTGCTATTTGCATGGGGATGAAGTCACCATCATGCACATCTGAGGAGCTGGTCTTGAAGATTCCTGCAGAAACAGAAGGGTTAGAATGTTGATATCTTTGGGAGTTCTGGCCTGGATTCCCGGCAGAAAAAGGATATCCTTGAGATGGTGTAGCTAAGGATCCCAGCGACAGTGGAATCAAGGATCCCTAGAGCGCGGCTGCGAGGATTCTGGCGGGATGGCTCCTGAGAATCCAACATTACTCCCTGCATATCCAGTGGCCTGGGAAGTCATTGCAGGGGCCGTAGTGAAGCATGGTGCTAATTTGTAATTGTAGCGAGCCGGATCTGAGGATCCTGAGGCATTGAAATCGAGATGCCGGGGATATAGAGGACTTTGCTCCTCCACAGGTTTCTTAGACTTCTTAAGTCCCTCGATCTCCTTCATCACTGTTTGATTGGTCTTTTCTTGCTCATCCATCTGATTTTTCACCTGCCAGATCAAAGTAAACAAATCATTGTTAGTAATAACAGGACAACATATTGAACCTGGGATCCTGTGAAGACAGGATAGTTAGTTTTTCTCGGCTGCTCATCCACTCTTTTCTGACGGTCATCGGTTTTCTTCTGACTTCCTGGAGCGGAAGGAAGAGGAGGAATAGAGGACGATGTAGAGGCCGAAAAAAATTTATGTTGGTTCGACATTTTTCGGATCGGAGATCGAATGAAGTAAACAAAGAATGGGATTTTCTTGGAATGAAGCACCACTTGCCCCACGGTGGGCGCCAAACTGTTTTGGTCTAAAATTCACAAAGGAATCTTGTATTCCAAACTTAGAATGTGAGGTAGTGTGCTTAACAATCAAATGAACTTCGTCAACCTGTCCTTGATCAGTTAGGATGGTGACACGATGATGTAGTGAGGAAAACTCCAGAATCCTTCGAGTTGCCCACGTGTGAAATAAGTCTCCAGCTCATCCGATTCGACCGTTGGTGGACTTCGTCAACCTGTTGATCAGATATAGACATACAATGCATTAGTAACAATGTCCTAGCATGCAGGGTCATTTCCACATGCTGGGTCATTCGTACAATAAGGGTGACCGTGGATTATGCTCATCCTGGGTCAGAAAAAAATGAATATGAACTTCCCTGGATTATGGTGACATCCTGGGACATTACCTTACTCCAGATACATTCAGGGTCATTTGAACGTTACCTATCAAATTCTAGGTCATACAATTCCTGGGTCGATCCTGCCCTAAGTCTATACCCGTACCCTGGACTACAAGCCGAAAATTCAGGGTATAACAATTGCCCCCAAATTTTCACAAGTTGTAGATAAGTATTACAGCTGTGAAAATATTTGAATTAGGGTCTAATCCACGTCTATTTTGATCGTGTCCGTTAATTGAGCATCCATGACGCCATGTCGTGGGGTGACATCCCATCACCCTTGCAACTCCTAAGCCCCCTTAAATACTAGCTTTAACCTCTCCCCTCTTTCCCATTAACTTTTCGAGAGCAAAGGATTACGTTAGGATCTCCAGCTTCTGGCCTTCTCCGATCAGGTAATCTTCTCCTTTTACCCCTTTCTTTTCTTTCTTTCCAACCATTACCCGCAAGAAAATCCGATCGGAGACCATG
This sequence comes from Deinandra increscens subsp. villosa, assembly GCA_039602395.1. Lineage (NCBI taxonomy): Eukaryota > Viridiplantae > Streptophyta > Magnoliopsida > Asterales > Asteraceae > Deinandra > Deinandra increscens. The sequence goes on from JBCNJP010000025.1 coordinate 24,362,311, forward strand.
GCCAAAAAGACCGGAATCGAGGACTTCCTCGATCAAAATTACCTGCAAAGCCGGGAACTACAAACTTGCAACTTCACCGACGTCGACATTGCAGCCTTGTCGTCATCTGGCCTTCTTCCTTCGTCTGCCGAAATCAGGCCGTTCGATAGGAGGCTTAGGTCGGATTTCTGCTCCGCAACCTGGGTCTGCTTCCCATTCACCCCTTTCTCCATGGGGCTGTCCTACCTTTTTACCGGTCTTTTGGCCGAATTCTTTGAAGCCACCGGCCTTTCCTATGCCCAAACCCTCCCCATCGTATGGAGAATCCTGGGCACCCTTAACCGTCTCAAAAGGGAGTTCGATTCCCTGATTAGGTTACCAGAATTAGCCCTAGGCTATGAAATCAAGTCCCATGGTAGCAATCGGTTCTTGTTCAAGGCTCTGAACAAGGACATTCAACTGATTCCTTGGGCTTCTTTTCATGAGGATTGGAAGGGAAAATTCTTTTTTGTCAAGAGATCAACCATCCCAGGAGGAATGGATCTTCCAATTAGGTGGAGAGTAGAGGGTAGGTTTTCACCTGTATTAGGGATTAGGATTTCTTTTTCATTATATGTTAATTAAATACCAACCTTAGATTTTTCTGTTTTGCAGTGCTCAGTTTGAGTTCAATTGGTCCGGTGAATCCAAGGGCATTCGAGAGATTCGAGACCTTCTTGACCATCACTGAAAAAGACCGAGAGTTCAAGGCCGATCCCCATCAAGCTGCTTCCTTCACTTCTCACACACTAGTACAAATATGACATAACGGTCACACTTTTCACGTTTCAACCCTGTGACACTTTCGATTAAAAGTGTGACCGTAGTTCGTTTTTAATTTTCTAGACATGTTTCGGTGACATTTAAGATCAGTTTGTGTGACCATTGCAAGCGTGATCAGTTCATATGGTCACACTTTTACATTACATGTGTGACAATTACTAGTCACATTTCAAACAATGTGACCAAATGTAACCAATTGCGACTTTTATTCTGATAATATTTACGAGTGACTATAGATGCATATATGGTCATACAAAGAAATTGTTTATGTAATTAAATGTGGCTAAATGTAATATATACTGACACGTTACTTTTAAGTGTGACAGTAAGTTAAACATTTTTTGGTGACAATTAGTTATTGGTGTGACTATAAGTTACAATTTATGGTCACATTTCAAATTTGGATGTGTGACTGAAGATATATACTCGTCACAATAATTGGACATACATGTGACTATAAGTATCATATGGTCATATTTCATTTTCTTAGGTGTGACTAAAAATTCCAGTCTAAATATTTTATGGTCACAGTTTTATTTGTGTATGTGTGACTATAAGTATAATTTTGTCATGTTATAATGAATAAAATATGTTACCATAAGTGTAATTTGGTT
>JBCNJP010000025.1:24364225-24401225 GCA_039602395.1 Deinandra increscens subsp. villosa
ACTATAAATAGTTGTCTTGTATAGAGATTAAGGACTTCTTGGCAAATCTTCTATGTGTCTTTCTGTGTAAACTCTCTGTGGTCTAATACAAAGTTCTTTGTATTTACTCTCGTGTTGAACGTTTAAACATTGATTTCGATACGACCGAGTAGATGATCCACCGCTCACGCATTTTCAAGTGGTACATCACTGACGATTACTCAAGATATTTTGGGTGTTCTTCTTAAAAGAAAATTCTGAGACTCTGGTAATACTAAAGAATTTTGTTACCCGCATCAAGAATGCCAGTAGAGATAAAGTCTGAATAATCAGATCTGACAATGGGACGGAGTTTAGAAATCACGTCTTCGACTCGTTCTGCAACGAGAAGGGCATCACTTATCAATTTAGATCTCCCTATACTCCTCAACAGAATGGGATTGTTGAAAGAAAGGACCATACAATAATCGAGTGTGCTTGGACGATGCTCGCAGATGCTAACCTTAAATTGTCTTTTTGGGCAGAAGTAGTCAATACTGCTTGTTATGTCTTGAATAGAACTCTTTTTGTCAAAAATGCCAATAAGACATCCTTTGAGTTGTTTTCTAAACAAAAACCTAGGCTAAAACGCTTAAAACCATTTGGATATCCTTGTACAGAGTTGATCCACACTGAGCAGTTAGCTAATTTTGCCCCTCGGGCAGATGAAAGCTATTTTGTTGGATACTCGATGACCTCTGCGGCCTATCGAGTGTACAACAGAAGAACTGAGGTGATATGGAGTCTTGCAATGTTAACTTTAATGAGCATACCCATTGTAACACCCCAAAATTTCATGACTTAAATTATATACGTGTGCTATATTTGTTAAGTAGCTGAAATATATGTGATATAATATATATACGTATAATAGAGAAGCGTCACGATTCGCGTACAAATATTCAGCACGACATTCGAGGAAACGTCAAGAGATGAATTTATAGTATATGGTAGATAACGATAAATAAAGATCGTGGGCATAGACGGATCTGAAATCCGAGTTATAACTAAGCGGGAAAACACGAAATAGTAATTTAGGCCCGGTTTGTAATAAACCGTATTTAGGCATGAACGTCACGAACATAACACCGAGGCGAAAGTAGAATATGAGGTATTGTTAAATACTTGATTTATAATTATTATAAAATATATTCGCGATAATCGGCATGAAAAACGATGAAACCGGTAACCGTTGTTGTTACGCAATATTAACTAAAATCGATTCGGTTAGCCGTTCGAGATGATTTTAGTGACTCGGCAAAGCATAAATAATTATTATAATAATAATTAAGTATTTCAGCCAAGACGGCATATTCGGTCTGTAAAACGGCCGAGATCGTAACAAAGATTCGACACCCGCTTCTACTGCATAATTAAATGAATAGTCACCAGTTGTCGTTATAACTGGAGAATAAATATAATAATTAAATTTATTGGACTCTTGTAATATTTTAGATATTCGGTAATTTTTATAAACCGTTCATGAAATATTATGTTATTTTACAGGTTTAAGAATACGGGTATAATACCTACTCATTAAATATTATACCGTGTTAAATTTACTTGCTCCTTACTTTACGTCTATTATCTGTCGAATTACTTCTATGATTCATCATTCAAAATCATTAGTAAGTAATATACGTGGAGAGTTTCTTTTAACAATCTTATGTATAAATACACATGCAAACGTATAATTCAAAACACACACAAACACAATTCATAATTAAAAATTACTACACGACAAACATAAATGAAAGAATATGGAAAGAAAGAGAGAAAGAAGGGAGAAAGTTGTGCAGCGCAGCAGCCCTTCTCCCTCGTTCCCTTCTCATTCTGACTTTCCGACCGGCTGACCGGCGCACCAGCCCTCCTTCCGACAACCCTCGAACACCGTCGAACTGCTGTCCCTGAGCCCTTCTCTGACGAGCCGAAGCTCAGCAGCGACGAACCTTTGCACCCCTGTTCTTCTCTCGTTCTCTTTGTTTTCATGGTGACTCCACAGAACCGGTGACCTCCTGCCGTTACACTCCGACAACTGAAACTCCAGTGAACCCAGCCTCGCTCCTTCCCCGTCACTTTGAACTAGCAGCACCGATGAACTCGACGACCTCGCGCACCTCCGAGCAACCCCACGGCGGGCCAGTGGCCATCTCCGGTGACGATGGCGGCAGCGGTGATGCACCAGGGAACGACGGTGATGGCGGCAGTAGGTTGCAGGTGGTTGATGGAAAATGGTGGTGGTTGTTTATCACTTGTAAAAACTCAAAACCTGGTAAAACCCGCGTTACCGCCCTCTCTTTTGGTTGATGTTACGGTGACGCTCGGTTAACGACGGCTGACAAAGATAACTATAGTGAATACCCGGGATAACATAGAATGGTGGCAGTGATTGGCGGTTGTTAACGGCAGTCGTAGGTGGTCGTAATTCAAGTTAGAAAAAGGGACGATGAGTTAACCCGTTTATACTTTTGGTCAACGTTTCGGTGGCGTAACGAGGTCCAAACAACAAACCAACAACCAGGAAATGCTCGTGGCGAGAAACTAGTCGGGAATGACTATTTATTTGTCCAAATCGGACAACTTTATTATTCGGTTATTTTGGACTCATTTCACGACCCATCAAAGAGGTAATCTCGTTATATATTTGTTATTATTACAAATATTATTATTAAGTTAAAGTTTATATAAAATCATAATAGAAAAAGATAAATGATATAAATATATATTTAAAGACGAATAAATATATACATGATTATTAATCAGTCTTATTTAATAAAATTTGATTAAAAGGATATTTTGTATTTAAATATTAAATATATATATGAGACATATATTTAATATAAACGACAATGATAAAGTAATTATCTGGTTAAAGAATGTTTAATATATGTTTGAAACATATTTAAAATATGTTAATATATATTTAAGTACTATATGAAAAATTAGCGTTTTCTAGCCGCTATGCTATCAAACCTGAGTAAATGGTGATGAATCAAGCTTTTAAATTTTAAAGCATGTTATAAAATATTAAAACCGAAAATACCCTAAGTCAGTTTTGAATGGAAATGAGTTTTGATAAAGAAATGAGAATAACGGGATATTAGGGTTTCCAAATACGGTTATTTAATATAAAATAATCTGAAGAGTACAGAGGCTTGATTTTTGACATGGAAGTATGTTTATATATATAATAAGTATATATAAAGTTAAAATGGATAAATGATAAAGTATTTCAAATACCGAGTTAATCGGATATTTAGAAGTTCGCGCGGACTAGAAGGGTAGACGCTTGTACACTAGGGTTTCATGCAAAAGCGAGGGTGTCGCATAAATCCCAATTGAGAAATGGCATCCCTCACTGGGCGATCCCGGAGTGATCGTTTACTTATAGGAATGCGTGTTTTCATATTATCTACAAAAGAAAAAGATAATGGCCTAAAGGGCATTTTGGTTATTTGACTTTTAAAAAGGAATATACTTAATAACTAAGTATTATTAAGTTAATAAAGAATTAATAAACATAGTAAATATTTATTATATTAAACATTGCGTTAACGCCGTACAATACGCGATTAGGTTTAATTGGAAAGCATTGCGGAGACTTTCTCTGAATTAACTGCTTAAGAGAATAAGGTGAGTTCTATGAGCCCACTTTTAAATGTTTTAAAGGTTTTAATGTTTTTAGGCTGATATACATGCAACGATATATATTCAACTGTTTACTTGAAAAGTATTTGAGATGCCTTTGCTTGTTTTGTGTTGATACACATACATGAAATATTATAATGCATATAACTGTTTTAAATTGTTATTACCTGTGATAAACTCTTTTCGGGAAGGTTATAATAAACGGGTAATAAAGAAGTTAAACTTTTAAAGAAAAGTTTAAAAAGAGGAAAATGAGTTTTTTAGGATAAAGGAAACGACCCTTGGGGTTATTTTAAAGAAGTTTTAATCTAAGCACAGATTGTCTAAGATGAGGAGGGTTGTACAATCCAAGTAGTGGAAATGAATCCACTGGAGTAACGACGGTTACTCAAGAGGTCGGGAGGCGACGACCAACCGAAAGGGACTAAAGTAGTCCCAGAGGTAGACAATGCTTAGTAAAAAGAGGTTTTGCTTATAATGTTTCGTATGCCTTTATTATACGAAATGATTATTTGCACAGAGAATGTGTCCCGGAGGCCCAAGGTATTATAGAGTATTAAATGATTTTTAATACTGATGAGTTAAACGTTTTGGTATAATCCTATTATGCTTTATATCTGTTAAATGTTTATAAAGAAGGGGTCGTTAGGCCCAAATGTTTGAGGTATGTTTTAGACTATTAAATAATTTTTAATACTGAATGTTTATATGTTTTGGTATAATCCTGTTATGATTTATACCTATTAAATGTCTATAAAGAAAGGGGCCATTAGGCCCAAATGTTTGAAGTAACCTTTCACGGTAAAGGTAAAAGTTTTAAATGTTTAGAACTCATCAACGTAAGCTGACCTTTAAAAGCATGTATGTCAGGTATCGGTGATATTTAAAGTAGCAATGGAAGGGCTCTAGCAAAGGTCGATTAGATGGGCAAGCTATCAGGAAAGACTCGGTAGTAGACTATCATAGCTATAGATAAGATCTAGTTATTAGATTATGTTGTTATCTTCGTTACCGTTGTAACTTGTTATATATATAAATGAAAAGTTTTAAATTCCCGCTGCTTAGTTATCTACCATGTGTTTATGAGTAAATCCGACACGTGACCCCTCCTGGAGCCAAGACTAGGAGTGGGCGTCACAAGTTGGTATCAGAGTCTTGGTTTAAGAGATTTAGATACTAGCACGGTATCTAGACTTAAACTAGGACTCTTGGTAAACAAAGTAAGGTAAGATAGGGAATATAAATGCCAGTCAGGATAGTCATGCCCATAGGAAAAATGTTTCACGAGGAACATAGGAGGTAGGACTCAGGGTATGCGAGTGCGGACAATACTCGATTGCAATTAGCTACTACAATTTGGTATTTTACCCAAATGAACATATCATAGGTTCTAACTGTTGTGTGGCCTAGTGCGGGGTAGGTTAATTGACAGTGAGATACATGGTCAATAACTTGTAAGGAATACCTAGAGAAAGGTAGTTTTAAAAGACCGGTTTTTAAAAATTACTGGTAAAGGGGGAAAGGAAATGTACGGACACTAGGAAAGACTGTGATAAGAATAACTGGGTTTTGAACGCATCATAATTATATAATTGTATAGCGCTTGCAATTATCTAATTATCATGAATTCAAAATCTGGAAACTTCACGTCGCATGAGTTCAGAAGCGTCAGACTATTTTGATCGTAGGATCAGAAGACTAGAAATCATAGTCATGATAGGAATGCGAATAGAACATCCGATACGAAATCTGATGTCAGTAATGACGAGTACCTTTAGCGAAGAAATGAACGCCGTTATGTTAGAAATAGTTGCAGAAGCATTGAAGGTTACGTTGCTATCGATTGCTAATCAATTTACGGAAGCTTTGACGAGGAGAATGTCCAATAGAGCGACCGCTAGTGGAGCTGGTCCCGAAGAAAGTTCTGGTAGAAATAAACTCCCGATGAAAGGCAAACGGAAATGGTACAAGGATGAAGAAGGTCTTGAAGACAATGACGGAAATTTCCACAAAAAAAAGGCTAAGGGAGCTTCTGAACAAAGTAGGCCGATATGCCAAATGTGTGAGAAACGTAATCATAGGAATTACATGTGGAGAACTCAGGAACCGTTGAAGATGAAAAGAGGTGCAGACAAACCTAAATGTCACCTTGAAGCAAGGAAAGCGTAGACGTAATAGACTCTATCACGGTAAAGAAGAAATGAGAGTTGCTATAGCGAGAATAGTGGAAACGACATTCCAAGCTACGTTGCTACCTTCAAGAAGACCATCACTATAGGTGATAGGCCGGAAGGCTCAAAGCAGAAGCTAGCAGTTTGAAGTTAAGGAAGAATGACGAAGGTTACCACAAGGTGGATTGAGAATCCACAAGCTTAGGAGTATGGAGGTCTAGAGTAGACCAAGAAGAACTTACGGATGCTGTTCTTCAACAGATGGCATGATGAAAGCACATGATGATTGGACGAACTACTCGAAGAAGATAGGAGAAGCATTGTCAAGGAATCTCGTAGTCAAACTACCTTAGATAGCTTAGGACTACATTTTCCTTAGGAAAAATGCAAAACCATCAAGATAGAAGACCTCAAGACGAATGTTGATACGCGGAAGAGCCTGAGGATTCGAACTTGACAGTAATGGCAAACTTAGAAGTCTGAATTCGATATTAGGAATTGTCACACAGTATATTACACCAATGCGAGTAAATGATCAGTATTTGACAAATGTTCTTCTTAAGATCAATGTCAAGCTAGGGATAATGATAAGATAAATTTAGACGTTAAATGAACTGACTCGCGGGATGCTACGCGCAAACTATCCGTAACTGGAGAAAGACTCGACTTCATATGCAAAGATCGTGATGGCTCGACAGTACAGATTAGAAAATATGGAAGTACATGGGTCAAGAGGTAAGTTATACTCAACATATGCCATTGACTCGGAGGCAAAACCAAGAAGCTAAAAGAATGTACCGGTAACGTATCAAATTCCGAACAAATAATTTAGAGAATCCAATAAGCAGCTCGTCAGATGAAGAAATGGAGTTTCAAAAATCAACTCGACACCAGAAGCAATGCCAGGAACAACGCCAGGAGCAATGCCAAAAGCAACAATAGAAGCAACAAGTATTGTACTGGTTATCTCCATCATAGGCGGGAAAATTTCTTTAGGCCAAGTATCTCGCTTTAGGATGCTTCAGTAATTTCAAGACGAAGGACGGAAGCCAAGGAAATGCATAAACTGCGGGAAGGTAAAGAAGTTGCTAGTGAAAAGCAGATATCCTTTGTCAAGGATCAGCATATCATCCAACTAGCTACAAGGAGCAAGACGATTCCCTAAACATGATCTGTGATCAGATTAGCACTGGCTAAAAGAGTAAGAATGAAACTGTAAGAGAATGGCTTTTCGGAAGCAAAATAATCATTACAAGTGATTAGTAGTGTTGATTGGAATGACGAATGCCCCTACCATTCCAGAAATCTCGTAGCTAAGCATGTTGACAAATGACGTTCTAAAGTTCTCAAGGATGGTAAAGGATGCCTGAAGCATTGCAAAGAAGTATTGAAGATCAGAATAAGAGAGATGCTATGTTAATACGTTTGAAGCCGCCAAAACTTTCCAAGGTCGTAACGCCATTAGGTTGACTAAGAAGATGTCAAATCCTTTTGGAATCCTAATCAATAATAGGCATGAAATGAAGTAATAAGCGGATTAACTTAGGCATCGGTACAATCCTTACCGATTAGGCCTAGCTGGAAATTGCAGCAGTGGTGTTTACATTTGATGTGTTCGGAACGACTCTAAAAATACTAACTAAAACCTAGACCTAAGACACACCTAATTTTACCGAAACAACCTAAACCGAACCGAACCCTAAGGCAGTGAACCTGTCGGATCGTAGTAAAGCTAAGGAAGACCGGGAATATCGAACCCTAAGGACACTCTAAAAACAAAGACTTAACTTAGACCTAGAAATTGGAAATACTGAGTAATTTGGGTTTTGATTTGAGATTTGACTTGAATTAAAATTAACTAACGCAACTAACAAACGGACAGCAGAAAACCTAAGAACAACCTTCAGAACAGAGAAAGATACCACCTAGACTCAGAATCCTAATCACTAATGACAACTTCAATCGGTTATGACTAATCTGATGGTGGCTAGTTCACCTTTTAAGTCCTTCCTAGCATGCAATCCTAACGCTCGAACAGGAGTTCACCTTGCGGGTACATCCAACCTCAACTAGACCTAACCACCCTCGAAACAATCTAAGGCACCTTAAGCTAGTTGGAGCTACCATGAATTACTATGAATGACAAGAATTAGCAAGCTACCTAATGTCCTAGGGCACCCCTCTTCCGATGGCGATGTGATCCTATTCCACTAAGCAACCCAACTAACCTACCTAACTATCACCTTCCGGCTTGTCTAATTAGGGCAGCAAATTGCAATCAAATGAATAAATATTAACCAATGCAATAGTTCAAGACGTCTCCAAAACCACTCTAACGCAACCAACCCTAAAGCTATCTACTTTAGACTAATTACCTAGACCGAAAGACATTCGAAGGTAAATAGTGCATCAATCAACAACTATAAACCCAATCAACAATTCACATATGCATTCAATCATAGCAACCATGGAGTTTAATAGGAAAGTACATCAATCAATTAGTCATAAAACCGAACAAAGTAATCAAAAGATCAAAATCATCAATACGAGTCTAGGTGGCTCAAAGAGTTTAGCCAACAATCATGTCAAGTACAGAAAACATAATAAAAATCAGAACTTTAAGCCCTAACATGATAAAATCTAGAAATCGAAAGAGATTAGATGAACCCGTTATTGATTTGGTGACGAAGAATGGATCCACCCTTGAATTCCCCTTGATTCCTAGTCTCTTCTGCTCTTGAAATCGCCTTTGGATCGCTCTCTGCCGTCTGCAAGTCGTAGTCCCCGAATTAAAAACCCTTAAAGTTGTTTTTATATCGAGTAAGCAATTTCTCCGGGTTTTTGGGCAACAAGCGTATCGCTTGCTGCCATGTTATCTTCATGCGATACGCTTAGAGCTCGTTATACGACAAAATAGTCGGTCAAACCGACTTACAACTCTGTTGACTTTTCTTCCACGCGTGTATCGCTTGCAACCTCCCACTCCCCAGGCGATATGCCTTGGGACCTCTATTCAGCCATCTTCATTAATTTCTTCACTTTCTCCCATCTTTCTCTCGTGGCCTCGATAGTCCAACGAACTCCTGTAAAACTTGGGGAAAACATAAACAACTGACTTAAAGACACAACTTAACTAAAAACACTTAAAACTAATGAAAACCGACTCAACTTGACTCAAATACATAATAAAAGACATATGAAAACAGGATGTGTTTGCAACACATCAAATATCCCCACACTGACTCTTTTTTCGTCCTCGAAAAATACTGCAATGGAATCATAACCAGGAAATTGACTTCGAAACATTAACATTTAAAATTAACAGTCCACCAAAACAATTCCACATACCATGATGTACTAGAACCCTAACTACGATTGCCGATATTTCTATCCGATTAAACCCAACCACCAACCTTTTCTTTTGCCCCCATGTGTTTATGAAATTACCAGATAAAAGTTCAGTCGCCTATGGATCCCACTAAAGAAGCTCTAGTTCCACCTACTACCGAATCTTATTCAGTCAAAGCAAAGGGTATAAATGATTTGAATTTATATATTTCCAACCCCCCTTAAACCAGATACTAGGATGTCCAAGGAATAACTATTTATTTATATGCAACTTTTTTTTGAGCATTATTCACTACTTTATCATCTTTTTTTTTCTTTTTCTCATTTTTTTTTCTTTTTTTTGTTTGTTCATTCATTTTTTTTTAAATTGGTTACTTTTACCTAAAATTACCAACGGACATCATCAGAGGTACTTTTTCACAAGGTCTTACCCCCGAAATCATACGTGAGTATTTTGCCCGCGAGATCCGGAACATCATCAGAGGTACTTACCACGGGATACTATCCTCAGTTCGTACATGAGTATTTTGCCCCTTCACTCTAAATGCATTAACCAAATTATTAACTACATGCTCATTGGAAATTCCAAGGACATAGGAGTATCTAGCCTAAAGCGGTCTCTTCCTTCCTAGTCATCAGATTCAGAATTCCTATCACTCCTAAAATGGGAACCCACTAGCATACTGATTAGCATATTTATACAACAAATAAACACATAGGCCATTTAAGCTACTCCTAGGTCAGTTGGGCCTACCAACACATCATAGACTAGTAATGCTTTCCATTCAACCAAACTTATCCACTTTTCCCAAATTAATTCATTAATTAACATTTAAGCACAAGATAGACAGTCAAATCCCAGTTCCTATCATTTTCCATTTAAAATGCAGCCAGAATCTCGGACATTTTTGAACAATTTTTCAATTTTCTCATTTTTTTCAAAATTTTATGACTCAATAACACACCAAAAATAAAAGACTCAAGACTAAATACGAACGTATCCCATCCCCACACTTGAATTACACATTGCCCTCAATGTGGAATGGAACAAAAATAACGCAGAAATAAAAGCACAAAAAAAACAAAAATAAATACAAACTAAAAATAAAACAAGATAAGTTGAAACGTGTTCACCTGAAACTCCAGAGACTCAGCACAGCAACCAACAACGATCCATCGCACTCCAGTAAACAGAAATAAAATAAAGACAAAAATTTGAAAATTTTTCTGACTTACCTCCTCCAGGCGTATCGCCTACAACCATGCATCTCCCAGGCGATACGCCTGGAGCTGCAAACAACCGGCCCGCATGAGACTTCCACGCGTATCGCCTATAACCTACCAACCTCCAGGCGATACGCTTGGAACGTGATTTCCAGGGAATTTTTGGAATTTGACCCCAAAAATTTTCTATCTCCTTTTGCTCCAACAGCTCCTATAGTCAAAATCTCAGTCCATATCTGCAAATTTTTGACCTGCACATCTCATATTCCTCAAAGCTCGAATCTCTAAAGTAACCTGCAAACACAAAAACACAAAACAAAAGACGCAACATGCACGAAAAACGAAAAACAAGTGTAGAAATTAAAAGACACAAATACAAAACTATACAACCCCCGGGCACTTATCAATTAGCTCAAATCAAAGACACAACCTCCCAAAACATCCGGAGGCTTAGACTTCACATCTTTGACTACCAAACTACCGGTTTCCACCCGGTTTCTATCCGAACAACCTCTAGCTAACTTCCTAGTCCATAAAGCAACTAACTTTACTTCTCTCAACAACATCTTAACCTTCCAATGCTTGTACCTACCCGGGAAAAATCGACATTCACTAAGAAAACTCAATTCCGGGTCATGGGTAGCAACAATCACATCTAACCTCCCCACACTTGAACTAAGCATAATCCTATCATCCAAAATACCTAAATCACCAAGTGTGGCTTTTCTATCTACCTCTTCAACCATCAATTCACTTTCCACACTCACCAACCTCTCGGGTTCTCCTAACGGGTCAAAATGATCACTCTTATCAACTAAAATCTCTAACCCTCCTAGATCTTCCCCACACTTATTCTCTATCACCACTTCATCCTCAACTACCTCACCCACCTTCTCTACAGCCTCACCGGGTTCTCCTAATGGGTCAAAAATTTCATTTTTATCAACTAACTCAACTAACCCCCCGGTGTCCTTCCCACACTCATACTCCTCAACCTCTTCATCCTCTCCAAACTCATCATCATCCAACCGATTTCCTACAACCACAAGATCTATGATGGACATAAAAGTTCCTATCAAACACACCGATTCGGTGCCCCTATCCTCACGTCTACCCACTTCAAACACTACACTCTCATGGTCAACCCTCAAAGTAATCATGCCCGCAAAAACATCGACTAACGCCCGGGCGGTCCTAAGGAAAGGCCTACCTAAAATCAAAGAGCAACTAGCGTCATATGCACTGTCAACTACCACAAAGTCTATAGGGGACTAAAAATTTATCAATTTGAACAAGCACATTTTCCACTATTCCTTTGGGCCTAACAATCGACCTATCTGCTAAAGAAATCGTCATCCTAGTCGGCTCTAACTCACCTAATCCTAGGTGCATGAAAACAGAATATGGCATAACATTAATAGAGGCACCTAGATCAGCTAAAGCACAAGTAACAGATGAATCACCAAAAGAGCACGGAATTGTAAAGGTACCAGGATCAGTCAATTTCTCAGGTAACCTATTCTGGACTACAGCAGAACATTGGGCATCAAGTGTAACATCAGAAAAACTTTCAAGCTTCTTTTTATTTGTTAACATGTCTTTTAGAAATTTAGCATACTTAGGCATTTGTTTAATAACATCAGTAAAAGGTAATGTAACCCTAAGCTGCTTAAGAAGCTCTAAAAACTGCCCATATTCACGCACATTCTTCTGTTGAATCAACCTCTCAGGATAAGGCACACGCTTCAAATCATCCGCCGTGATCGGCTGAGGCGGGGAACCTCACTCTTTTCTTCTCTCTCACCGCCTCCCACTTCAGTGGCTTCTCTCCATCCGATGGTCTCTTCACTCCCTCAACCTCGATGTTAGGTGCGGTACTCGCTGGCGTAATGCTCTCGTGCACCCTCCCGCCAGGCATCTCTAACTCAATCTCCTCATCGACCGGCTCTTCATCAACTACCGCCGGTGATGGACTCTGGACCACTCTCCCGCTCCTAGTAGTAATGGCACTAACATTAGCATTGGGGTTCTTATAAGTACTACCAGAAAATTGACCTCCACGGGAATTAAGCTCCTTCAGCTGCTTCGCGATATCACCCACCGAACGCTGCAAATCCAGGAATGAAGCTTGTTGATTTCTCAGTAACGTGTCATGCTCCGCTAGCTTCTTCTGCGTTCCTTCATCTCTTGCGTTCATCTGCTGCAAAATCTGCGTTTGGTTCATGACCAGCTCTGTGAGCTCCTTCATAGTCGGCCCCTCGTTTCCTCCACCACACTGATTATACCTCGGCTGAAAACCAGGTGGATTTCCTCCCTCTCGCCATCCTGAATTTTGGCCACTCCTACACCCAGACTGGAACGAATTACTGAACTGGTTTCGGTTTCTATTGTAGTCCACCTGCTCAGCGGGAGCAAGCGGGCAGTCTCGAGTGTCATGAGCGCCTCTACATAGCTCACATTTGGCTTTAATGTGGAGTTTGATCTCTTCTAAAGCTTTGTAAATATTCTCTAGCTCCCTAGGTGACATGGTTTCTGAGCCAAAGTGATTGACACCTCGGGTAGACGTAGATGGTGCGAGTGATCTAGTCGGGGCCAAGGTGGCTCTCCGACCTCCGGGTGCCTGCTGTTCAGCAAGTGCGAAGCTCTCAAATAATGATTTGCATTCGTCAACAGTGAGCTTCTCCATCATATGCCCTCCAGCCGAAATATTGAAATCCTTCTGAACAGAATAAGGAAGTCCATTATAGAACTTTTCTATGATCGCCCAATCCGTCAACCCGTGTTGCGGACATCTACTCAGAAGGGTGTTGAATCTCTCGTATGCGACAGAATAAGGTTCATCGGGGTCCATCTTGAAAGAGTGGATTTCCTCCCGAGTACGTGAAGCCTTGGCTGGGGGATGATACTTCTTCAGGAATTTCGCGGTCAGATCGTCCCAGGTGGCGATCGAATTAGGCGGAAGCGTCTCAAGCCACTCGGCGGCTCGAGACGTAAGGGAGAATGGGAACAGACGCAGATAAATGATTTCGTTCGCGACTCCGGTGAGTCCGAACGTGTTGCAGATTCGAATAAAGCACGAAATATGCGTCGGTGCATCTTCGTCCTCACGTCCATGAAACTGAATGGAATGCGTCAAAGCGTTGATGACGTGGGACGGAACTTGCCAATTCGCGGTGTTGGCAATAGCAGGCTGTGCAATAGCAAACCGGGCCTCGGTGACTCCGGCGCTAGCCTGCTCGTGGACAGTGCGACGTGCCGCCATGGATGAAAGATCGGGGAATGGGATGGGTTTGGTGTCGCGTGTGGTTTGTGTGGAAGAAGATGGTTTGGATTGAGCGGTGAAAATGATGAACGCCTCTAGCTCCGTGCGTAGAAGGCGAAACCGCTCACGAATATCCGCGTCAGGATCAGAAAGTGGTGACAACTCAGGAGGACCTCGTGAACGGGTGTGTGGCATAAAATGGGGAATCTGACTCAAAGAAAAATTAAAAGAAAAAATGATCCTAAAAATCTAGACTCAAAAACGGAAATCCTAAGACTCTAGACACGGAAAAACCAAAAAGACTCAAAATTTCCTAACGACGACCTAAGTTAATTTTGCTATTGCCAAGTGTCCCCGGCAACGGCGCCAAAAACTTGATGTGTTCGGAACGACTCTAAAAATACTAACTAAAACCTAGACCTAAGACACAACTAATTTTACCGAAACAACCTAAACCGAACCGAACCCTAAGGCAGTGAACCTGTCGGATCGTAGTAAAGCTAAGGAAGATCGGGAATATCGAACCCTAAGGACACTCTAAAAACAAAGACTTAAGCTAGACCTAGAAATTGGAAATACTGAGTAATTTGGGTTTTGATTTGAGATTTGACTTGAATTAAAATTAACTAACGCAACTAACAAACGGACAGCAGAAAACCTAAGAACAACCTTCAGAACAGAGAAAGATACCACCTAGACTCAGAATCCTAATCACTTTTGACAACTTCAATCGGTTATGACTACAACTAGACCTAACCACCTAGACTCAGAATCCTAATCCTAACGCTCGAACAGGAGTTCACCTTGCGGGGACATCCAACCACAACTAGACCTAACCACCCTCGAAACAATCTAAGGCACCTTAAGCTAGCTGGAGCTACCATGAATTACTATGAATGACAAGAATTAGCAAGCTACCTAATGTCCTAGGGCACCCCTCTTCCGATGGCGATGTGATCCTATTCCACTAAGCAACCCAACTAACCTACCTAACTATCACCTTCCGGCTTGTCTAATTAGGGCAGCAAATTGCAATCAAATAAATATATATTAACCAATGCAATAGTTCAAGACGTCTCCTAAACCACTCTAACGCAACCAACCCTAAAGCTAGCTACTTTAGACTAATTACCTAGACCGAAAGACATTCGAAGGTAAATAATGCATCAATCAACAACTATAAACCCAATCAACAATTCACATATGCATTCAATCATAGCAACCATGGAGTTTAATAGGAAAGTACATCAATCAATTAGTCATAAAACCGAACAAAGTAATCAAAAGATCAAAATCATCAATACGAGTCTAGGTGGCTCAAAGAGTTTAGCCAACAATCATGTCAAGTACAGAAAACATAATAAAAATCAGAACTTTAAGCCCTAACATGATAAAATCTAGAAATCGAAAGAGATTAGATGAACCCGTTATTGATTTGGTGACGAAGAATGGATCCACCCTTGAATTCCCCTTGATTCCTAATCTCTTCTGCTCTTGAAATCGCCTTTGGATCGCTCTCTGCCGTCTGCAAGTCGTAGTCCCCGAATTGAAACCCTTAAAGTTTTTTTTATATCGAGTAAGCAATTTCTCCGGGTTTTTGGGCAGCAAGCTTATCGCTTGCTGCCATGTTATCTTCATGCGATACGCTTAGAGCTCGTTATACGAAAAAATAGTCGGTCAAACCGACTTACAACTCTGTTGACTTTTCTTCCACGCGCGTATCGCTTGCAACCTCCCACTCCCCAGGCGATACGCCTGGGGACCTCTATTCAGCCTTCTTCATTAATTTCTTCACTTTCTCCCATCTTTCTCTCGTGGCCTCGATAATCCAACGAACTCGTGTAAAACTTGGGGAAAACATAAACAACTGACTTAAAGACACAACTTAACTAAAAACACTTAAAACTAATGAAAACCGACTCAACTTGACTCAAATACATAATAAAAGACATATGAAAACAGGATGTGTTTGCAACACATCAACATTCAAGAGATGCAAACAACAAACTGTTAGAGCATATTCCTATGCTATCGTTGTGTCTCGTGTATTGTATCTAGACAAGAGCGTCTGTGTGAGTTAGTTAGTCATCTGGCCGGATCACATGATCCGCCGGACCAGTTGATACGGCGGACCAGATGGTCTGCTGGTGATCCGCTGGCTTATGACTAAGTGACTATAAATAGTTCGTGTTAGAGAGAGTTCAGTTAGTTCTGTCATTCTATAACTCTTAACTGTGTGTAAACTGAGTGTGTTTCTCTCTCTACTTGTATTCTCTAAGTGAATCAATAAAGCAAAGCTTTATTTACCTTCTCGTTGCTATCCGATTACCGAATCATGCTGTAGTAAGATCATCTCGTGGTTTATCAAGTGGTATCAGAGCATTCCAGGTTGCTCTACTGCTGTGATTTGGTTAGTTTTCGAAATTCTAGAGAGAGAAAGTTTGGGTTTTCTACATTTTTCATCAATTTTTCATAATTCTGAGTGATTCCGAGGATAAAAATGATTTCTGGATGTTCCTGGAGTGTTTTCGCATCATACTGATCCAGTATCTAGCTTCAATTGTCGAAATTTGTGAAAATCAGTCGAGTTTTGTGTTTTCTGCAACTGGTCCGCCGGTCGAGCAATTGATCCGTCGTTTGATCCGCCCCAGCAATCTTCATCAGCTGATCCGCGACAGTTACAGCGTATCAGTCTAATCCGCTGACCAATCTGATCCGCCGTACCAAAATCTGATCCACCGTACGAAATTTGGTCCGCCGGAAGAAATCTGATCCGGAATCTGGTCCGCTAGTACAAATCTGATCCGCCTGGTTAATTTAATCCGGAACTGGTCCGCTGGTAGTATTTTGATCCGCTAATTTGTGTTGATCCGCTGGCAGAAAACATACCTTCACTAAAACTGACGTAACTTGCAAACCGTTTGGAGTTACGGAACCCAATACCAGCCAAAACGTTCGTCTTTCCGAGATCTAGGACGTGTACTAGCCTACGGCCAGTACCGTCAAGTTTTCACCCCCAAAATTCGCTTGGAAGACGCCCGTTTTTCAGTTTTAAGTTTTCGCATTCGGTATTGAAATTTTAAAATGAGCGATTTTCACGCTTTTTCAGCTGTTCAATCATCAATGCAAGCCATATTGAACTATGATAACGAGATAGGAACAACTCAGAAAGTTCCTAAGTTACTTCGATTGGAGGATTATGAGAATTGGAAGCAACGATTTGAATCATTTGTTAATGCTCTTGACATTGATTTGTGGATTTCTATTGAACAAGATTATACATATCCTAAGAAAAATGGAGAACCAATTCCAAGAAGTGATCTTGATGAAGATCAAAGGAAAGTTTATGCCAGAGAAAAGAAAACTTATGCAAATCTCACAATGGCATTACCAAGAGAACTCTTGCATCAATTCAAAAATTGCACAACATCAAAAACATTATGGGATGCACTGAAGGATAGATGTGTAGGAAACGAGCAATATAAGAAGAGTCGAAAGAAAGTGTTGTTAAAGGAGTTTGATAACTTTCAGCATTGTGAAAAAGAGAGTATTGCAGATTTGATTTCTAGATTTTCTCATCTGATTAATGAACTCGATATTGTAGGAGTCCAGAAAGAAAAGGATGACTTGAAGGAAAAATTTCTGGAGGCTTTACCAGAAACATGGGAGAATTTTGTTATGATGCTTGCTAATGATCCAAATTATTCAAGTTGGACTTTCAATCAATTATTAAGCAAGTTACAAGCTCGAGAAATGGAATTACTTGTAAAGAAGTCAGCAATTCCATCAGTTCAAAATCCTGCAGTTTATTTTGGAGAGAATTCTGCTACTGCTCATGCTAAAGCTAAATCAAATTCTATGTCAAGCAGTAATCCACCAGTAACAGCATTTCTTGCTGGAAAATCAGATAATGGTGGTTATTCTCCAGGATGTCGTTTTACTATTTCAGATAAATTGTCAAATAATTCTCATCCTGCTCAATCAACTGAAGAGTTAGCTGCATTACTATCTGCTTTTATATCTTCATCGTCTGGATCGATTTTCGGTCAAGTTAGTGATGCTGGTTTAAGTGGAACTGAGTTAGAACAGCTGGATGATGATCAATTAACTGAATTAGATTTGCATTGGCAATTTGCAATGATGGTTGAAAAAGGAAGACGATTTATCAAGAAACATGGAAAGAATTCTTTTGTTCCAGGAAATAGAAAATTGGGTTTGGATAAATCTAAAGTAAAGTGTTACAATTGTTCCAAGGTTGGACATTTTGCTCGTGAGTGTTCTCAATCATCATCTGATAAGAGTAAATCTGATAAACCTGACGCAAAAGCTATGATATCTCAAACTGAAGAAGGTTATGATTGGGCTAAAGATTTTCCAGATGAATCTACATTCGTGGTTCATTCTCCAGACAGTTATGCATTAATGGCAAATATTGAGGTTGAATCGAGTGGGTATACATCTGAGACCAGTAAATCTGACTTAAGTCATTCTGATTCCGAAATGAGTGGTTACGAATCCGTATGTGAATTTTGTTCACAAAAGGATAGTCGAATTAAAGGTTTGATAAAGGAAATAGAATGTCAATCTGTTGAAATCAAACGAAAGGATGAAGAATTGGAGAGTTTCATCAAGAAATGTAAGGAATTTCATGAAGTTTGCAAAACAAATGCAGAGTTACTCAAAGACAAGAGTGTGTTGGTAACAGAATTAGCGAATGTTCAGAAACAATTGTCAGAAAGCTGTATTCAGAATGATCAACAAAAGTTACAACTTCAACACGAGAATGATGAGTTTATGTCAAAAATTGTCAAGCTGACTTCGGTCAATGAAAAGCTGGTCAAGGAGGTTGAAGAATATAAGTTTCAGGTTAAAGATGTTAGTGAGGATTTTGAACAGTTATTTCAAAAATCTATCAAAAAGGTTGAAGTACTTCAGACATCGAATGATGAACTTCAGAAGGCATTGGATGAAGTTACTGCTGATAGAACTCAATATCAGATTGTTCAGTCTGAATTGCAAGATACAATCACTTCTTTGAAGAAAGATAAAAATTTATTAACAAGGAATATTGAGATATATAAGGAAAGAGTGGATAAAGTTACCAAAGAAGTGCTTGCTGCTCATGATGGGATGAGACGAGAAAAATCATTAGTCAACACCACATCTGAGAAATTGATCCAATCAGAAAAAGTTCTTGCTGAAGCTCAGAAGATCATAGCTGATTTGAAAGTTGAAATTCTTGATCTCAATCGTCAATTGCATAACTTGAAGAATTCTCATTCTTTTACAAGTTATTTGTGTCAAGACGACAACTTCAAGAAGGTATTTGGAGGTGATGATTTTAATCAAATTCCTCATCCAGTGATTCAAACAGAGTCTGTTGTTGATTTGAACACTCTAGTGGTAAACAAAGATTATTCTGAATTTGTATCTGCGAAGTGTGAGAAGAGGGACTCGCAGTGTTCAATCAAGCATGTTGGGACAGATGAGAAGATAGGGTCTGAAGAAAAGTTGGCTGCTGAGCTTGTTCAAGCTAATAATTTGAAGGGTATTAAAGCTAAATTTACTGAGGTTGCTCAAGCTGGTTCTTTTACGTCTCAAATGGATTTATCAAAGTTACCTGGTTATAAACGATCTGGTTTGGGTAATCATAATCACAAAGTTGTTCAGAAAGTTGAGAAGAACAAGCCAAAGAAGACTCCTAAGGAGAAGAAAGATACTAGTCTTGAACAGATATATCATTTGGTGCAGGTATTTGTATCCACCATGGAAAAAGGCTTCGGAGGTAAGATAAAGAAGAAAGATTCATCTACAAGTTCTCCGAAAGAATCTTCAGCTTCGGGTTCCAATTCCACACCTAGTAAGTCCTACATCACAATGGGTACATTCTAACCGATTTCAGGTTTTTGATGATATTTCTGATGAGTCTGAGTTGTCTAATAAATGTGATCCAGTTCAGGACAAGTCCCAATTTCAACGTTCATATCGTTTGTGCTATCAATGTCGCCGAAAGGGACACATAGCACAGAATTGTCCTGTCACTGTTAAAAGAAAATTTTCTGGAAAAACTGCCACGATAATTGATGAATCCGGCAGAATTTTTAATGACTCATCAACATCACTTTTTAAATCAAAACATTTCAAAAGTGAGTCTAGTGTCGGTGATTCATCACAAGATGATATTTCTGTGAAAACTGCACCTGCAAAGATGCAGTGGCGACCTAAAGTGGTCAGCAAAGCTGCAACTGACTTTGTGGAAGACACTGGTCGACCAGAAGCTGTGTGCTTCGGGTCATTTGAGTACTAATCTTTATAACCAGTGTGCAGGTATTCCTAGAAAACCCGTTGGTGATTGCAAAGTTGCTGATGGAGGAGTATTCTGCGTTCTTAACTTACATTGAATGCTTTATCTTACACAATTGCAAGTTTTTCTGAAAGTTTAAACTGCAAAGGTATCAGTATCGCTTGGTCAATTTTCTTTCTTTTACATTTTGTATGTAGTTTAGGGGGAGAAAATTGAAAAGCCAAAAATATAGTGTCGTTGTGTTTTTGTTTTAATTAAAATGAAAATCCAAAAATAGAGTTTTCATTTTAAGGGGGAGAAAATGAAAAATACAAAAACATTGAAAAATGAGAAATTGTATCCGACATGATTGGGAAATGATGGTACATTGGCTTACGTGTCTGACTCATGGATAAAATAGATGAAAAAGCCATAAGATCATTGTTTGGTGTACTTGGTAGGCTCGGCATTAAGTCAGAAAGTATTCAGATGTGATAAACACTAAATACTAATGCTTGACCAAGTGGACAACATCTTGATGCATATCTCATGATATCAAAGAAAAGATATGTGAAAAAGAAAATGAGAAGTCACTGTGTATACATGTGTTCATTTTGCAAAGATTTAAACTTGTTTGATTTTCTTTATTTTGTCAAACGATCGGACTTTCTCTGCGTGTCGAAAGACCGACCTGATTGTTGTTCGTTTGACGTTCTGCTTTATTTTCTTTGGTGTTTCGTATAACTCATCGGACTTTCTCTGCGTGTACGGGAGTACCGACCTGATTGTTGTTGGGTTATACAATTTCAACTTGTTTTATTTTTTTATTTTGTTAAATCCGAGGCCTTATCTGCGTATCGAAAGATCGACCTTAAGGTAGACGATTTAACGTTCTTATTTCTTTTTGCATGGAACACAGTTGACTGAATCATGATTACAATCATTATGTGATTAAATCACAAATGAAATCACAAAGTGTGATATGAAAAGGAAAAATATCTGAGTATGTCTGATAGTGTGGGGAACACTGGTCAACGCAAATCTAATCAATACAATAACATATCCAGATGTTATGAGTATGATTGTGCCTGAGTTTAGAATGGACAAGTTATACCAGTAATCGACATGACTTATGTGCTGAAATAATTGAAATTGAAATGTAGTTCAGCATGTCATGACCAATATGATCCCAAGTTGTGATCTTTCTCGCAAAATACAAAAATAGTGTGTGATTCAGTATTTCATTTCTATATTGTATTTATGTTTCATATATGAAAAATTCAAAAAGATTTTCGGTGTGTTTTGATATAAAGTTTCAAAAAGCCAAAAAGATTTTGTTTCTTATTTGTTTTCGACCGATCGATACTTGATACAAATTTCAAAATTTCAAAACTATATCTTGGATTCTCGAAGAGAAGTTTTGCGCCAAGATTAAGTTAATTTTCAAAAGAAAAGGAAAGCCGCGTTTCTGTCTTCTGAAATTGCAGGTTATCTGAGTGAGACGACTCAAGCATGGTGAAAGGGGGAGTATGTTATATCTTTCACAAGTGGATCTTGAAGTTCAAATATTTTTCCAAAATTGATCCAGCCATGCAAGTTCTATTTCTGACAAGATTTCAAGTTGAAGATCAAATGCAGTCATGCTGAAGATTGAAGACTGAAGTTGAGTTAGAATATAGATACACTACACGTTAAGGGGGAGTTTGTTAGAGCATATTCCTATGCTATCGTTGTGTCTCGTGTATTGTATCTAGACAAGAGCGTCTGTGTGAGTTAGTTAGTCATCTGGCCGGATCACATGATCCGCCGGACCAGTTGATACGGCGGACCAGATGGTCTGCTAGTGATCCGCTGGCTTATGACTAAGTGACTATAAATAGTTCGTGTTAGAGAGAGTTCAGTTAGTTCTGTCATTCTACAACTCTTAACTGTGTGTAAACTGAGTGTGTTTCTCTCTCTACTTGTATTCTCTAAGTGAATCAATAAAGCAAAGCTTTATTTACCTTCTCGTTGCTATCCGATTACCGAATCATGCTGTAGTAAGATCATCTCGTGGTTTATCAAAAACGAGGTTGTACGCAGGATGTCCAGACTAGTTATTTAAGTAAGTAATAAATAGTCATAAATTATACAGATTTTGTTGTGGTCAGAATAGTAATATTGTCCTGCACCACACTAGTGATAGTACACCTCTAGTTGAATCATGGGTGTGGTGGATACTGTAACATCCACCTTCGACCTGTTTAACAAAACCCGACCCGTTTCGAGTTTTCTTTCGGCTTGGAAATTTTATCAAGCATTTTGGACATTTGGTTAAACATTTTACATGATCCTTAACTATTTTCTATAATCAAAATCATTTTATATTATATGTATATTAGAGTCGCTTAAAAATGAAAGACTAAATACATTATTACGCATGCTCGGTACTCGTTTTACCAATAATCAAAGAAAGTTCAGGTATTTACTAGCTTACTAGTCCAAATGAAATCTTTTAAATGTCTCGTAATAATTTTTCAAGTCAAAGGAATTAATCGTTCAATTTTTAGATAATTATTTTACATAAAACAAAAGTAAAGTGATTTTTGCTTTTAGCGCGAATTCGGAATTAACCGGACGATCCGCAAAGCTCAAAAATCATATTTAATGGTCTAATAATGTTTTTCATATATTTCGAACTTGTGTTTAAAAGTTGAAGTCATTCGGATAAGTAACGAAGAAGAACGAGCGAAAAAAAAGAAAGATAAATAAATAAAGAAAGAATGAAAGAAGATAAAAATAATATTAAATGAGATGTGGCCGGCCGGATTCGACCAGGCGACCTCCGGGTCTGGTATACAACGCCCTATCTATCGAGGCAGCGCAGCTTTTGAATTTATGTTTTGGATTTCTTAATTATATAGTGATCAAGTCGCGACCTGATCGCGACCAGCTTGTTTTTTTGGCTATTTTTGGTCTGGTTTTTTTCTGTATCTTGATCCTAATGTCCCCTAACTTATTCTCCAAGCCAATTCCATGATTATTTCGAATTCAATAATCAATTTGATCTATTTCCATACTTAAATATATTGACTTTCTTTCCAAGACTTACGAAAATCACCATTATGCTCAATTAAAACCCTAAACGACCCTCTACCCTATAAATGCCAGTTGATATTGCTCCTATAAACCACCCTCAAGCTTCTACAATTCTCAATTACGTGCCTTGTCCAACCGTTCGCGTTTTCAAAAGTCAAAGTCCAGCAGTTTGACCTTCCGACTGGACCAGCTTCCTTTGACTTTCACGAGTAAGATTCTTCATCAAAGTTTCATGTTTTTCTGTGCTTTACAATATCTCATTGCTGGATTTGACCAAAAGTCCTCTGTATCAAAAGTCAAACCTTAAACGCACACTTTAATTGGAGAAAAACCACCAAAAATCACAATTACCCTTTACCAAGGGTTGTAATCTGTCCTAAATAATATTTTAAGTTTATTATGATGTTTCCAAACCATCAAAGCTGAATTTTTATCAAAACCCTAAGAGTTATGCGTTTTGACCCGTTAAAGTAAGTGTTTTATCACATGGTTTTCTAATCTAACAATTTTGTAGCAAATGAAAGTTACTAACCCACTTATGGGATGTTAGTAAACATATGTTAAGGTTTTCATAAGTCTAAATATGACCGCCGCAAAATATTACAACTTTTGGGCCATTTATGTAATTATTGAAACTTAAGGGGTAAAAAGTGTAACTTTACTAAAGATATGAAATTTTCAGAATTGTTGTGATGTTTTAGTAGTAAACCTAAATTCTGGAAAAATTATATTTTTAAGTCTTTGTTGAATTGACATAATTAACCCCTAAGTTTGAGAAATTATAGTTTTAACCCTAAACTTTGATTAATTGTCAAAAGTGGTATTTTTGGTCATAAAAGGGTCTTTTAGTAACAATAACTATTAAATAAAATATTCTTAACATAAATAATAAAGATATCTCCAATTAATCTTTGGTAATCATATCGGTCGTTACAATTGTCGATTCTTCGAATTCTTTAGGTTTTCATCAGGGCTAGCTTTTCCTCGTGTTCGTTGTTTTTCTCTCGCTACTTAACTTACTTTGCTTATCAGGTGAGTAATCATAGCCCCGTTTTCGTTTTCATTATTTGCGGTGCAACATTGTATCTTATTCAAAAATCTTTAATCATTATTCTATATACATTACTATGCGATTCCATGTTGTGCATGTGTATTCTTGATATGTAATACGTGTTGAATATATATGTTGTATTCGTTTGTCGCTTGTCGCTAGTCATTAATCGCTTGTGTACCATTAACGATTGTTTGGAAGCCTATGGGTCAATATTAGCTATTGGTCGACAACCTACCCACTATATTGAAAATGTATTCTTATTTTCAATGGGTGATTGATTTCCTAAATGTCTAGGTTTGGTTACACAACACCTTAATAACATGTTACACATAATATATGAATTTAACTTCTCACATGAATCGCTATTTTTTTACTTATGCTATTTAAAACCTATGTTTACTTACCAGCTCTCGTAGTTGACTTTTCTTATATTATACATGTTGCAGGAAATGCCTGAAGTTGATGATGTCACTTAGGATTGCATATGGACCTAGTTGACCTAATAAGACTAGTTACTAATATTTATTATTATGTTTTGGATTGTTTTGTTGTTGGATTTTCCCATGATTTGTAAGACTATATTTTTTTTAATTAATCGAGTGGCATGTTTATTATATATTGGTAACTTTAGTTAGTTGTCACAAGCATCTGAACAATCCTCATGCCCCAACGTATTCCGCCGTTGGTTGGGGTATGACAAATTGGTATCAGAGCCTTGGCTATAGAGATTTAGGTTATTAGAAATGGATAACCTAGATTATACCTTAGGTGTCCTACATGACTAGCTCATGTTAGAATGCCTTACTTTGCTATTTGTTCATAGATGCTTCCTAGACATGCTTTCTTGAACTCACAATGTCCCTCACACACAACACACACACTTACGCACTTACACTCGAGGCTTCCTAGACTCTTTCCTTAGTAATGGTGCCTTACGTACCATTTAGGAAATTGATTTCTTGATTTTGTATTTTCGTCGGGGTTAGATTTCTAGCAAATAGATATGTAGTAACTGGAAGGGGGAAAGTGCCGTGATTTGGGGTCTCCATCAGGCAAGTGTTGCGTATATATCCGAATCAACCGCCGGACCTGGATGCCTGCCTGGGACGCCCTGAAGAGAGTACTTGAACCTATTAGGCCAAAGCATGTCTGCTAGAAATCATCAAAAAAAATCTTGATTAGTCACGGTTATAGCTTCCCAATTAGGAGGTGATGGCCCTTCCATACGTTTTATCAAATCAGCATGATTTCGTGTTTTGTGTGTTATCATCAACTTCAATTATGTTTTCAACGACTCTCGATATTTCGTGTTTTATGATCTCTTGATTTTCAAAATGCATGCTTTACACAATGATCCCTCAAATTCCATTAACTCGCCAATTTCATGACATGTTTCCATAAGACTTTCATTTTTGGACCCTTACTTTCACAATTTCACACTTTTCCTCCCTCAAATTTTATTCAATCGATTTACATATCGTATTATTTACAAAGTTTCACTACCTCCTATGTCATCATTGATGTTTGGTTTACAAATTTACGAGTGCATACGACACCCTTGTGTTGTATCGCATCCCACGCAATGTCGCGATACATTACACATTTACGGTTCAACCTTATCAAGGTTACGATTCTACGTGTTTCCCTTATTCGTTTCTTGGCACCCTGAGTTCCATTATGTAACGATCCTATCCTCAATTCGCATCTCGCATCTTGGAAAAAAAAAATTCGCACACCACCCACGTGATTTCAAATACATGGTTTTCAATTATCATAGCCATGACCCGGATGCTACCACATGTTAAACCAACAAGCAATGTTCCATAGAACTCACGTATAGTCGTATACACCCCCATTTTTGCCAACTCATTTTAACCCAACACAACATCTCACGGGTCCAGACCACAAGCCCAACCTGTTGCACCAAAGCCCAATGGGCACACCCAATGTGGTGATTCACGAAGGGTGTGTTATGGGTTGGCCCATGCAAATGATGCGTCGGTTAAATCAGTTAATCAAGTTGCGCTTGGTCTCGATCATACATCTACAATCAAGTGACCACAAACCTAAACCTTAACTTGCAAAACTTAGCCACTTGGACTTCCAAAACACTTGATCTAAAATGTTTTATTTTGGCCTAACGTAATCTCATCAGTTTTCATATTGCACGCCTTTGGACAACGAGTTTTCAAAATTCATGAATGTTCTACCTCTATTTGTTCCAAAACCTATATATATACCTATTCATCATCATTTGTAGGTTTGGTAAGTTCTCGTTGATGGACTCCTAAGTTGCACGTTCGCATGTTACGGGATTCCATGCTAAAACGACAACAAGGGTGCACATTGACGAGCTTATGAACCAACTTGCATACGATCACCCGTCTTACTAAAATTTTAAGTCAGCCTTTGCGTAGCCACGTTTTAGGTTACATACACATTTTACAGTGCGCGTGTCGAGAAGTCTGCTGGTCTGGAAATCTACGAGTTACAAGTACATATGTTGACCGGATTCCATGTGTACGAGTCTACGATTATATGACCTCTCGAGTGGACGGCTCTACATGTGTGCCAACATCAAAAGTGTTACACAAATTTAAACTTCCTTTTTGATCACTAAACTTATTTTTACCCAACAGAAGGATATTTTGGCTCACAATTTTATCAAAAATCTTTTTAAAATATATGTCTGTTTGGCCCATTAAGAACTATCCATTACAATTTATGATTGCGGTTGATCCTGGGTTCTTAGTGGTTCTCTAAATACTTTCAGGATATTCGCTTATTCTAATGCAACCCCCAAATTCGTGATTGCCTTCATCGGTGATATTCGAATTTACTCTAAATCTATCTTCGATTTTTGGATCATGGAACTCGTGTCACTTAAACGATAAGCTCATAGGGAAAATTTATGTTGTTTATTTACGAATTTCAACTCAACAAGTGTTTCATGAACTCGATTTATGTTATTTAAATTCCTTGATTCCACTAATTTCTCTTTCAGTTGGTTAAATTCAAGGATTCGGTTATTGGTGATTCAATAATCGTATCGTGAATCACACTTTGGTCATTTCAAATTCATGGAGACGATTATTGGTGATTCAATAGTCGATCCGTGAATCACACTTTTGTCATTTCAATTTATGGATACTATGTTGGTGATTCAATAGACGATCTATGAATTCCAGTTGTCATCCAAACGCATGACTCGACCCTGGTGATTCAACGGTCGATACATGAAACCCATCCTTGGTATTTAAATCCATGAATTCGATTTTGGTGATTCAATGATCGGTTCAGGAATTTAACTCTTGTGGTTTAAACTCATGAAGACGGTTTTATTAAATAATCGAACTTTGTGTTTCACCTTTGGTTATCTGATTCGTGGACTCGAAATTTTTGTTGACTCGATATATCAATTCATGAATCCATCTTTTATTGTTGAATGCAAAAAAGTCAAATTCTATCCTCATGAATTCGATTTTTGTTAAAACAAAAATCGCATCATGAATATGACTTTGTTCGTTTCATTATTGCACTTTTGTTCAATTTACAGGTTCGACATTTAAAACTCCATGTATGGTTTTGACACATGCTATCCAGTGATTGATTTATATAATCCAGGGATTTAATTTGTGTCATTCAACACCTAATATATGAATTTGGATGGTGCTGACCGAGTTGCAATTTTGATTTGGGATATTTGATATTCAACTTGCGTTCTGTCTTATTCCCTACATGTAATGGGGATTCGTGATGTCTGGATCATGTACTTTGGCCCATGATATTCACGAGGTTCGAATCATGTCTTCGACTCATAATACCCGATGCATGGCATTTGACACATTTCATTTTGCTCGATTCTTTTGATGTTGTTCAGTATTGACTTTATATTTATGGGCTATTCATTTATCATGGAACTTTTTCACTATCTCATGCTTCAGTTTGTGATTTCACTTTCTCATTCCATAATCATTCATCAGTTTCTTAGATTTTGATCATTTATCACTTGTGTGCTCATAATCACATATTTCAATCACTCATTATTCTTGCAAAGGCCGAGATCTATTCATATTATGATTGTCAATTGTGTGTGATGCTAGCTCCAACATACGATTGATTTTGGTCATAAATGCAAGTCTTGCGGCACGGCTTTCACAAGGATGCTTTGGATTTTAGACTTCGCACCCAGTAACAAGTGAATTAGATGTGGGTCGCTACCCATCTAGCTCACCAGAAACTGGCGCTTCGTGGTCTCACATTATCACGTGGAATGATTTCATTGATTTTGATGTCAAGTTTGGGTCCGTTTGTGTGTTGTATGGTATCGGCAGTTCTCCGTAGGCGACTAGTTCACTCCTGGATATCAAAAATGTGGTGGGTTAGCTACGGTACACCCTATATATAAACATCAATGGTGCTCTAAAGGTGGGCTGGGAGTCGGTGAAAACGCTGGAGCGTGTGGATCGGTTTAGTTCGACATCAATAACGTGATAAACAACGAGAACAAGCAATGTAAATAAAACGACTCAATCTCATTAAACCAATAGAACGATTACAGAGATTCAGAGTACAAAACACTAGTTCTCACACACACAAGCTCTCATGAACCACTAGTAAATTACAAGACAAACGACCTATTTATAGACACCTAAAACCTGACCTCCGAACCTCAGGATCGGCCAGAGTTCGGAGCCGCCGAACCTTGGGTTCGGCCAAGGTTCGGCCAGTACAAAACTTAGGTCAAACATTGTCTTCAAAACTCTATTCGATCCAGCCCGTTGCCACATATAATGTACCAACAGTCGGATCAAGGACTGGCTCTGGTTGTTAGTTGTGTCATTGTTAGTTGTGTCAAAACCTATGTCAAACTCTCTTGTACCAATACTAGCTCAGCCTTTGGGGCTAGTTGAAGTGGATATAACGTTATAGAGTCAGTAACCGAAAGCGTATTTTTACTTTTGGTGAAACCTTTATGTCATAATGATATCCTTCTCGTGGTGGTTCGAGGTAGCTTTAGTTCTCGTAAAGTTTTTTTTTTTTTTTTTTTTTTTTTTTTACTATGATCTTCTAGTCTCGTAAGCCTCTACTAATTTCGGGACGAAATTCCCTAGAGTAGGGCAGACTGTAACATCCGCCACCGACCTGTTTAACAAAACCCGACCCGTTTCAAGTTTTCTTTCGGCTTAGAAATTTTATCAACGTATTTTGGACATTTGGTTAAACGTTTTATATGATCCTTAACTATTTTCTATAATCAAAATCGTTTTATATTATTTGTATATTAGAGTCGCTTTAAAATGAAAGAATAAATACATTATTACGCATACTCGGTACTCGTTTTACCAATAATCAAAGAAAGTTCAGGTATTTACTAGCTTACTAGTCCAAATGAAGTCTTTTAAATGTCTCGTAATAATTTTTTAAGTCAAAGGAATTAATCGTTCAATTTTTAGATAATTGTTTTACATAAAACAAAAGTGAAATGATTTTCGCTTTTAGCGCGAATTCAGAATTAACCGAACGATCCGCAAAGCTCAAAAATCATATTTAATGGTCTCATAATGTTCTTTCATATATTTCGAACTTGTGTTTAAAAATTGAAGTCATTCGAATAAGTAACGAAGAAGAACGAGCGAAACGAAGAAAGATGAATAAATAAATGTTGATACATAGTCCTGATCGTCATGTGAAGTATCGAATACAAGATGGATCACACAAGATAGCTGAGGTCCGAACTCCCAGCGAACCTAGAGTTCGGACAGTTCCGAGCTTGTGGCTGAACCTGAGGTTCGGCCAGTCGTATTTCAGTATGTATATATAGTTCATCTTGTATAGAATAGATGGAGCTACCGTGTCATATTCTCGAAGTGTACTCTGTGATTCTCTGTGGTTAATACAAAGCTCAT
This sequence comes from Deinandra increscens subsp. villosa, assembly GCA_039602395.1. NCBI lineage: Eukaryota > Viridiplantae > Streptophyta > Magnoliopsida > Asterales > Asteraceae > Deinandra > Deinandra increscens. The sequence continues at coordinate 24,394,221 of JBCNJP010000025.1, forward strand.
TTGTATTTACTCTTTGTCTTTTACACGTCTACATTGATTTCATCACGACTAAGTAGAAGATCCGTACGCTCACGCACTTTCAAGTGGTATCAGAGCATTAGGTTTGCTCTACTAGTCGGAAATCAGTGTTTTTTAGAGTTTTGAGTTCAAATTCACATTTTTGCGAAAATGTCAATCATTTTTTAGTTTGTTTGATCGTTTTGCGTGTGTTTTTCGTCAAAAATTTGTTTCTAGATCGTTTTTATCGAGTTTGCTTGAATTTCTGTCGAAAATTCCAGTCAAAAACGTTGAAAATCGAGAGAACGAGGTCGAGAGAAATCTGTCTCGTTTGAGGTTCGGACAAGCTCGGCATAACCGCTCCGAACTCGGGGTTCGGATGAAGCTCGGTCATTCTTTAAGTTCGGTGAGAGATAGGTCTAGGCTCAGACAGAGTTCGGTGGTCATTCGGAGCAAGTTCGGACTTATTTCTGTTTTGTTCGACCGAAGGTCAGGTTCGGCGGACGTTCGGTGTTGCTAAAGTTCGGACAACGTTCGGAGAAGGTTCGGACGAAGTTCGGAGTGAACAGTGTTCAGTTTTTCGAAGATGTCCGATTTTCAAGCATTTGCAGCTATTCAAAATTCAGTTCAAGCTACGATGCAAACAATGATGAATTATGATAATGAAATTGGAACAAGTCAGAAAGTTCCCAAATTGTTAAAATTGGAAGATTATCATAGTTGGGTTAAACGATTTGAAGCGTTTGTCGATACAAATGACATTGATATGTGGTTAGCGTTCACTGAGCAATATGTTTATCCGAAAGATGAAACTGGTGAACCTATTCTTCAAAGAAAAATGTCTTCTGAACAAAAGAAAGCTTATCAAGCTGAGTAAAAGGCGTATGGTACGTTAACAATGGCATTGCCTAAAGAGTTACTTCATCAATTTGCTGGTAACTACACATCAAAAAGTCTATGGGATGCATTGGAAAAACGATGTGAAGGCAATGACCAATACAAGAAAAGTCGACAAAAGGTTTTGAAGAAAGAGTTTGATAGTTTTAAGCATTATCAAAATGAAACGATTCCCAATCTGATTGCAAGATTTGCTCATCTGATGAGTGAAATGCGTTTGGTGAATCTTACTAAAGAAGAGGTTGATATGAAAGAAAAGATTTTGGAAGCATTGCCTGAGAAATGGGAGAATTATGTAATGATGATTACTCATGATAAGGATTTTACAGGATTGTCTTTCAATGATTTGATTCAAAGAATTCAGGCCCGGGATATGGAATTAATGGTGAATAAATCACTTCCTACACAAATTCAGAATCCTGCAGTGTATCATGGTGAAAATGACTCTACAATGAATATTGGGAAGTCTAAAATTCTTAGTTCCGCTCCTCCTACAGCATTTCTGGCAGGTAAATCTGACAATCTAATTTATTCTTCTGCTGGTTGTAATGTGTCAATTCCAAGTTCTTCGACTCATAGTGCATTGTCTGCTCAAACTATCGATGATTATAATGCATTGATGTCTGCATTAGTATCTTCATACTTTGGTGTTATCACTGGTTATGTGAGTAATGCTGAATTAGCAAATGAAGATTATGACCAGATTGATTATGATCATTTGGAGGAAATGGAACTCAATTGGCAATATGCTATGTTGGTTCGTCGAACAAAGAAGTTTTTCAATAGAACTGGTAAGAAAAGACTTAATCAGGAAGGAAAGATTGGATTGGACAAATCTAAGGTGAAATGTTATAAGTGTTCAGTTTATGGTCACTTTGCTCGAGAATGTCCAAGTTCTACAGAAAGTAAATTGAAAACTGGTCAGCATGCACATTTAGTTTTTCATCCATCTGATGAAGCTGAAAAGGTTGATCAGAAATCTGCTACTCTTGCTTATGATTGGACTAATACATTTATGCATCCAGATGGGTTTGCCTGGAATGCCGATTCAGAAGTTAAAAAGAATCATACTCCAATCTCAATTGCTTTAACTGTTCAACATGCTGATGATGAAAGTTTTTTAACTGAGTCTGATATTTCTTCTAGTATATCTTTGGTACAAGAAGAATTACCTAAAGTCTCTACAAGTTCAAAGGTTGAAGAGTTTGAATGTTTCAAATGTAAGAAATTGCTCCAGGAGATTACAAGTTTTGAACAACGTTGCCAAATTTCAACTGAAGAGATTGTGGTGTTAAAGAAAGAGTTAGAGGATTTTCAAAAGAAATATTATGAGTTGGTTCATATTCATGAAGATATTTTGAAAGAAAAATCTCAATTGGCTGAAGAGTGTGAAAAAGCCAAAGCTGAAGCTTTAGATGCAGCGCAAGATTTTGAGAACTTATTTGAGAAGAGTTATCCGGTTCAGCAAAAATATGAAGAAGCTACGACTTTTATTGATAAAACTGCTATTACCGTTGAGAAGCTTCAAAATAAGATCTCTATGCTTCAAGATGAGAATGTTCTTTATAGAGATAAGAATGAAGTGTTAACAAAAGATGTTGAGATCTACAAACAAAAGAGAGAAAATGTGCTTGAAGAGTTATATGCTGAATGTGAGATCAGAAAGTTACAGACTTATGAATATGATGATCTCAATGCAAAATTCATCAAGTCACAACAAGAGGTGTTTGATGGTCAACAGAAGATTAATGATTTGAAATTGGAGATTTTGGAGTTGAAAAGACAAGTGAAAAAACTGCAATTTATCACCAACATTGCTTAACTTCTTATACAAGCAGGATCAGAGTTTAGAAGGGTCTAAGCAGGATGATGTTTACTTGGTACCTCAACCAGTGGATTTAATTGAAGTTACTGCTGCTCAGATTGACCCAAAAGATGACTTGCATGATTATTCCAAGTTTGCCACTCCATCCAAGAAGAACAAATCCAAGTCTAAAAAGAAGGAGAAGCCATTGGGTGAAGCTCCAAAATTTGTTTCAAAATCTGTTTTCTTAGAAAATGAAAAGGTTTTTGATAAGGCTGCTTCAAGTTCTTCATCTGCAACCGAAGAAGAAAAAGTTTTAATTGAAAAGAACAAGCTGAAGGATATCAAGGCTAAATTCACTAGTGAAGCTAAGTTGAGAAAAGCTTCAGGTTTTTCTTCAAATTCTTCAAAGGTTTCTGGTTACAAGCACAAAGGCTTGGGTTATGTTTTGAAGGAAGTTCCGGTTGTTGCTAAGAAACCAGTGAAAGTTGACAAGCCTGCTAAAGTCAAAGTTGCAAAGAAATCACCATCTCCAAAAGAATTTTCTTATTATTCTGGAAGGTCATCGTCTTCAAGGAGTCCATCTCCTAGGTATGACTCTTCTGATGGTTTCTTTGATACTTTTGATTCTGAGCATTCATCTGGTTTTTCAAAATCAAAACAATTTTCAAATAATTTTCGAGAACGACTTTGTTATGTATGTCGTCAACCAGGACATCTGGCTGCTGATTGTCCGACGACTGCATATATCCACAAAACTGCAAAATATGTGGATAATAGAGGTCAAATTTTTTATGAACCATGGTCTCCAAAAGGTAAATCAACTCGTAAATCGTCTTGGTCTACACCGAGTACGTCGGTTGAGTCTAATTCAGGTTCTGATCAAAAATTGAAAATTTTACAAATCTGGAAACCAAAAGTTGTTTCCAAGGTCAACAAGGACTTTGTGGAAGACACCGGGCGACCCGACGATATTGAATCGGGTCGATCCCAGCACAACTAATGTTTTATTTGGTGTCAAGCAGGTGTTTCAGGAAGACCTTCGGTGATTGAAAAATTGATGATTGTGAAATATCTGTTATAATTATATTGAATTTCAAAATCACTTTTGTTTTCAAAAGGCTAAACTGCTAGTATTCGTGTTGGTTGGTCAATTTTTTTCTTCTTTTTACTCCGTCTCATTCTGAGGGGGAGTTTGCTTTTGCAAAAATACAAAAATAGTGTGTTGATTTTCAAATCGTAAAAATGAAAATCTATAAATAGAGTTGTCATTTTTAGGGGGAGAAATTTGGAAAAGACAAAAACAATGAAAAATGCAAAAATCCAAAAACATTGAAAAATGAGAAATTGTATCCGACATGTTTGGGAAATGATGGTACATTGGCTGACATTGTCTGACTCATGGATAAAGTAGATGAACAAGCCATAAGACCATTTGATCGATGTGTAAGGTAGGCTCGGCAAATCAGAAAGTATACAAATGTTATATACACTAAATCTGATGCTTGACCTAGTGGACAACATCTTGATACGTATCTCATGATATATCAAGAAAAAGATATGTGAAAATTAAAATGAGAAGTCACTGTGTATACATGTGTTCATTTTGCAAAGATTTAAACTTGTTTCGATTTTCTTTATTTTGTCAAACGATCGGACTTTCTCTGCGTGTCGAAAGACCGACCTGGTCGTTGTTCGTTTGACGTTCTGCTTTATTTTCTTTGGTGTTTCGTATAACTCATCGGACTTTCTCTGCGTGTACGGGAGTACCGACCTGATTGTTGTTGAGTTATACAATTTCAACTTGTATTATTTTCTTATTTTGTTAAATCCGAGGCCTTATCTACGTATCGAAAGATCGACCTTAAGGTAGATGATTTAACGTTCTTATTTCTTTTTGCATGAAACACAGTTGACTATATCATGGTTACAACCATTATGTGATTAAATTCACAAGTGAAATCACAAAATGTGATAAGCAAAGCATATTTGAGTATGTCTGATAGTGTGGGGTACACTGGTCAATGCAAACTTAATCAATATCTTAACATATCCAGATGTTATAAGTATGATTGTGTTAGAGTTTAAAGTTGGATAAATTATATCTGCAATCAACATGGCTTATGTGCTTCATTAATTGAAATTGAAGTGTAGTTCAGCATGTTATGACCAATATGATCCCAAGTTGTGATCTTTCTCACAAAAAGACAAAAATAGTGTCTAATTCAGTATTGTTATATTTTTCTTATCAGAAAATACCAAAAAGATTTTAGGTGTGTTTTGATATAAAGTTTTTAAAAGCCAAAAAGATTTTGATTCTAATTTGTTTTTGATTGATCAACACGAAATACAATATCAATTTTCAAAATCAAACTATCTTGGAGTCTCAAAGAGACATTTTGCACCAAGATTATTTATGTTGACATGTTTCTAAGTGGGAAGAGACCATCACAACCTCAAGTCTTCTGAAGTTTGTTGATAAAGAGATTACACACGATGCAATATCAAGTATTCAAGCTTAAGCTCATCGTCAAGATCGAGGAAGAGTTTAATTGAAGATACAAGATATAAGTTTGAATAGACAAGATGATACTGCACATGCCGAGGGGGATTTTGTTGATACATAGTCCTGATCGTCATGTGAAGTATCGAATACAAGATGGATCACACAAGATAGCTGAGGTCCGAACTCCCAGCGAACCTAGAGTTCGGACAGTTCCGAGCTTGTGGCCGAACCTGAGGTTCGGCCAGTCGTATTTCAGTATGTATATATAGTTCATCTTGTATAGAATAGATGGAGCTTCCGTGTCATATTCTCGAAGTGTACTCTGTGATTCTCTGTGGTTAATACAAAGCTCATTTGTATTTACTCTCTGTCTTTTACACGTTTACATTGATTTCATCACGACTAAGTAGAAGATGCGTACGCTCACGCACTTTCAATAAAGAAAGAATGAAAGAAGGAAAAAAAATAATATTAAATGAGATGTGGCCAGCCAGATTCGACCAGGCGACCTCCGGGTCTGGTATACAACGCCCTATCCATCGGGGCAGCGCAGCTTTTGAATTTATGATTTGGATTTCTTAATTATATAGTGATCAAGTCGCAACCTGATCGCGACCAGCTCGTTTTTTTTTTTTTGCTATTTTTGACATAAAATCTTCATTTTGGTCTGGTTTTTTTTCTGTATCTTGATCCTAATGTCCCCTAACTTATTCTCCAAGCCAATTCCATGATTATTTCGAATTCAATAATCAATTTAATTTATTTCCATACTTGAATATATTGACTTTCTTTCCAAGACTTACCAAAATCACCATTATGCTCAATTAAAACCCTAAACGACCCTCTACCCTATAAATACCAGTTGATATTGCTCCTATAAACCACCCTTAAGCTTCTGCAAGTCTCAATTTCGTGCCTTGTCCAACCGTTCACGTTTTCAAAAGTCAAAGTCCAGCAGTTTGACCTTCCAATTGGACCAGCTTCCTTCGACTTTCACGAGTAAGATTCTCCATCAAAGTTTCATGTTTTTCTGTGCTTTATAATATCTCATTGCTGGATTTGACCAAAAGTCCTCTGTATCAAAAGTCAAACCTTAAACGCACACTTTAATTGGGAAAAAACTACCAAAAATCACAATTACCCTTTACCAAGGGTTGTAATCTGTCCTAAATAATATTTTAAGTTTATTATGATGTTTCCAAACCATCAAAGCTGAATTTTTATCAAAAACCTAAGAGTTATGCGTTTTGACCCGTTAAAGTAAGTGTTTTATCACATGGTTTTCTAATCTAACAATTTTGTAGCAAATGAAACTTACTAACCCACTTATGGGATGTTAATAAACATATGTTAAGGTTTTCATAAGTCTAAATATGACCGCCGTAAAATATTACAACTTTTGGGCCATTTATGTAATTATTGAAACTTAAGGGGTAAAAAGTGTAACTTTACTAAAGATATGAAATTTTCAGAATTGTTGTGATGTTTTAGTTGTAAACCTAAATTCTGGAAAAATTATATTTTTAAGACTTTTCTGAATTGACATAATTAACCCTAGGGGTGATCAAAAACTCGGGATCCCGAGAAAAACCGAGTTCCCGTCCCGATATTTCCCGAGTACCGGACCGACCCGAGTCATACGCTTTTTTTTCGGTCCCTCTTTTCAGCTGGATTCGGTCTCGAGATTACCCGAAAACTGATTGTAAATCCCGAACTCCCGAACATATATTAAAAGGAGGATGACCTGATATGTTATTTAAAGCCGAACAGTGCCAACACCCCAGCCCAGTATGTTATTTTC
>JBCNJP010000025.1:24401725-24432919 GCA_039602395.1 Deinandra increscens subsp. villosa
ATTTGTGAAAGACGATGAATAATTGAGATTATGCATCTGTCTTTTGAAATCACGAGCCTCAATCTTCATGTCTGCAAATTTCTTTTGCGCTTCAGCCAACTCTTTTTGTGTTGCAATAAGTTCTTCTGTTGTTCTATTCATAGTAAACTTTTCTCTCCTCAACTGATCATGAGCATCATATGTTTCTTGAACAACCTTTTCCCATTTTTGTTTATAAATCTCAACATTCTGCTTCAAAAGCTTCTTTTCACAAAGCAATTCAGCTTTAGCATCTAACAGCTTCGTATTGTTAGAGCATATACCTATGCTATGATGTGTCTCGTGTATTGTATCTAGATTAGAGCAAGTCTGTGAGTTGTAGTGGGAACATTCTATGTGACGTATCATCTGGTATGCACGTACCAAATGGTACGCCAGTTAGTACGTAGGCTAGTATGTCACTAACTATAAATAGCGTGTGTTAGAATGTTAGAATAACATTTCTGTCATTTCTACACCTTTACTATGTGTTTTCTAGAAAGAGAAACTAGAGAGAGTTCATTGTAATCTTCAAGTGATTCAATACAAATCCATATTTACATCCGTGTTTACTATGATTGATTGATACACACAGTAGTAAGATCGTTTCTCGGTTTTACAAGTGGTATCAGAGCATTTGGTTGCTCTACTGCTGTGTTTTTGATCAATTTTTGGATTCTAGAGTGAGAAAGTGTGGGTTTTCTTCATTTTCATCAATTTCTTCCAAATCCGAGTGTTTCCAAGGTAAAAAATGATTTCTGAGTGTTCCTAGTGAGTTTTCGCACCTTTCTGAAGCAAATTCAAGTCCAAATTGTCAAAATTCGCAAAAATTCGTCAAATTCAGCGTGGTACGTTTCTGGTCCGCCTCAAGAAAATCTGGTCTGTCACTGGTCCGCCGCTGGTCCGCTAGGCAATCTTCAAGTTGGTCCGTGGAAGTTATTTTTTGGTCCGTCACTGGTCCGTCGCTGGTCCGTCACTGGTCTGTCGCTGATTCGTCGCTGGTCCGTCACTAGTCTGTCGCTGGTCCGTCACTGGTCCGCCGCTGGTCCACTGAATTCTGGTCCGCTGAATCTGGTCCGCTGAATCTGGTCCGCTGGCAATTTCTTAAAAGTGTCATAACTTTTACATCGGAAATCGCTACGAGAGCCATAAGTACTAAAATCGATCGTCTAGACGAGCTCTACGTTGTTCGTTCAAAGTTGATTTTCAAAATCAAATTCTAACATCTTCGTTTTCGAGTTTGAAGTTTTGACGTTCGATTTCACCGATTTCAAAATGAAAGAAATTGATGCATTCGTTGGGGGTCATCATCAGAATGTGCCAAAATTGATGAAGTGTGAGGATTATCCGAGTTGGGTAATGAAATTTAAAACATATCTTGATACCGTGGATAAAGATTTGTGGATTCTGATCAATCAGCTATATGTCTATCCAACTAATTCTCATGGAGATCCCATATGGCAAATGGATCTTTCAAATGTAGAAAAGAAGGAGTATGAAAATGAAAAGAAGACATATGCATTTTTAAAGTTGGCAATATCAACTGAGTTGTTTGTGTATTTTAAGGATTGTTGGAGATCAAAAGTATTGTGGGACAATCTGAAATTAATATGTGTATCACAATATGCAACTTTATCGGAATTCAAGGTCAAACAAGAGTTCTAACGGTGAGATTGAAGAGTTAGAAAAGAAGCTGACAAAGTTGACCAAAGAAAATTTATTCTGATAAAAGAGATGGAGAAATGGAAGAAGAATGCTACATAAATATCTGATTCTTTAAAGATGCCAGATTTGATGACAAAATTTTCTCGTCTAGTTGATAAATGTTAAATTATTTCACATAAAAAGAAGAAAATTCAGAATTTGTTTACTGATTCTCATTTCTTAAGTGATGAAAGTCACAAGAAAGAAGAAGAATGTGCTCAGAATAAAGCTACTGTGAAAGAATCGAAATTTCAAATTGAAATTGAGGATTTAAAGAAAACAATTGACAAATTGCTGAGTGAGAATGAAAAGTTATCAAAAGAAGTTGGTGAAGATAAACAACAGATTTTAAAGTTACAAAATGAAAATGCAGAGGTGATTAGAAATGGTGAAAAATGGGAGCACGAATCAAAAGATGCTATTGGAGATTTTGATGCTTTGTTTAAGAAATCAACAACAAGAGTAGAATCGCTTAAGAAATCTTATGATGAACTTAAGAAAGAGTTTGATAAAGTTACTGCTGCAAAAAATCATCATCAATTGGTACATTCTGAATTACATGACAAAGTCATATGTTTGAAAAAGGAAAATCAGTTGTTGACAAGGAATATTGAGATTCATGAGGGAAGAGTGAAGAAAATTACACAAGAAGTTTATGATGCTCATGATAAAATGAGGAGAGAAAAATTCTTATCAAACAGAGCTTCAGAAAAGTTAATTGATTCAGAAAAAGTATTGGGTGAAGCTCAAAAGAAGATATCAGATTTAAATGTTGAGGTTTTGGATCTTAAAAGACAGTTGAATAATCTGACGAATTCACATTCATTCACCAGTTACTTATGCAATGATGAGAATTTTAAGAAAGTGTTTGGAGGCAAAGAATACAATCAAATTCGACATCCTGTTATTCAATCTGATCCTTTAGGTGATCTCAAGTCTTCTGATGAAATTGGCGATTATTCTGAATTTGCCACTGAGAAATCTGAAAAGAAGAAAACTCAGTAATCTAATAGGAAAGTAGAGACTAAGCCAAAAGGTGAGACTACACCTGTCAAATTTGTGTCTGGTGGTCCTAGATTAGATGATGGATCAATTCCTATTGGAATAATGGCTGAGCAAGATGAAAAGAAGTTTTCTGAAGAAAAGGTTGCTGCAGACTTGGTTGAGACTAACAATTTAAAGGGAATTAAAGCTTCGTTTAATCAAGCTGCTAAATCTGGCCAAGTTAGTTCTCAAGTTTATTTATCAAAGCTACCAGGTTACAAACAGTCTGGTTTGGGTAGTGGGAACAAGAAATTTGAGAAGAAAGACAAGAAGAACATGCCCAAGAAAGCTCCAAAAGAAAAGAAAGATACAAATCTTGATCAAATTTATCATTTGGCTCAGGTTTTCATATCAACAATGGAGAAAGGATCGGGAGTCAACAATCAAAGAAAGATTTGACGAAGAAGATTTTCTCAACTCCATCTCAAGCTGGTCAAAGACATCCTGGTTGGTCTTCTTCAGGTTCAAATCCTTCTCCTCAAAGTCCAACATCCAAATGGGTGCACAAGAATCAGTTTCAACCATTTGATGATTTTTATGATTCTTTTGATTCTGATGATATGTGTTATACAGTTCAGGACAAACGAACACCAAAACGATCATATCGTTTGTGCTATTAATGTCGCCGACCAGGCCACATGGCACACGATTGTCCTGAAACTGCAAAAAACAAAACTTTTTCTAACAAATCTGCCACATTTATTGATGAATCAGGCAGAGTTTTTACTGAGTCCACATCCACATCTTTTAAATCTTCAAAGAAACAAATTAGTAGATATGATTCAAACATGGATAGTTCATCCACTGGAAGTGACTCATTAAAAACAGAAAAACCAAAAATGCAGTGGCGACCTAAGCTGGTCACCAAGGCTGCAAATGATTTTGAGGAAGACACTGGTCGACCAGAAGCTGTGTGCTTTGGGTCATTTGAATACTAATCATTCAAACCAGTGTGCAGGTATTTCTAGAGGACCCATTTGTGATTGAAAAAGTTGCTGATGGAGAAGTATTCTACGTTTTTAATTTAAATTACAAGTGATATCAAATTTCAAAACCTTAATTTTTTTCTGAAAGCTAAACGTGAAAGGTATTCATGTCGAAAGGTCAATTTTCTTTCTTTTACATTCCGTATGTAGTTTAGGGGGAGAAAATTGAAAAACCAAAATATAGTGTCTTTGTGTTTTTGTTAAAATGAAAATCCAAAAATAGAGTTTTCATTTTAAGGGGGAGAAAATAGAAAAGTACAAAAACATTGAAAAACAGAAAATACAAAAACATTGCAAAATGAGAAATTATATCCGACATGATTGGGAAATGATGGTACATTGGCTTACGTGTCTGACTCATGGATAAAATAGATGAAAAATCCATAAGATCATTGTTCGATGTGCTTGGTAGGCTCGGCATTAAATCAGAAAGTATTCAAATGTGATATACATTAAATACTAATGCTTGACTGTGACATCCGAGAATTTCAAGGTTTACTTCCGTTAGACAATTCCGTTAGTTACGTTATAAGTGTTAACTTAGTAACTAATACTTAACTAGGCCGAATACGTCCACGTCCTTTGGTTGATCACCAAACCCGCCCATATGTGTTATGTGTTCATTTATTGATGTCATTATGTGCAATGTGATTTAAATACATGATTTAGTACTATGAATAGCATGACAATTTATGAATCGTGTTTATCTTGCTTAAAATGTGAAACTGACCACTTTTGGGTAACCAGCGAAACTACCGGGCGAAACTATAATGTCGCCCGGCAGTCTATTGGCTCACTCGTGATCAGAGCCAGTTTCGCCGGCCAGCGAAACTGCCAGCGAAACTAGCCTCTGATATAAATAATCTTAATAAACCCTAGTTATCCTATTTGCCTCATTTACACAAACACACACACACCCCATCTTTCTCCTGGAAACCTGATCAGTCGAGATTCACACCGAGCCATCGAGATCTCAGCCCCGAACCATCATCCATCAAGCTTAGAGATCGAACCGTGAGTCCCAAAACCACCATTTTTATGTTTTCTATGTGTTTTACTTAAAAAGCATGACCAAACCTCCATGAAATCACTTGATCTTCTGATATGTTGCTTAGGATTGCTAGATCTGTTATAAAGTCAGTAACTTTACGTGTGAAATCCATCCATGTTGAAGATTTATGCTAGATTAGGTTATTTTAGGTTAAAATGTGTTTTTGGTGATTTAATGATGAAAATGCATGTTTAAGGTGTTAAAGCTTACTGATTTATGTTGGTAAATGGTTATGAATGCTAGATAATGAATTGCATGTAATATGGAAGCTGTTAGATTGATTTTTAGGCTGATTTATGTGTTTTTCGCGACCAGCGAAACTGTACTGTTCTCTAGGCGAAACTATGTAGCGAAACTATGTATATCTCCTTCCAGCGACACTATGCAGCGAAACTGCAGTGTCGCCGGGTAAACCAACCAGACCAGCTCGAGCGAATCTACCGAGCGAAATTCCCTGAACGAAAGTTCAAACCAGTTTCGGGCGAAACTAGGCTAGCGAAACTGTGCCAACAGTTTCGAGCGAAACTAGCCTAGCGAAACTGTGTCATCGGGCATTGCCTAGCGAAAGTGCTGCCCGTGTACACAGCGAAACTGCCTAGCGAAACTAGGCTAGCGAAACTGTGACCAGAATCTAAACTTGTGCAATTTACTTGAATGTTATGCCATGACTTACATGATTATGCTATGATGATACATGTTTGACTTCTGATGTATATGAACCCTTGTTTACGATCAACCATCGGTGTCGTGTGTCGATATGTCGTGTCTTAGTTTAACGTGCTATGTTATGGGCCATAGTGAACGTTGTTTGAAATGAATTAGACACAAGACTAATATATAAGACCTAAATGAATTATAGGTCTTCATTAAGAAATCGATTCAAGGATAATTAAGCAAGTCTAGCCGAGCAACCAAAGGTGAGTGTCACTAACCCGCAAGATACGATCCCGTTAGGGACGGAAAGAACAACTTAAAAACAATGCTGACAAAACCTACGAGTGCTGAGCACCGGACGAATAAAAATCGACTGTTTTTCACCAAAGTGTTTATGGGAACACTTGGGGGGGGGGGGGGGGAATTCAGGTCGTTGTTTACGAAAATAAAAATTGATAAATGATTTTTGGGTTCGAAGGAAACCCTAAGTGAAATGTTTTAATATGGCTAGCATAGGTTAAAGGCGTTAAACCAAATGATATCACATGATTTCTAAGGAATGTTTTGGTTAAATAAAAAGTCCTCATAATTAATTGTGCCATTAATTCGTGGAAGCGAGGGGATGTTGGGTAGATCTACTAGAGTTTGACAAACTCCGCTCCGGGGCACTGGAGGTGCACGGGGAACAATATCAGCCTATTTGACACCGTGATCCCAAGAGGAGGACACGGGGGAGGCAAAAAGAGCAGTGACGAAAGTCCGCAAATAAAAATAAATGACGGTGGAACACCGCAAAATAAATAGTCAGCTTGGTACAATCTTCCTTAGTGCATGAAACGACGGATTAGCTACCCGCGATATCGGTTGAGCACTTTAATTCTTACAAGACTAAGCGCATATTGAATAATCGGTAATTGACGTTTAAAAGCATCGTCTTTTATAAAACAAATATTACGTATGTATATGTTGACAAAGAAAATGATTATGAGACCGGGCCAATGCATGACAAGCCCACTGTGAACTCACCAGCCTTTTGGTTGACACTTGCGTGGTTTTAACTTTTGCAGATCGCTGAGGAGTATCCGGAGCAGGTTGACACGGCACGAGAAAATGTTTACTTTTATTTGAACTAACTTGGGAACTTATATAACAATTCCTGTTTTGTAATTAAAGCACGCGGTTAGTGCTAAGATATTTATGTTTACATTCCGCTGCGTAACTTTTGAAACTGTTTTATTTATGAACATTTGGATTTTACTCTGATTCGTTTAGTATTTGTAACTAATGGTTGTGGTCCTGGTTTGCTCGCACCCCTTAACGGTATAAACTCCGTTAGTGGTTATTTGGGGGTGTGACAGATTGGTATCAGAGCCATAGGTTGCAGAGAACTGGAATCAATTTTCTAAAACGATTTGGAAACTGCAACTTGAAACCTTAGTTACAAACGAACAAACAAATTCCCAAAACAAAATTTTTACGTGCCAACCTGGGATACTCGCTCTGCTGTGTTAGTAAACGCTTCGTATGTATATATATATATATATATATGATATATATAGTACCGTGTCTAGGAAGTCTAACGGAAAACCTTAGGAAAATTTTCACACACGAATACGAAACGCGAACGCTAAAACGCGCACTACTTCTGGGGGAAAGCGACAACGAAACGATGCTACCCGCTACGTCCTGATTTCTACTACGATAACTACGCCGACGGTGACTTTTATGGGGAAGCCGACTTTCGACGATAGCTACTTACGACTTACGACGTTCCTCGACGACGCCTCGATTTTGCACAAAATTTTTCTGGACTAATAGAGGGATAACGGGAATTTGCTAGTATACATATTATGGGATATGTATAGAATATAATTGTTACTGAACACTGTCTACTTTCACAATCCAGAAAATGTCTGGAAGAGCGGGAAGAAACAACATTAACTTGACGCCTGCACAATTACAAGCGATGATTAACGAGCACGTGCAAGCCGCCGTAGCGGCCGTCCAAGCTACAATTGCCGCGCATGGAAACATCCACCACTGCACTTTTAAGTCCTTCATGGACTGCAAACCAATGACGTTTTCTGGTGAGGAAGGAGCGGTAGGACTCCTCAGGTGGATTGAGAAGTCTGAGAAGGTCTTCTCCATGTGTAACTGCCCCGCTGAGAACAAGGTGAAATTTGCGACTGGTACCTTTGAAGGAGCTGCCCTTACCTGGTGGAATGCTGAAATCCAGATGATTGGGTTAGATGCTGCCAATAACATGGAATGGGGAGCATTTAAGGAACTGATTATGGAGGAATACTGTCCTCGTGATCAAGTGAAGAAGCTAGAGGGTGAATTTTTGAACCTGAAAATGTCTGGGTCTGAAGTCGAAGAGTACACTGCGCGTTACCATGAGTACGCGGTACTATGCCCCACAATGGTGGATGCTGAGTTCAAACGCATCGAGCGTTATCTGGAAGGCCTCGCGCCTCAAATTAAAGGAATGGTGACTGCTAGTAACCCAGCAACTGTGCAACAAGCTATTCGTCTAGCTCATAAGTTGACTGACCAAGAAATTGAGAAGGGAACTCTTCCTGCGAAAGCTTCTGAGAAGACAGCCTTGAGTGGCAAAAGAAAGGCCGAAAATGAGGTTCCTGAGGTGTCTATGAATCAGCAGAGTGTGGCCAACAGCTCTGGGAAATCCTATCACACCCAAAGTCAAAGTAAGCGATCGGGTATCAATAGCAGCAACAACCGCCAGGGCGGAAATGGTCAGAACCTGCCCACGTGTAACACCTGCGGCAAGCATCACTCGGGAGTCTGTAGAAAAAGTTTAACTTGTGGAAGGTGTGGTAAGAAAAGCCACGTGGCGAACGACTGTTGGGCAGTCATTCCTGAACAACAAAATCGGATGAGGCAGAACAACAACAACAATGGTAACAATCGGGGAAATGGGAATAACAATGGGCAGAACCGTAACAATGAAGTCCCAAGAAGAAATGGCAATGGTTGCTATGAATGTGGTGCCCAAGGCCACATGAAAAGAGATTGCCCTCAACTGGGGAGACAAGGAAATGGCAACCGGGGAAACAACGGTGGCCATGGTAATGGAAATGGGAATGGAAACGGCAATGGCAATGGGAATGGCAATGGCAATGGTGGAAATGGTGGAAACGGTAGAGGCCGAGCTTTTGTGATGGGCCAGGGAGAAGCTCGCAATGATGCCAACGTGATCAACGGTAAATTTATTCTTAATGGTTTCTTTGCTACCGTATTATTTGATTCTGGTGCTGAAAGAAGCTTTATTTCCACTAAGTTTGCTAGACTAATTAATGCTAAACCAGTTAACTTAGATGCTAAGTATGTGGTAGAACTAGCAAACGGTAAACTTCATGATACGACTCAGATAGTTAAGGACTGTAAGTTAGAACTAGCTGGCCGTACGATAGGAATCGATCTTATGCCTTTCCCGATTTGTAGCTTTGATGTTATAGTAGGAATGGATTGGTTATCTGAAAATCGAGCTGAAATTTTGTGTCAAGAAAAAGTGGTCCGAATTCCACTCGAAGAAGGAAATGTGCTAACGGTTCAAGGTGAAAAGGGTGGAACAGTCACTGGAATTATCTCGTTTCTCAAAGCTCAAAAGTGCCTTCGTAAAGGTCACTTCGCGATTCTTGCAAACGTCACCGATTCGACACTTCCCGAGCATAAAATCGACGACTACCCGATAGTTCGCGACTTCCAAGATGTATTCCCTGAAGATTTGCCGGGTTTGCCTCCATTTCGACAAGTAGAGTTTGGAATCGACTTAGCTCCTGGCGCTGCTCCGATAGCACGCGCACCTTACCGTTTGGCGGTAAGTGAACTCAACGAACTTTCCGCACAACTTCAAGAGTTACTCGACAAGGGATTTATCCGTCCAAGTTCGTCTCCGTGGGGAGCTCCGGTATTGTTTGTTAAAAAGAAGGATGGAACGTTCCGCATGTGTATCGACTACCGAGAACTTAACAAGGTTACGATCAAGAATCGGTATCCACTTCCTCGAATCGACGATCTCTTCGACCAACTGCAAGGTTCAAGCTACTTCTCAAAGATTGATCTACGGTCTGGATATCACCAACTCCGTGTTCGTGACGAGGATGTACCCAAGACTGCTTTTAGGACTCGTTATGGTCACTACGAATTTCTAGTTATGCCGTTTGGGCTAACTAATGCGCCTGCCGTATTTATGGATCTGATGAATCGAGTGTGCAAGCCGTACCTCGATAAGTTTGTGATAGTTTTCATCGATGATATTTTGATCTACTCCAAGACAAAGGAAGAACACGAGGAGCATCTGCGTCTTATTTTGGAATTACTCCGCAAGGAACAGCTTTATGCTAAGTTTTCAAAGTGCGATTTTTGGATCCGCGAAGTCCAGTTTCTTGGACACATTGTCGATCAGAACGGAATTCATGTCGACCCAGCAAAAGTGGAAGCTATCAAGAATTGGCCTACTCCAAGAGCGCCGACCGAAATCCGACAATTTTTGGGACTTGCCGGATATTACCGAAGGTTCATTAAGGGTTTCTCGCAATTGGCTCAACCCTTAACAGCTTTAACGCACAAAGGAGTGCATTACAGATGGGGTGAGAAAGAAGAACGCGCGTTCCAAACGCTTAAAGATATGTTATGTTCAGCTCCAATTCTTGCGTTACCCGATGGAGTTGACGACTTTGTGGTTTACTGTGATGCATCAATCCAAGGACTCGGTTGCGTGTTGATGCAACGAGACAAAGTGATTGCCTATGGGTCCAGGCAACTAAAGGACACTGAGAAGAATTATACAACGCATGATTTGGAATTGGGAGCCGTTGTCCATGCACTCAAGATTTGGAGACATTACCTATACGGAACAAAGTGCACAATATTCACCGATCATAAAAGCTTACAGCACATCTTTGATCAGAAAGACCTCAACATGCGGCAAAGGAGGTGGGTTGAATTACTGAACGATTATGATTTGGCAATCAAATATCATCCGGGAAAAGCAAATGTGGTGGCAGATGCCCTAAGCAGAAAAGAGTACGAAAAGCCTCGACGGGTACGAGCGCTTCAACTTACAATACATTCAGGATTACCGGATCGGATCCGCGACTGCCAACGAGAAGCTTTGAAAGCAGAAAACTTCGCAGCTGAAGCACTGCGTGGTGTAGATGGCCATTCTGAAGTTAAGTCCGATGGACTCACGTATTATAATGACAGAATCTGGATTCCTTTGTTTGGAAATCTCCGTGAGCTCGTGATGGACGAGGCTCACAAGTCAAGATACTCGGTGCACCCTGGATCAGATAAAATGTATCAGGACTTGAAGAATCTTTATTGGTGGCCGAATATGAAAGCCGACATTGCTCGATATGTGGCTAAATGCTTAACCTGCTCAAGAGTCAAGATTGAATACCAAAAGCCTTCTGGTTTACTGCAACAACCAAAGATCCCAGAATGGAAATGGGAGGACATCTCCATGGATTTTGTAACGGGACTACCTCATCGATCGAATCAACCGGATGCGATTTGGGTTATCATTGATCGATTAACCAAATCGGCACATTTCATTCCGATGAAGGAAAGTGATAATATGGATAAATTGACAAAACTGTACATCGACAAAATTGTGAAGCTACACGGCGTGCCTAAGACTATCATTTCTGATCGAGATCCTCGATTTACTTCCCGGCTATGGCAATCAATGCAAGAAGCGTTGGGAACCCGACTAGATATGAGTACAGCCTATCACCCACAAACAGATGGACAATCGGAACGAACCATTCAAACCTTAGAAGATATGCTCCGAGCTTGCGTTCTTGACTTTGGGAAGGATTGGGAGACTCACCTTCCATTGGTGGAGTTCTCTTACAACAATAGCTATCATTCAAGCATCGGTGCAGCACCTTTTGAAGCACTTTATGGCAGAAAATGTAGATCGCCCGTGTGTTGGGCCGAAACGGGTGAGAAAGGACTCACTGGACCGGAAGTCATCCATGATATGACCGAGCGAATTATTCAAATCAGGCAACGACTAGCTGCAGCGCGTGATCGACAAAAGAGTTATGCCGACAAACGCCGAAAACCTCTAAAGTTTGAGGTGGGTGACAAAGTATTGTTGAAGGTATCTCCCTGGAAAGGAGTGATACGCTTCGGGAAGCGTGGAAAGTTGAATCCTCGCTACATCGGTCCGTTTGAAATTATTGGGGAAGTAGGCCCGGTGGCCTACCGATTGCAACTCCCTGCTGAGCTAGATGGAGTTCACAACGTGTTTCACGTTTCCAATCTAAAGAAATGTCTGGCTGAAGACACTGAGATAATTCCCTTGGAGGAATTGGAAATCGACGAACATTTGAGATTTATCGAGCAACCAGTAGAAATCATGGGACACGAGGAGAAAGCCCTCAAACGTAGCAAGATTCCGATCGTCAAGGTTCGATGGAATTCAAAGCGTGGACCTGAATATACTTGGGAACGAGAGGATCAGATGAAGAAAAAGTATCCTCATTTGTTCGAGCAAACGTCCACGGAAACTCAAGGTATGATTTAATTTTGGGGACCAAAATTCCTTTAACAGGAGGAGGATGTGGCAACCCTAAAACTTTTGCTTTCTTTCCCCAGCAACGACAGCCGAGGCTGCGAACGCTACGACGCAAGAATAATTTTCGGGACGAAAATTCCAATTACAAGGGGATGATGTGACATCCGAGAATTTCAAGGTTTACTTCCGTTAGACAATTCCGTTAGTTACGTTATAAGTGTTAACTTAGTAACTAATACTTAACTAGGCCGAATACGTCCACGTCCTTTGGTTGATCACCAAACCCGCCCATATGTAATATGTGTTCATTTATTGATGTCATTATGTGCAATGTGATTTAATTACATGATTTAGTACTATGAATAGCATGACAATTTATGAATCGTGTTTATCTTGCTTAAAATGTGAAACTGACCACTTTTGGGTAACCAGCGAAACTACCGGGCGAAACTATAATGTCGCCCGACAGTCTATTGGCTCACTCGTGATCAGAGCCAGTTTCGCCGGCCAGCGAAACTGCCAGCGAAACTAGCCTCTGATATAAATAATCTTAATAAACCCTAGTTATCCTATTTGCCTCATTTACACAAACACACACACACCCCATCTTTCTCCTGGAAACCTGATCAGTCGAGATTCACACCGAGCCATCGAGATCTCAGCCCCGAACCATCATCCATCAAGCTTAGAGATCGAACCGTGAGTCCCAAAACCACCATTTTTATGTTTTCTATGTGTTTTACTTAAAAAGCATGACCAAACCTCCATGAAATCACTTGATCTTCTGATATGTTGCTTAGGATTGCTAGATCTGTTATAAAGTCAGTAACTTTACGTGTGAAATCCATCCATGTTGAAGATTTATGCTAGATTAGGTTATTTTAGGTTAAAATGTGTTTTTGGTGATTTAATGATGAAAATGCATGTTTAAGGTGTTAAAGCTTACTGATTTATGTTGGTAAATGGTTATGAATGCTAGATAATGAATTGCATGTAATATGGAAGCTGTTAGATTGATTTTTAGGCTGATTTATGTGTTTTTCGCGACCAGCGAAACTGTACTGTTCTCTGGGCGAAACTATGTAGCGAAACTATGTATATCTCCTTCCAGCGACACTATGCAGCGAAACTGCAGTGTCGCCGGGTAAACCAACCAGACTAGCTCGAGCGAATCTACCGAGCGAAATTCCCTGAACGAAAGTTCAAACCAGTTTCGGGCGAAACTAGGCTAGCGAAACTGTGCCAACAGTTTCGAGCGAAACTAGCCTAGCGAAACTGTGTCATCGGGCATTGCCTAGCGAAAGTGCTGCCCGTGTACACAGCGAAACTGCCTAGCGAAACTAGGCTAGCGAAACTGTGACCAGAATCTAAACTTGTGCAATTTACTTGAATGTTATGCCATGACTTACATGATTATGCTATGATGATACATGTTTGACTTCTGATGTATATGAACCCTTGTTTACGATCAACCATCGGTGTCGTGTGTCGATATGTCGTGTCTTAGTTTAACGTGCTATGTTATGGGCCATAGTGAACGTTGTTTGAAATGAATTAGACACAAGACTAATATATAAGACCTAAATGAATTATAGGTCTTCATTAAGAAATCGATTCAAGGATAATTAAGCAAGTCTAGCCGAGCAACCAAAGGTGAGTGTCACTAACCCGCAAGATACGATCCCGTTAGGGACGGAAAGAACAACTTTAAAACAATGCTGACAAAACCTACGAGTGCTGAGCACCGGACGAATAAAAATCGACTGTTTTTCACCAAAGTGTTTATGGGAACACTTGGGGGGGGGGGGGGAATTCAGGTCGTTGTTTACGAAAATAAAAACTGATAAATGATTTTTGGGTTCGAAGGAAACCCTAAGTGAAATGTTTTAATATGGCTAGCATAGGTTAAAGGCGTTAAACCAAATGATATCACATGATTTCTAAGGAATGTTTTGGTTAAATAAAAAGTCCTCATAATTAATTGTGCCATTAATTCGTGGAAGCGAGGGGATGTTGGGTAGATCTACTGGAGTTTGACAAACTCCGCTCCGGGGCACTGGAGGTGCACGGGGAACAATATCAGCCTATTTGACACCATGATCCCAAGAGGAGGACACGGGGGAGGCAAAAAGAGCAGTGACGAAAGTCCGCAAATAAAAATAAATGACGGTGGAACACCGCAAAATAAATAGTTAGCTTGGTACAATCTTCCTTAGTGCATGAAACGACGGATTAGCTACCCGCGATATCGGTTGAGCACTTTAATTCTTACAAGACTAAGCGCATATTGAATAATCGGTAATTGACGTTTAAAAGCATCGTCTTTTATAAAACAAATATTACGTATGTATATGTTGACAAGGAAAATGATTATGAGACCGGGCCAATGCATGACAAGCCCACTGTGAACTCACCAGCCTTTTGGTTGACACTTGCGTGGTTTTAACTTTTGCAGATCGCTGAGGAGTATCCGGAGTAGGTTGACACGGCACGAGAAAATGTTTACTTTTATTTGAACTAACTTGGGAACTTATATAACAATTCCTGTTTTGTAATTAAAGCACGCGGTTAGTGCTAAGATATTTATGTTTACATTCCGCTGCGTAACTTTTGAAACTGTTTTATTTATGAACATTTGGATTTTACTCTGATTCGTTTAGTATTTGTAACTAATGGTTGTGGTCCTGGTTTGCTCGCACCCCTTAACGGTATAAACTCCGTTAGTGGTTATTTGGGGGTGTGACATTGACCAAGTGGACAACATCTTGATGCATATCTCATGATATATCAATAAAAGATATGTGAAAAAGAAAATGAGAATTCACTGTGTATACATGTGTTCTTTTGTAAAGATTTAAACTTGTTTGATTTTCTTTATTTTGTCAAACGATCGGACTTTCTCTACATATCGAAAGATCGACCTAATTGTTGTTCATTTGACGTTCTGCTTTATTTTCTTTGGTGTTTCGTATAACTCATCGGACTTTCTCTGCGTGTACGGGAGTACCGACCTGATTGTTGTTGGGTTATACAATTTCATCTTGTTTTTATTTTCTTAATTTGTTAAATCCGAGGCCTTATCGGCGTATCGAAAGATCGACCTTAAGGTAGACGATTTATAGTTCTTATTTCTTTTTGCATGGAACACAGTTGACTAAATCATGAGTACAATCTTTATGTGGTTAAATCACAAATGAAATCACAAAGTGTGATATAAAAGAAAATACATATCTGAGTATGTCTAATAGTGTGGGGTACACTAGTCAAAACAAATCTAAACAATACTAATAACATATCCATATGTTATGAGTATGATTGTGCCTGAGTTTAAGATGGACAAATTATACCAGTAATCGACATGACTTGTGTGCTAAAGTAATTGAAATTGAAGTGTGGTTCAGCATGTCATTTTCAATATGATCCCAAGTTGTGATCTTTCTCGCAAAAGACAAAAATAGTGTCTGATTCCGTATTGCATTTATGTTTCATATCTGAAAAGTCCAAAAAGATTTTCGGTGTGTTTTGATATAAAGTTTCAAAAAGCCAAAAAGTTTTTATTTCTTATTTGTTTTCGACCGATCGACATGTGATACGAAATCAAATTTCAAAAACTTATTCTGGATTCTCGAAGAGAAGTATTGCGATTAAATTAAGTTTTCAAAAGAAAAGGAAACCGCGTTTCTGTCTTCTGGAATTGCAGGTTTCTGTGTGATAAGACTCAAGCATGGTGAAATGGGGAGTATGTAATATCTTTCACAAGTGGATCTGGAAGTTCAAAGAATGTTCTAGTATGATCCAGCCATGCAAGCTCTATTTCTGACAAGATTTCAAGTTGAAGATCAGATGCAGCAAT
The DNA here is from genome assembly GCA_039602395.1 of Deinandra increscens subsp. villosa. NCBI lineage: Eukaryota > Viridiplantae > Streptophyta > Magnoliopsida > Asterales > Asteraceae > Deinandra > Deinandra increscens. The sequence goes on from JBCNJP010000025.1 coordinate 24,417,586, forward strand.
GTTCTAGAATATAGATACACTACACGTTAAGGGGGAGTTTGTTAGAGCATATACCTATGCTATGATGTGTCTCGTGTATTGTATCTAGATTAGAGCGAGTCTGTGAGTTGTAGTGGCAACATTCTAGGTGACGTATCATCTAGTACGCCGGATCATTTGGTACGCACGTTCCAAATGGTACGTTAGTTGGTACGTAGGCTAGTATGTCACTAACTATAAATAGCGTGTGTTGGAATGTTAGAAGAACACTTCTGTCATTTCTACACCTTTACTATGTGTTTTCTAGAGAGAGAAACTAGAGAGAGTTCATTGTAATCTTCAAGTGATTCAATACAAATCTCATATTTACATCTGTGTTTACTATGATTGATTGATACACACAGAAGTAAGATCGTATCTCGGTTTTACACGTATTATCCTCTTGATGACGTAATTCTTTAGCAGTAAGATCAACAACATCCTTTTCTAGACCTTCAAGTTTGATCTTTGATTTTGCAAACAAATCATCAAAAGCTGTTGCCATATCACATGCTTCTTTCTTCCATTTCTCAACTTCCTTCATCAAATCATCATTTGTTTCAGTCATCTTTGAAACTTTTGCAATCAACTCCACATTTTCGTGTTGAAGCTTTAATTCATTCTCAACAGCTTCACATTTTGAAGATTCATCTTTTTGAACTTTTTCCATAACTGCAAAACCACCTTTATCAAACTTCTCACAATTTGCAAAAGATGTATATTCTTCAGTATCAACCTCCTTTCCAGATGCATTTAATTCAGCATATTTTTGAATAAGAGCATTCCAGAACATTTTAGAATTCTTGCAAGTTTTGAATTGAGACAGTAATTCTTTTGACAATGCCATTGTGAGAATATCATAAGCTTTTAATTCTCTTTCATAACATTCTCTTTACTCAAATGAAAGATCTCTTTTAAATTTAGGAACACCATGTCAATCAGTCGGATATGAATACTTTTAATCAATCGCCTTCCAAAATTCAACAAAGTTAGCGTTGATAAAAACCTTAAAATCTTTTCTCCATTCTTGATAATCTTCACCTTTTAATAATTTGGGAACCACCGATCTCGATTGAACTTTACTCATTATGATTCCACCAGAAAAATGACAATCTGAACCTTGTAACTTGAACCTTGAATTTTGTGAAGTCACGAATTGAAATCCTGAGGCTAAGTGTTTTTTATTATTATTTTTCTTTATATTTTGTTAAAAAAAACTCAAAACAAAAATGTTATAGGTTTTGTTTTGATTTAACAGAAAACAAAACAAAGAAAAATAACACGATACAAACAAACAAAAACAAATGAGTATATGTGAGTTAACCGACTCGACAAACACAAAATAAATTTTACGTTCTCAATTCAACAACCACAAAACTTTGTGTAAATTTTTTTTTTAATTTAGATATTTTTTTAGAAAAATTTTGTGTAAACCTTTAAAGAAACCCCCTTTTTTTAAAAAACTTGTTGAGTTATTTTGATTAAAATCTCTATGAGTTTTTTTTTTTTAAATGTTTAGTTGTTTTTTTTTTTCTTTTTTATAGAAAACTATATGTAACAAAATGTTTCACTGCCTTTTGTAAAAGTTATAAAACTAGAAGGGATTAAAGTGAAACTTAAAAAAGAAAACAAAATAGTCGACTACAACTCTCAACCCCGTTTTTTTCCTTCTCCAGCGACTGAAAATCCGGCCAAAAACATTTTTCCGGCGAACCCCAAAACACAAACTTTAAACCTTCATATCTCTCTTAAATTTGAACGAAATATTGATTCGTCAGTTGTGTTGGATTCGTGACAAAGAGAGGATTCAAACTAGCACCATTGTGGTACAGTTTTGATGATGTTTAAGCCCCGAACAAAAGAACTCCGGCGAATGAAGAAGATGGTGAATTTGTGATCTTCTCAAAACAACACCAAATCGAAAACGAATTCTTGCATTAGCTTCCTATGACCAAACCGAGTCTGTAGCAACTAATATTAAACAGAATGATCGAGAATTGCATAAATCACCATGGAAGATGATGAAGAACACATGAAGCTTACTGTGAAAATTCAAATTTGCCTAAAACATGACGAAATTGGATTCCGTAACTTGCAATAGATGCGTATTGATGTTTAGAAACTTTCTGTATTGATTAGAACACTAAAACACAGCAAATCAAACAAATTTTGAGGTCAAATATTGAACAGTTTGATTTAAAAAGTCAAACACATCGAATTGAGAAATTTAGCCACTTATTTCGATCAACAAAAGGTGTAGAATCACACCTAGATTGCTCTGATACCAATTGAAAACATGATTCTTCCCGATCTAGTGATTTGTACACCGAAATTGGACCGAAAGTTAACCCGGAACGAAGAACACAAAAACGTAAATTAACTCAGTTTATAGCTCGAATTTGATCAACGATTACATGAATAGACTCGTTAACAGTTCCTAATCATGATCCTAACATCAATTCTCTCAGAAAAATGAAATCGAAAACTCCTCCCTTTAAGATCGAACTCGGAGAAACGATTTTGGGAGAGGTGTGTACGTCCGAACTCTAAGAACACTACATATATATATGATCTAGATCGAGATTGGCGAACTGTAAGTTCGGACTTCATTCGGCGATCAAGATTTCCGAACTCTAAGTTCGGTGGCCGTTCGTGAGTGCCTTCATACGTATCACATATATGTGATATTTACTATATCACCATCAAGTCCCTCCATTTTAATAGATTGACAATTTCTACCCTCTAATCTTGAATTAACTATTCTGACTCAATCAACTAACGAAACTAACTTGACTAACTAATACACACACGACACACATATTTTGCACCAACCGAAGAGGTGTACGTCGATCAGCCTCTAGAGTTTGTTAATCCATCCTTTCCAAATAAGGTGTACAAATTGAAAAAAACTCTCTATGGACTCCATCAGGCACCATGGAAGTGGTATGAAACCTTGTCTACCTATCTGTTGCAAATGTGGCACTACTCTGATTTGAATAATTTCTCACGAAAAGACCTTTGGATATTGTATGATGCGCATATCGCCTGCTTAGATGATCGCTACAGGAATCTTACTCGGAAATACTAGAGGTTCTTGCTGAAGTTACTCGGTCAGATCAGGTAGTTGTCAGTCATGTTTGTATTACCACTAAAGGGGGAATTTGTAAGATCTTTCTAGGGTTGGTGGCAACTCAAACATAACATCCTTAGTGCTGGTCTCAATTGTAAAACTTTCATTTCACTTGTATTTGTTCTTGGACAATTCTCTTGATGCTTATGTTAATCATTCATGTGTTTGATGTTTTATATTTCATATTTAATGTCTTAACTTGTGTTGATTAATATTAAGATAATTACCCCCGTTCTTCACTTTAGTGATATGAAAGTCTGGATCCATTCTCTGTGTTATTTCATAAAAATTCACTTGGCTTATTATAATAATTCATTGTGTTTCCCTAATAACAACCCTTAGTGATTCCATAATGGTTCCTTCCGTTTTAGGAGTGTACTTGGTGATTTCTAAGATGCTTTGATGATTTGAGTTTGCCTTTGGCGATCCGATGCTCAGAACTTGTTCTTAGCGACTTCATTAATGCTCATGGAGATCTCATCTTTGTTCTTGGCGATTTCGCAGGTCTGATGTCATAATTTTCACTAACTCCAATAAATTCTCATGTAATCTGTGCAATGATGACCCGTGCTCTCTCTAGTATAAATAGCCACATCAAAATACCCTAAATAAGCTTTTTGGACGGTTGTGGAAGAGAGAGAGTACTTGTGTGTGAAAACACTCATGTTCTTGAGTTTCATACATGGAAATCTAAGGATTTCAACAAACAAACAACATGATTTGATCATGGATTCATGATTTCCGCACTTGAATCTGTGCATTGAATGAGTAAAGGCTCAAATTTTGTCCTGACAGATCAGATTTAATATGATCATCTTGAGGAGATGGATTTGAATTGGCAGTATTCTATATTGGTTCGAAGAAAAAAGAAATTCTTTAACAGGACCGGGAAGAAGAGGTTGAATTAGGTTCAAAAGATCGGGTTAAACAAATCAAAGGTTAATTGTTTCAAATGTTCCATATATGGACATTGTGCCCGAGAATGCCCAAAGTCAATTGATAATAAATTGAATACTGGTCAACATGCTCATATGGTTATACATTCATGAAATTAAGATCAAAAAGCATTCGTTCCCGTTGATATGAAAGAAATATTTTGGCATCCAAATGAATTTGCTTGGAATGCAGATTCTGAAATTACAAGAATGCCACATGGTGATATTAATGTACATTCTAAGGATGACATAAGAAATGTTGCTTTTACAGCTCGTCATTTAGATGATAGCATTTTAACTGATTCTGATTCAAGTTCTAGAACATCACTAGTCGAAGAGGTTCAGACAAAGGTGAATAATAGTTCAAAGGCTGAAGAATCTAAATGTATTGGACGTGTGAGTCTACGCAACAAAAATGCAAGTCTAGAAAGAGATTCTCAATTATCAACTAAAGAGATTGTGGTGCTAAAGCAAGAATTAGATGCTTTACAAAAGAATTATTATGAATTGGTTCATGTTAATAAAAGTTTGGTGAAAGATAAGGAAGAGTTGGCTGAAGAATGTGAAAAAGCAAAAGCCGAAACTTTAGATGTAGCACAAGATTTTGAAAATCTATTTGTGAAAAGCTATCCTATACTGCAGAAATATGAGAAAGCTAATGCACTAGTTATTGAAGCTGCTGACAAAAGTTTTAGGTCTTCAAGAAGAACTTTTTACACTCCGAGATGCTAATGTACTACTTCGAGATAAGAATGAAGTTTTAACAAAAGATGTTTAAATATTCAAAAAGAAGTGGGAAAAAGTTAATGAAGAAGTGTTGGCTGAATGTGAAATTAGAAAACAGCAGAAGTATGAGTATAATGATCTGAATGAAGAAATTATTAAGTCTCAAAAAGATCGATTTGCTGCTCAACAGAAAATTTATGAATTAAAGTTGGAAATTCTAGAGCTATAAAGGCAAGTCAAAAATTATAATTTGTCACTTACATTGCTGAATTTTCTGTACAAGAAGGACAGAAGTGATGATAGTTCGAAAGAAAATGATAATCACAAGGTTCCTCAACCGGTGGATTTATCTGAATTTTCATCCGCTCCTCTTGATCCAAAGACAGATTTGCATGATTATTCTAAGTTTTCCACTCCAGCAAAGAAGATGAAATCAAAGTTTGAGAAAAAGAAGAAGAATTTGGGTGAAGCTCCAAAGTTTAATTATAGTTCATCATTTTTCGAAGATGAAATATTTTTGACAAAGTTAAGAAGTCGGTAAGTACTTCATCTAAAGAAGAAGCAGTTAAATCTTTGGTGTGTGGGAACAAGCTGAAAGACATTAAAGCTAGATTCACTAAAGATGCCAAAGAAAGGGATGCTTCTGGTTCTTCGTCTGGATCTTCAATGATTTCTGGCTTTAAAAATAAAGGTCCGGGATATGAGGTAAAAGAGAGGCATGTTCCAGCTCAAGAATCAAAGAATAAAGAAAAGGTTTTGAAGGTCACAAATAAAAAGAAATCTCAACCTCAGGCAAAGAAATTTTTTTATTATTCCGGAGGTTCATCATCTGAATCTATGATTTCTTCGTGGAGTCAATCTCCGAGGTATGATTCCTATGCTGATTTCTTTGACAATTTTGGTTCTGATCAATCATCATTTTCTAAAAAATCAAAGAATTTTTCAAATAGTTTTCAACTTCGTGAAAGACTTTGTTATGCATGTCGTTAACCTGGACATATAGCTGCAAATTGTCCAACGACTGCATATATCCACAACACTGCCAAATATGTGGATAACAATGGCCAAATTTTTTATGGATCATGGTCTCCAAAGGTCAAATTAACTCGTAAGTCGTTTTCGTCCAAACCATATACGCTAGTTGAAATTGATTCTGGTTCTGATTCAAAAACTTTATCATCCATGTTATGGAAACCAAAAGTTGTTTCCAAAGCCAATAAAGACTTTGTGGAAGACACCGGGCGACCTGATGCTCTTGAATCGGGCCGATCCCAAAGCGACTAATGTTTTATTTGGTGTCAGCAGGTATTTCAGGAAGACCTATCGGTAGTTGAAAGATTGCTGATAGTGGAATATCTGTGTTTAACTTATACTGAATTTCCAATTTAAAATCTGTGTTTTCAAAATGCTACACTGCAAGTATACGTGTTGGTTGATCAATTTTCTTTCATTTTTCATTCCGTCTCAATTTGAGGAGGAGTTTGTTTCTCTGAGCAATAAAAAAAATATTGTATTGTTTTTCAAATGGTAAAAACAAAAATCTAAAAAATAGAGTTGTCATTTTTAGGGGATAATTTGAAAATACAAAAACATTGAAAAATGCAAAAAGACAAAAAAAAACATTGAAAAATGAGAAATTGTATCTGACATGATTAGGAAATGATGGTACATTGTCTAATGTTGTCTGGCTCATGGATAGAGTAAGTAAAAAGCCATAAGACCATTTTTCAATGTGCTAGGTAGGCTCGGCAAATCAGAAAGTATACAAATGTGATATACACTAAATCTGATGCTTGACCTAGTGGACAACATCTTGATGCGTATCTTAAGATATATCAATAGAAACATATGTGAAAAAAAAAACATGAGAAGTCACTGTGTATACATGTGTCCATTTTGCAAAGATTTAAACTTATTTGTTTTTCTTTATTTTCTCAAACGATCGGACTTTCTTTACGTATCGAAAGATCGACCTGATTCTTGTTCGTTTGAGGTTCTGCTTTATTTTCTTGGTGTTTCGTATGACTCATCGGACTTTCTCTACGTGTATAAGATGACTGACCTGATTGTTGTTGAGTTATACAATTTCAACTTGTTTTTATTTCTTATTTTGTTAAATCCGAGGCCGTATCTCCGTATCGAAAGATCGACCTTAACATAGACGATTTAACGTTCTTATTTCTTTTTGCTTGGAATACAGTTGACATTATCAAAATTTAAATCACTATGTGTTAAATCACAAGTGAAATCACAACGTGTGATAAACCAAAACATATGTGAGTATGTCTAATAGTGTGGGGTACACTAGTCAAAGCAAATCTAATCAATATCTTAACATATCCAGATGTTATGAATACGATTATGCCTGAGTTTAAAGTTTGAAAATTTTTATCTGCAATCGACATGGCTTATGTGCTATAATAACTAAAATTGAAGTGTAGTTCAACACGGTATGACCAATATGATCCCAAGTTGTGATCTTTCTCACAAAAGACAAAAATAGTGTCTGATTCTGTAATGCATTCATTTTTCATTATCAGAAAATACAAAAAAAAAAATTAGGTGTGTTTTGATATAATTATTTGTTTTCGATTGATTAACATGGGATACGAATTCAATTGTCAAAAACATTATCTTGGAGTCTCGAAGAGACGTTTTGTGCCAATATCATTTATGTTGGTAGGTACTTAGTGGAAAGAGATCATCGGAACTTCAAGTCTTCTGAAGCTGTTGATAAAAGAGTTTTCACGCGCTACCATGTCAAGTATTCAAGATCAGACTAACCGTCAAGTTGAGGGAGAGTTTGATTGAAGATACAAGATTTTATGGAGATTGATATTGCACATGTCGAGGGGGAGATTGTTGATGCATGATTCTTGGTCGTCATGTGAAGTATCAAATACAAGATAAAAGCTATAAGATTGTGCTTGTTCGAACTATCACGAACTGCCAGTTTGGATGTACATGAACTTGTCCGAACTGGCAGTTCGGATGATCGTGTGTTCGCACATTTATGTTCAACTATAAATAGCTTCATTTTGTATAGAAATATACCTTCTAGTCAGATCTACTATGTGTGTTTTTACTGTGTAATCTCTCAGTGGTTTCTAATATAGTTCATATTGTATTTACTTCTTGTGTTTCTCATTTTACATTGATTTCTATACAACCGAGTAGACAATCCACAGCTCCAAGCAATTACAGACTATAATTGTGGGAACATAAAAACTGATGAAGCGATGATCATGGAAGATCATAGAATTAGGGCCATAAACTTAAGTTCAATAATGATTGTATAGAATAATCTCACAAGTGTATAGAGAGCATATTTTATAACTTTCAAATAAACAAAATAAACACATAAAAATGAAAACGTAAGTGGATTTGGGTACAAGTACGGAATTTGAAAGTGACCAACCTTTTACCATGTTTATGACTCTCGGTTTTAAAACCGAGTCTTGCGTAACGCAACCCATGCAAGACTTATGATATCGATCGACTAAATAGATGCTATGAATGATAAAAGTATCATACATACAATACCATATATCACAAAATGTTTGACAAACTAACAGAAAACAAGTATAGTATTTGTTGATTGTCGCCGCCGCCATATCGCGCGGGTTTCTCCCTATGAAGGGTCCTAAGTTCATGGTAATGAAGAAAAGGTTTTCGCCCATCAATTTTAGATTCTCAATGTTTACATCGCATGATTTTGTCTTAATCATCTCATCACGTGTCCCCCCCCCCATGTCACGAGTCTTGTAAATTGTGGTCGTCGCCGAGCGCACATGTACCGCATTATAAATTATCATCGTGCCACGATCGAGCTAATTGAAATGAATATCGCGTTATAAATTGTCAGCGCCGCTAAATGCACGGACAAAATACAAATAAAGCGCTATACACTGTCGCCCACTGCAACGTGCGGGTACCCCACTAGTATAAGATAATGTGGTTGTAAATATTTACATAAATCTTGAATTCGGAACACTAACTGTTACCTACTACTCATAGCAATCTTCCCCAAGAATACTGAATAAACCAGAATAAGTGACATAGACCCCTTGACTATAACCGTGTAGTTAGGATTGGAGCGACTAATGCCCACAGGGATGTCAACCCAAATAGATCTATTCACTAGTCATCATTTCTTATAGAAATAATCAAATTCAATGTATAGTGAGATTTTGGTTATAGTATATATTAACATAATATAATGGTAGGGGAAATGAAAATAAAATGTTATTTTGGGGGTTTTGGGGACTGCTAAGCTTATTTCTAGCAAAAGTGCCTTCATAAAAGTTGTTCCAAACATGCCAAAAATGCTTCTCATTGTCCAAGGTGTGTCAAAATTGGATTTACATATTTTACCCCCAAAACTAGCTTGTTAATGATGATCAAACTTGATTAATACTCTTTTTTTACACCATCTAAAGCAAGTAATCACATGATTTATAATTATCTCCATATTTGGGTAACATAAATCCAAAGAAAACACGAAACTATTCATGGATCTCGAAGATGGAAAGAAACGCAATAGTTCTTTAAAACCAAGTCTAGTATTTTAGATGTTCTGTAGTTTTTATCACCATGGATCATCAAGACTCTTTATATGAAGTGAGTAGATATAAAAATCTCACAATCTTTGGAAGAAAACCGAAAATGGTGGTGAGGAAGTGATGTTGTTACTTCTTGCTTGGATCTTCAAGTAAGTAAGTGTTCTTGAGAGATTTCTAGAGGGATATGAGAGAGATAGGGCATACGGTTTAGAGGGAGAGAAATGAGAGTGTTGGGAGGTGTTAGTGTTAGAAGTGATAATTCGATAAGATGTCCTAAGTGGTGAATATATATGAGGAGTTAAATTGAATTAGGTTTAAGATGGGTTTGGGTTGCTGGGGCTCACATACTGTAACCATCAAAGGGGAGGGAGGGTCTTGCTTGTTAAATTTTGTGATGGATCCACCTAATTACAAAACTTAAATTGAAAACTAATTTAAGGTAGGTAGGTGTTTGGGACCTCACGTAAGTAGTTGGTATGTTAAGAGAAATAGGATAAAGTTGTTAGACATAATATATTTACTAAATATATATATGTATTTCGGATATATATATGTATATAATATAATATATATTATGTCCTTTAATCATTTATCTTAAATAATCAATTACCTATTTAACCCTATCTGGCATGATTTGATAGACGTAATTGCCCTTATTAGATAGACTGGGGTTTCTCCTTGGGTGTATATATATATAGCTTATTGGAGAGATTAAATGCTAATCACCACACAATATTCGTGACCTCTCTCTCTTCTCTCTTTCTCTCTAAATCGTGATCCCTCACGATTATCACCATCATTAGCATACACCCTAAGATGGAACCAATGCTACTCACAGGGTGGACAACATGACTGTTGTCGATCTCAAACAGATAACTTCAGGTATTATTATTATGTTATCTGTTTATTTATTTAACGATTCAATATTCGATCAACATGTGGTATCAGAGCATATGTTGCTAAATCGAATCATTAATCTGAATTCGTTAAAACCCTAATCTCGAAATCAAAAAGGGTTTTCGAGCCTAACCGAAAATCTTTAAAATCCTAATTAATTTAATTACTAAAAATCGATTTTAATACAAATCTGAAAATCTTAACATTAATCGAATCGATTTTTGGATATGAAAACTAAGAAAAACCCTAAAACTAATTTTCACTGAGGTTGGTTTACTTTCCGATCGAAATCCCAAATCTCGATCGAAAAGCTTACTTTTCAACCAAATAACTTACTTTTCGATCGAAAGATGTGGCTTGGTTCCCTGCTTTTCGATCGGACCATATGGCCTCTTCGATTGGCTTTTCGATCGGGTCGTGTGGCTTTACTAACGGCTTTACTACCAGCTTTTCTACCGGCTTTCCTACCAGCTTTTCTACCGGCTTTCCTACCGGCTTTTCTACCGGCTTTCCTACCGGCTTTCCTACCGGCTTTCGTACCGGCTTTTCTACCGGCTTTCCTACCTGCTTTTCTACCGGCTTTCCTACTGGCTTTTCTACCGGCTTTCCTACTGGCTTTTCTACCGGCTTTCCTACCGGCTTTTCTACCGGCTTTCCTACCGGCTTTTCTACCGGCTTTCCTACCGGATTTTCTACCGGCTTTTCTACCGGCCTTTTCGATTGGCTTTTCGATCGAATCATGTGGCTTAGTCCCTGCTCTTCGATCGAAAAGCTTACTTTTCGATCATATGGCTTCACGATCGACCTCTCGATCGGACCATACCACTTTTCGACCCGATCGAAAAGTCCACTTCTCGTTTGAAAACTACTTTTCGATCGACTTTTCGATGGACTTTTCGATCGGCTTTTCGACCGACTTTTTCGACCAGCTTTTTGATCGGATACCCCTTTTCGATCGAAAAGCTTACTTTTCGACCGGGTACACTTTTTCCGACCGGATACCCTCAGAAGTCTTTTGGGGCTAAATTTGGGGCTTAATATTAGATTTTGTTTTGTTTAAAACCTTATATGCTTACGTTTTTACAAAACCTAACACCAAATAAAATCAGATAATTAATTGACTTGTGTTATTCATAGTTAATAATAGACATCTAATAAATGTTTCAATTCTGGCCAAGGCTGATTTGTTACCTACATAATGTCATTTAACTTCATCTCACAAGAAAACTTATTGTCACTGATTTACAATCAAATTAGATTAATTTATTAACCTGTATTAGTTATTGACATGTAGTAATTCTGGCAAACGCTGATTTGCTACCTTAATCAATGTCATTATTATTTCTAATACTAGTTAACTTCTATTGAATTAAACTAATTTATTTGCTTAACTTGATAACATCTTTAAAACTTCGATTCTGGCCAACGCTGATTCGTTGTTTTTGCAATGATTATTAACTAAAATTAAGCATTCTCCTTCCCTATACAAGTGTTTCTCTTCTAGCCAACGCTGACAAATTGCACATGTATTCAGTGAACCTAACTTTTACATAAAGCTTATGGTATATCATTTCTGGCTAACGCTGATGTGATACATCACTTTATGTGACATCCGAGAATTTCAAGGTTTACTTCCGTTAGACAAACCCCGTTAGTTACGTTATAAGTGTTAACTTAGTAACTAATGCATAACTAGGCCGAATACGTCCACGTCCTTTGGTTGATCACCGAACTCGCCCATATGTGCTATGTGTTCATTTATTGTTGTCATTATGTGCAATGTGATTTAAACGCATGATTTAATATTATGAATAGCATGACAAATTGTAATTCCTTGATTATGTGAAAATTGCCTGAGTGTGCAGCCAGCGAAACTACCGGGCGAAACTGTAGTGCCGCCCGGTAGCCAGCTAAACCAAATCAGTTAAATGTGACCAGAGCTAGTTTCGCTTGGACTGCCAGCGAAACTAGCCCCTGATATAAATAATCTTAATAAACCCTAGTTCTCCTATTTGCCTCATTTACACCACAAACACACACATTCTTCTCTGGAAATCTGGTCAGCCGAAAACCATCAAGAGAAACCAAGATCTCGGCCCAAGACAACATCCATTCGATTCCCTGATCGAATCGTGAGTCCCAAAACCTTCCTTTATGCCATTTTTATGTGTTTTCTATGTATTTCTTCATAAAGCATGCTTAAACCTTCATGATATCATTAGATCTTCTGTAGGAATGCTTAGTAATGCTAGATCTACCATAAAGTTGATAACTTTACGTGTAAAACTGATCCATGATAAAGATTTGTGCCATTTTAGTCATTTTAGGGTTTTAAATGTATTTTGGGTGATTTGATGATAAAATGCATGTTTAAGGTGTTAAAGCTTACTGATTTATGTTGGTAAATGCCTATGTATGCTAAACAATGAATTGCATGTAAAATGGAAGCTGTTAGGTTGATTTTTAGGCTGATCCGTATGTTTTTCGCGACCAGCGAAACTGTGGTGTTCTCTGGGCGAAACTGTCCAGCGAAACTATGTATATCTCCTTCCAGCGACACTATGCAGCGAAACTGCAGTGTCGCCGGGTAAACCAACCAGACCAGCTCGAGCGAATCTACCGAGCGAAATTCCCTGAACGAAAGTTCAAACCGGTTTCGGGCGAAACTAGGCTAGCGAAACTGTGCCAACAGTTTCGAGCGAAACTAGCCTAGCGAAACTGTGTCATCGGGTATTGCCTAGCGAAAGTGCTGCCCGTGCACACAGCGAAACTGACTAGCGAAACTGCTAGCGAAACTGAGACCAGAATCTAAACTTGTACAATTTGCTTGAATGTTATGCCATGACGATACATGCTTTGATTTCTGATATATATGAACCCTTGTTTATGATCAACCATTGGTTTAAACTTTTGCAGATCGCTAAGGAGTATCCGGAGCGGGTTGGCATGGCATATGAAGACTTTTATTTTAATTAAACTAAATTGGGATTTAATACACTGAATTGTAAAGCACGTGGTTAGTGCTAAAGACAATATTTATTCCGCTGCGTTTGTATTTGAGACTTTACTTTATAACTGGTTTTGAACTAACTCTGATTCATTTAGTATTTGTAACTAATGGTTGTGGATCCTGGTCTAGCCGCACCCCTTAACGGTATAAACTCCGTTGGTGGTTATTTGGGGGTGTGACACTTTATGCACATACCCTTATTTTGTTCATAATGCTTAGGTGATAGGCAAGTAACCAACGCGATAGCTGATTCATTTAAGTAGAACCTAACTAGTCTGTTATTTTGGTGATATAACAGACTATATGACATCTTCTTTTGTTTCATAATTTCACATTATTGTTAATTATCAGAATGCCTTATTATTATGCCTTAATTTAAGATCATGCATCATTATTATGCCTTAGCTTATCATTATGCATTATTAATTGTGCCTTAGTTTTTAGTACCCCATAGAATCACTCTTAGATCTTCTTTTCAATTTAACCTTTAATCTCCATAACTAATCCACTCTAAATTTAAATCACTAAATGTTTCCATAAAGTTTTTCTCTCATCATTATGATCTTGATTATCTCTTAAGACAAAAAACTCTTAATTACTCTCTTAAATAAAAGGTTTTACAACCAGAACTTTAAAAGTGAGTAAGGTCTACTCAAATTGTCTATCATGATAATCAAAATCCATTTAAATAATTCTATCAGGGGAGATGTCTTAGATTTCCTAGTCTAAACATCGTGTGAAGTAATAAATTTTAAATGAACTTCACTACGTCAAAAAGTGGCTTTGGCCACGGTTTTTTTGATATCGCATAGCCACTGTTTTGTAAAAAACATGGCCAAAGGTAAGAAATTCTCGTTTTAGCCACATATATTTTGTACCCGTGGCCAAATATATAGCCTTTGGACCCTTTTAGCCACGTATTTTTTTGTTTATGTGACAACAACAATCAGTTGCAGTGGCTTTAGCCACTGTTTTACAAAAACATGTGGCACTTATTTGTCACACTTAAAAAAGAGTGGCGAAATGCACCAAACGGCGACGGAATTTTTATGATTTTTTATTCATGTGACCAAAAAGGAATGTATGGCCATGCTTAAATAATGTTGTGTGACGAAAGAGTAGATTTTATTACTTAGTAAATTAAAAGAAAACAAAACTATTAAGTATATATTATGTGTGGCTAAATGTGAGCAATGGCCACACTTTTTACTTAGTTATGTGGCTAAAAGCTAGTACATATGGCCACTGTTATTAGGTTGTGTGACTAAATATTAGATGACTAATGGTCACGGTAGGTTGTGAGTGACAAAAATCTATTACCTATGGCCACATATATTAACCGTGACTAAATGGTAGGTTGTGAGTGACAAAAATCTATTTTATGGTCACGGTAATATTAAACGCGTGGCGAAAAAGAGAAGATTTGTGTTTATATGTTTATCATTTTTTATAATTATCTTGTGATATGGCCACTCATATTAAACATTGGTTGCGTGACAAATTATGACAAATGGTCACGGTATATTAATTTTAGGTGGCTAAAAGAAGACAAACAGTCGACGACGCTTGTAATCATGATTATTTCATTTACTTTATCGGTCTAATCGGTCTAATCTCCATCTACCACGCCCCTCGATTATCGATATATACTTATCTCTGTATCAGTTTTCATCATCATCTCCACCATGCCCCTTTTCTCCCAGTCTCTCTCTCTCTCTGTTTTTCGTCCATCATCGCCTGAAAAAAATGTGGAATTGGTGTCATCCGTATGTGGAAAACGGAAAGTTATCATCTTCACCACTGAAATTCGATTGAAATTTTCGTCTCAGATTTGGTAATTTTTTCTTATGCAGGGAAAGATTGCGCTCTGTATCTCCTAGGAGCAGATTTTAAGTTATTGTGGAAACCATGGAGACGAGGAGTCTCTAATGGTTCATACAAATGCTTTACTGAGAGCCACGCAAGTTATTGTTTAAATTTGAAACCCGGACTATTATTGTATCAGGAAACCACCACTGCACGTTTAAGTCCTTCATGGACTGCAAGCCACTAACAT